>JAOSBN010000007.1:7405244-7425630 GCA_027563595.1 Erythroxylum suave | reverse complement strand
CTTAACAAACTCATCTCATTCTCATTTCTTCCCAATATGGGATTGAAATTGAGCCACCAAAGTCAACAATGACCAATTACTAAAGTCAACAATGAACAACAAATCTCCACTTTGGCACAATTTTGAGTCCCACCAAATACATGTATAATTCATCCTCTCAATCAAACAAAAAACAGCCTTTGTAGTGCTTCCAATTTGCGCCCTCAGGTGCCAACTCAAATGTGCAGGATATTAACCAAGTTTAAACAATGTTCAAACTTGGCTCTGGTAACCACCTTGGTCAGCATATCTGCAGGATTCTCCGTAGTTTGTATCTTCTGGAGAAGTATCTCCTCTTCTTCTAGAATTTCCCGCACAAAGTGATAGCGAACATCAATGTGCTTCACCTTGCATGAAAGACGTAGGCAAAATTTGGCCGAACACCGTTATCAAATTTTGCGGATGTGTTCTTTCCTTATTATTGTTATTATTCCGCATTTATTGTCTTGTTTCTTTTCAAGTTGTAGTATAGTATTCAATATTGTTTGTCAGGTATATTTGTAGTGTTGTGTTCAATTTATTTGGGTGTATTTACTATTCGTGTGTGTACACAGGTTAGGTTGTGATAAATACACCATGCACGTAATTTCTGTCTAGAAGGCCGAGTTTTAAGTGGGACCGTTTGTGACCCCTCCACCCTTTCCTGGGAATTTACGTAGAATGGTAATGCTGTCTAGGAGGTCATTGTGATCTTTCCTGGGTATTATCGAATCGGTTCACTTCACTAATTGTTTACCTTAGAGGGAAAAATTACCCAATTTTCCCAACATTTAGTACTGCGGAACGAAAAAAAACTGAGGCTCTTGTGCTGTTGTTAATTGTAAAGACATTAGCTCAAGTATGTTTCCAATGAAAAAAATTGCAGTTTAGCTTTGCCATCTAATTCCACTAGCCGACCAAGGCAGCAGATGACTTGGAATGGAGATCGCTGAGTTTTGAATTTGCTGGATTAGGTCCAGTTATTACATGCGCAAAATCCAAACGATGAACGAAAACTTAGTATAAGCAATAGGAAACATATCATGAAAAGGCCAAAACAGTGATTTTTCTGATATAAATTTTCAGAAGATTAGCACGCACAGACATGTCACTAAGCCCAAATAATAACAGTTTTGATAGATTAGAATAGGAAATCTAAGAAATATTTTGATAGATTAGAATAGGAAATCTAAGAAACATCTTATACTTATCACATACGAAAGAACAGCTCATTTACGTAATAGATTATGCCTTAGAAGTTGATAAAGAGGATTTACAGGATGTTTCCTGTCGAGGTGGTGGATCCCCAGATCTAACTGCAAATTCTTTTCCCACCTGGACTGCCACTTCATCTGCTGCTCTTGCCATGTTCATCTCGCCATGTCTCCTTTTCTTTGTACTTGAATTTGAAATTTTCTTTTGGTTCTCACTTTCTCCATCTTTCTCTTCTAGCCTCTTCTGTTCAGTTTTCTTATTTAACTGGGTTTCGGCGCTTGGTAACGGAAAAAGTGGAGCTTCCCGGCCACTCAAGCGACAATACACTCTTTCAACTGTTTCACTAATTTCTTTACCCAGCCCATTGTTATCTAGAATCAACTCCCATACTGACCTGGAAGCCTTCTCCAGCACTGGAGTCCTGCATAGGACAATCAAGAAACAATTTCTAATAGTTGGTCAAGGCCCCTATGAAAACACCAATAATAGTAGAAGATCCACATACAAAAGAACAAGTTCGATCATCATCATTTTCAGTTGCTCCTACAGCCACCACAACTAACATCATATAGTTAGTCATTTGAATGCTACTTTGTGGTTTGATTCATAACTCAAAATGATTCAAATACAAAGGTTTATTACAGGTATTAGGAACCCTAAGCCAGTAGTAATTTTGGCATACCAGTGATAATCAGCTAAATTAACGTAAGCCAATATGCAGAACTTAAGCTGCAGCCATTTTCAAAATGTACAATTTTCCAGATATCAGAAGTTTAGAATTGTTTCAATAACAACTATGACCGAGTAGATAGTCAAAATCTTAATCAGAATGGAAAAACATTGGATTAAAACTCCCTTTGCACTTAAAACCACAAGATTATTAAAGCACACAAATAGGAATGCACATGATACTAACAGTAAGAATAATGAAAGACTAAAAGAAGGAAAAACAGTGACATAAGAAACGTACTCAAGCTCTTGACGAAGAGCATCCAGTAACTCTCTTTTGGTCTGTTTCTCTGCTCCGGGAGTATTTAAAACCTTGCTCTGTTCAGCCATTCTTATAGTAGTGTTCTTAAGCTCTTCCTGTGAAGAAAAGCACAAGACTAAACGTTAACTCTTTGATATGTCCAGCATCAATGCCTGAAAACATTAACCACCCCTGTCGCCCGTTTCACTTATTTCCTCGCACTAGCAGATTTGAATGATATACAAAACTACGATTGAAAGCTCCAGATTGTATAAACACACCAACGACCATAACATAAGTAAACAAAAATATTATACACACACACACACACAGACGTAAACCATGAAAGTCAGAGATGCAGTATAGCTATATCTCAAACAGCAAAAAATATAAAATAAAAAGGACCGGAATTTTATCATCCCAAAAAGATAAACGGGTCCAAAAGAAACTTTTGCCGATAAGAATTGTACAGAAACGATTTCAAAACGAAAATTAAAGAAACCCAAATAAGGAATTAGCGAGAAAAAGAAAGAAAATGCATGTTACATTGGATTTGAGCTGGTTAATGATCTTCAATCTGAGAGCATCAATTGTGCCATCATTCATTAGTTGTTCCAACACTTCTTCTGGGCTTATAACTGAAGAAGAAGATGACGATTCCATCTATAACACCCTCGTTTCTCTAAAGAAACTATCTCCTTTCGGCTTTTATTTATACCCTGATCGAGAGCCAAACCCAGAAAACAGATTAGGCGAAAAGAAAGAAACAATATTAAGAAGAACCAAAAACAGGCATAAATATTCTTGTGAAGTCAAAGGGAGAGATCTCTCTCCGTCGTTAACCCAAAAGAGACAGTAGGAGATGTAAAATGAAGTGGGCCGGGTGGGATCAGTTAAACCTCATTTTATCTCTGTCCAACATTTTATAAACAGTTCAATTTTATCTCTGTCCAACATTTTATAAACAGTTCAAATCTGCGGTCAACTCAAGCCCTCGCCAATTTCAAGACGCAGGTGAATTGATAAGGAGCTCTCTTAGTTTAAGTAAGGTCACGGGTTTAAATCTTTCTTATATATGCAGTCGTTTAAAACTTAGAGCCAGAGCTTTGCATTCCGTAAGAGATCTACCCAGCTCAAGCTGAAATTAGTTTGGGTGTAAATAACTTAAAAGTGCTTTCTCATAGTTGAGACCTGCGTGAGATATTTCATGGGCATCCAAAAAAAATTTAAATTAAAATAGGCTTCATTCTGTGGTGTGATGGTAGGATCGACCAAAGATTAACTCTCGATGTCTTTTTCAATATCATAAAAAATTTATAAAAGATAAGTATCAAGTATTACATAAATAACAACACTTAATAAATTAATCTTATTGCTTTAAATAAATAGTTATTAGTTGCATAAGATCTTAGCTATATGGACCATCTTGTGACATTGGTAAGCTCGTGTGTGAAATTGGACCTTTAAGAAATTTTGAAACCTAACACAAATCCTATGTATATATTATTTTCCCCTAAGTCCTCTTAAAGATCTATATCTTACACAGAAGCAATTACAATAGGATCATGATACTAGGCATGAAGGTTATCAAGCAGATTATTTGCAACTCTATGTCTTCACGCACGAGACCATTTAGGCGTGAGTTTGTGACCTTCATTTGATAGATTTATGAGTTGGGCCGAGTGAGTGGGCTTGCATCTTGTCAGACACGACGTTGCTTTCTATAGCTTTAAGACTTCATAGTGTGATATTATATGTTTGCATGTCCGTGTCTTCTTAGGGCGTTATTGTGGCCTGTAAAGTTTCACAGTATTTAATTGTATTGTTCAATTTTGCAATAATTTATCGGTTAAGTTACGTAATTTGATCTGGATAAAGATAGTAAAGTGGTACAATAAATGATCTAAATCAATGGATCGAAGTCTATGAGGAAAATAGAACCTCGATCAGTGTGGACTAGATCCATATGGAAGTTATATATAAAGGTTAAGGTCTCTTGCAGTTGCTCATATCATTCGTAAGTATCAAGATTCTTGACATGTTAAGAAAACTTACATTTTGAAAAACTATAGAAAGTCTTTATCACGTCTCGGTGAGCAATTCCAATGAAGACAGTGGTGGATTCGTGCTCGATTCGGCTTCGGAAAGCTCGTTTGAAGTTATGGAACCAAAACCAAATATTTTCTGCATCTCTTCATTTATTTCTCTTTCAAGTTCAATTCGAAAAATGTAACTAAGGTCTTGTACGTATTTCATGTGATATCAAAGCAGTGACGTGATCAGGTGGTTAAAAACGAAGATTTTTCGATATTTTTTCATAAGGTTTCTCGAGGAATAAAGTTTTGTTTCTCAGTTTTTTCTTGTTTTTGATGTATGAAATTAGTATAAACATGTTTAGCCTTGAGAAACGGGTCGAAAATGAGCCTCCAAGTTCAAATTTTTGACTCAAAATTTGTCGAAAATAGCCTTTTTCCATTAGGGGGCGCGGGAGGTGCACACACGCTCGACGACTTCGTATTAACACTCTAAAGGTGTTATGTCTAGCGCGAGTTGCAGGCATGTGGGCACTCATCGAGGGCATGTGGGCGTGCATATCCTCTAGCGCGTCTGCGGTGGGCACGTGGTCGACACATGTGCCCTACTCACTTGCAGCTGACGCTGGGGCTAAAGTTAGCCCATTACAAGACCAGAAAAACCAAAATTTTAAGATTTCCCATAAGGGTGCCTCGGGGTAGATCGAATTAGTTTCCAGGTTTGGAAAATTCATAAAGTCAGTTTTTCTATTGTTCTAGATTTATTATATTGGTAATTTCACTCCAAAAAATGGAATTAAAACTCTCTGAAGTCGATTTCGAGTGAATTTTCATGCTTCGGACATCCACGAGGGAGATACTTCAAGTTTTTATGTCTCAAGTCTCATAATCAATGTTCAAGATTGCTTGATAGGCACTCAGAAAAGGAATTAAGACATTATAAGTCATTTTTGAGTGATTTTTCGTGTAACAAACTTTCCATAAGGGAGATACTTAAGGCTCTCATGTCTTGGGTGGTCGGTTAAATGTCTAAAAATATACAATAGTGGCTCTAATGAGATAGTTCACTACAAAAGTCTCAAATAAAGTTTTCAAAGAATGTCTTTAACACGAGTGTGTGACAATGAGACTGTGCGTTCAGATTTTGCATTTATTGATACCACATTGTCACATACCATTAGCCTATAAAGAATGTAATGATAACATAAAGCGGTATCTCTTGTGTTTGTGAACTTTTTGAGTACTAATGAGGATGTAGTCACCACAAATCAGTATTTTGAATTGTTTTAATTGCATGTTTAGAGATGTCTCTGGTTTCATGTTTAGTTATTTTGCCCATAGATATTGATCTTACATGGGATTTTGAGATGCATATAAAGACGTTAGATAGAGGAAAGTCGTTGCTTGAATTATCTAATCACCTACAAGTGGTAGTGTCATGAGAGTTGATGGTTTGTACTCTAATCACATTTATGTGGATGTCTAGTTGCATATATTATGTATTTAGCCCACAAGTATTTCATAATATATGTGACCAGTTCTCAGTACATATACTATTTAATGGCTTTAAGAATCACTGTTATCCTGCATTCATGCTGATCTTTATGTTGTATTTTGCAGTCACCTTTTCAATCAACAATCACAATGTCACTATTGAAATCCCGACTGATTTCAATATGAACAAGTGGATAGAGGATGTACTGAATGCTGTGGAGATGGCTGAAATCAATAGAGCCATACATACAGATAGGCCATCTCTACCTATATCTATAAGCTCGACAACTCATAAAGTAGCTTATATAGCCTAAGATCGGTCTAACAGATTATGTTTGATGACCATTAATTGATCCATACCTAACCATCTGCTCAGTGGACTTTCAAACATAAACATAGTGAAGGAGTTTCTTAGATATGCCTACCAAATATACAAGATCTCACCTAATGTTGAGATAAGTGCCTTGATGAAAGAATTATTTTCCATAAGGTATACTGGAGAAAGGGGAGTGATGGAGTACATATTAAGAATGATCCATCGTTACAGTAGACTGAAATGCTAAATATTCTTCTTCCTGATGTGTTCATAGTTCATTAGACTCTGAACACACTCGCTTCAAAGTTTACTAATCTGGTGATGACATATTATTTGTTGGATGAGGAATGGCACTTCAATGCTTTGATTACCCATTGCATTATTAAGGAGGAGAAACTTAAGATTGCTACTCTTATAGCCCTAGAAGCAACTAAACAAAAGGCAAAGGTAAAGCTCACTAAGATTAAAAGTAGAAAAACTACATCTTCTCCACATGTTGATGTTGGTCAATCCAATACTGGTAAAAGTCCTACAGACATAAAGAAGTCAACAGTATAAGGCCTAGAATGAAAGACTGATACCATCAGGTAACTCCTTAGCTTATTAATTCATAAATCCAATTATATTATAGCCACATCCAACTTTTGGTGTTTAGATAGTAAAGCATCTAATCATGATACTTCCATAATACAATGGCTCATATCTAGGATAAAGCTAAATAAAGGGAAGGAGAAATTGATGATTGACAATAATGAAGAAGTAGATGTATGTTATGAACATTGTTATAAGGCTCATTTTGGTTTTTACGCGGCACATTTTATACGTGGTCTTTGCATCAATTTTGGATAAAGAAAGTTTACATTTTGTAATTAATGCTTCTATTGTATAGTTGTTTTTTAATGCAAAATATAATGATACAACCTTCTTGTTATATGGTTTATATAGAATGTTTCTTACCCTGAATTAGATATATGCTTCTTTGTATCTTGCCAAACAAGTCAAGAAAGATGACCTTGATAAAGGATGAGTCATACATGTTATGACATAAAGTTTAAGCCACATTTCTAGAGCTGGGGTTGAAAGATTGATTAAGGAAAGCATTCTCTCAATTTTAGATTATAATGATCTAGAAAAATGTGTTGTCTATTGCAGGGGTAAGTTGACTAAAATAAGGATAAAGAGGTCAACTTATGTTTCTGGCTTATTAGGTCTGATACATATAAATATCGGAAGACCTTATACAATTGCATTGTGTAATTCTAAATGTATTCTAACAATTGTTGATGATTATTCCCATTACAGCTTAGATGTTCTTGTTTAAAGACTGAAGGTCGAGAACTGATTAGAAAAATTCATGAAGATAGTCAAATCTGACCATAAAGGAGAGTATCATAACAAATATAGTGTTTCAGGACATAAAAGGTCTGTTGCCTAGATTTATGAATCAGTTGGAATAATGACTTAATTCACTATGCCGAGTAATCTTTAGCAAAATGGTGTGTTACCGAAAGAGGTAACCACACCCTAAAGGACATGAAGAAGTCAATACAGAACAAGACTAATCTACTTGATTATCTAGAAGTGTGGAAACCCAACCTTGCACACATTCATGTAGAGGGCTACCTTGCTGAGGTAGTATAATCTTTATAAAGACAAATTGCATGCTTGTTCCGCTCATTGCTATTTAGTCAAATATCTCGACCACTTTAAAAAATACAAATTTTACTATAGAGAAAGAGGGACCAGAATAGTGGAATCACAGAAGGCTAAGTTTCTAGAATACGATGTCTATGATAATGGTGGGCCTTTTGACCCTTTAGATACCATAGTTATTACGTACTTGCTACTCATATAGTTAGATCTGGTGGATTTAAGTTTTAGTACTATGCCTATATAGGAACAGGAACCCATATCTGTACAAATAAAGGTTCTTAAGGGGTACAAGATATAATATAGTTGCAAAGCTCCATTGGAGTGAGACAACATGCTATCCCATATGATAACATAGTCTATTTGGTCAACAGTACCATGGTGTTAGACATGTGTGGATCTAGTTACTTTTACAAAAGTTGTTATTAGACTTAATGCAAATTTGTGGTAGGATGTCATGACTAACAAGATGCAATCTATGAAGAAAAGTAACGTCTAAGAGCTAGTTGTTTTGCAATGAAACTGCAAACTTGTCAGTTGTAAATAAGTTTTAAGACTTAAAAGGATTTTAGGATAAAGTTTAGTAGTTTATGGGCTCGCTCAGTTGCCTGATGGATCACTCAGGGAGAAAGGTTGATTGATTATGGCCATTATAGCTCATGATGATATATGGTTACATCAGATGGATATTAAAACTACTCTCCTGAATAAAGACCTTTATAAAGAGTTTATATGAAACAACCTGAAGTATTTAAGGATCTAGATGACATAGTTTGTGCGTTAAACAAATCAATATATGGTTTACATGAAACCTTCCAAAAGTATTGCCTTACAAATGATGGGGTTTTGACCTCTTTTGGCTTTAAGGAAAGTAAAGTTAAAAGATATATGTACCGTAAGGTCAAGGGGAGCAAAGTTATCTTCCTTTTACTGTATATGGATGGTACATTGCTCACATCAAATTACTTGACCATGCTGCATAAGGTTAAGCAACTTTTGGCCAAGCATTTTGAGATTAAAGACTTGGATTAAGCATTTATTGTCCTAAGTATTCAAATTTACTGGGACATATCTTAATACTCTTTAGGTTTCTCATAGAGTGCATACATCGAGTATGTGCAACAAAGGTTTCGTATGGTTAACAGTAAACTTATCGTAGCATTAATCTCTCATAGTGAGAGATTATCTTTGGCATAGTGTCTAAAGAATAAAGTAAAGAGAGAGGCTATTAGGAATGTTCTTGAATCCAGTGCAGTTAGTAGCCTGGCATATGCTTAGGTGTACACTAGGCTAAACATTGCATTTAGGGTTGAACTGTCTGGTCAATATTTGGTTAACCAAGGTACAGACCATGAAATGTAGTTAAGTGAGTGTTGAGATACTTAAAGGGACTCAAGGATTTTATGTTGACATATAAAAAAGTTAACAATATAAACCTCATAGGGAATCCTGATTCAAATTTTAGCTATATGTCCGAATGAATGAAAATCTACTTAAGGTTATATTTTTATATTTGCATATGGTACAATGTCATGAAAGAGTGTCAAGTAGACACGATGACTTCCTCGACCATGCATGCAGAGTGCATGCCATCGGGCTGCTACACAAGCGATTTGACTCAAAAACTTGATTTCTGAGTTGTATGTGGTTGATTCGGTGGCTAGACCCATTTGGTTATATTGTGATAATCTTGTTGTTATGTTGTTTAGTAACAACAAAGAATATCACAGGGTCTTAGCATTTGAAGGTCAAATATTTGACTATAAAGAAATTGATATAGAAAAGGTGACATTAAGGTTTGGAGCATTTAAGGTTTGAGGAAATGTTAGATGATCCTTTAACTAAAGGACTTTGCCTACTTGTGTTTGTGGGTGTTTTGAAGTCTTTAGACACTATCAGTTAGGGATCATTATGTTTGCTCTAGGTACATTTGTACATTAATACATTTTGATGTATTATGATAGTATAGTGGTGCATCAACAAAGATGATCATCATTTTTCATCAGTAATGGTGTTATCATACATTGTCATGATAGATGCAAAGGGTAATGTTTTGGGACAACCGAAAACAACACATTCGGGATATAAGCAATTAAAAGGGTTTTCTCTTTGTCTTTCAACACCAACAAAGGCAATAATGGCCAATGCTTGGAGCTTGAAGAAGGAGATGGAAAGCTAACTTACTAACGCCGATTAGATGGTGAAATCAACGTCAAGTCACGATTAAGCTATCTCATCTTATTAATGTCAATAGTTTCTTTTCGGATTGTTAATGTTATTTGTCTTGATTGAATCGAGTTTTGTATAAACGATCTTAATATGTTATTTGGAATATTTTATTTTGAACCTATTTCTAGAATGTTGAATGTAATTCGTAATTGTTACATTTGATATTTGTTAGTAGCATCTAATGATCTTAAATTATTAGGAACAATGTAAGTTAGGTTAAATAACTCAAATATGTTCGGTTATTGCCCATATTGATTGTTTTCCACTTTATAATGTGGTTGCCAAACTGAATCTAGAGATCGTATCCTAGGTCATTTTGGTTAGGTTTAATTAACGATCGTATCTTAATTAAACATAACTTAAGGGAAAATTGGGATGAGCAGAGAGTATTGTTAGTCTCTGATCAATAATTCGAAGAAAGGTGTGAAGACTTTAGGATGATGGAATATGTTTAATTGTGTTTAGGTCGAGATTGATCTTAGAACCAAACTTACTTATATTTAACAATTTAATCATTTTTTACTGTTTGTTACAATTTTTTTTGCTAGTTTACTTTTACTTTATTTTCTAAATCGTGTAAAACCTAAAAATCCCCCTTTTTTATTTTTCTTGCATCAATTAATTTCATTACAAAAATTATTCAAACATTCCCTATGGATATGATCCCGATTCACCACAACTACAAATTTTAGTATGCAAAGTTAAGTAAATTTTGTAGTGCACTCAACACGCACTGTCAGTCATGGTCATGCTTATGCCCGAAACCTAATTTTTAGTATAAGTACAACGTGTTGATAGCAGAAAGAGTATGAATAGTATATGAATCATTTAGGTATCGATTTTGGAAACAAGAGGGGTGACAAAGCACACATATTTCAGAAGTCCATAGAGGGATAATCCTTTTTACTCCGGTTTATAAGGGATATCAAAGCTGAAGACACATTTTAGGCATCTCTCCATGTGTATTATGTTCTTTCTCTCTTAGGGATTGCTTGTGTTATTCTATGCTTAATGATTTGGGTCATTATATAAGGATGACTTGAACGCTCTATTTGATTTTTTTAATATATGTAAACTCATTACTAGATTCATAAATACAATACGTAATCTTTGTGTTTGGATTCATTTGTGGCAATTAATGGTTTTAAATCATTAAGGATAGCATAGCCTAGGTTAAATGATATAAGCTTGTATGGTTGTTGTAGATTAGTCTGTTTTCTTAGCTTGTAATGTGGCTATCCAACTAAATCTAGGGAGTTTATTGTAGGTTGTTCAATAGTTGAGTTCAAATAAAGAGTTTTGTTGTAGATTAGTCTGTTTTCTTATATTGTAATGTGGCTATCCAACTAAATCTAGAGAGTTTGTCGTAGGTTGTTCAATAGTTGGGTTCGAATAAAAAGTTTGTTTTAATTAAACATGATTTAAGGGAAAATTAGGGTTAACAGATCTTGTTGTTAACCTACGATTAATAGTTTCAATAAGAGTTGTGAGAATAAAAGACAATGAAGTATGCTTATCTATGTATAGGCAATGATTGATCTGAATGAATTTCAAAACTCATTCCTTACTTTTATCATTTTTAACTTCTTGTTTTAATTTCCCAATATCCTAAACACCAACCAATTCTTTTCATTTCAAAAACTTTACATGCACTCTTTGTGGGATCAACCTAGAATTATCAATAGTTATAGTTTTAAGTCTAGTTATTTTGAGTAGTGTTACGATGTGCTACCAATTTTGGTGCCTTTGCTAGGGATTGTGGTGTTTTAGTTTTAGTTTTTGATTTTAATTGGTGTTTTGTATGTAATGTTTCTAATTAGTTTCTTTTCAATTATTTCTTTATCTTTTCACTTTTTGTTTAGTGTTTGTTGTAAAAAGGATACATGGAACGAAGTATGTCACTACTGGGTATTATCGATGCTCTTGATAAAATTTTTTCCCACAATCCATATTCCCAATCCTATAACCAAGCTTAGGGCAATCATGCAAACTTTAGTTATGGATGAGATAGCCAGCAAGACTATTTCCTAGATGAGTTTTAAGGCACACAACAATTCCATATAGACTATAAGCTTATGATTACAACTTAAGAACATCCCTGGAAGAAATAGTTAATGTTTTTGCCACTAATACTCTACATTTCTAGCAAATGTAAGGCAATTTTTGCAAGAAACAAGGTCTAGAAACCAAAATTTGGAGATGCAGTAAAGCTCAGGTACATCTTTAGAAGAATTAGATAATGATTGTGTTGTTAATACTTTACAATTTCAGCAAGATGTAAAATGGTCCCAACATGATGTAAAACAATGCTAGAAAGATACAATGTTTTGATTCTTGACCTTTGTATTTCAGATGGATTAGATGGTGGGAAACAATTCTAGAAAGATACAATGTTTCGATTCTTGACCTTTGTATTTCAGATGGATTAGATGGTGGGAACTATCAACCAGTTGGAACCACAAAGTGAAGACAAGCAGCCATCTCAACTCGAGGTGTACTTAAGGGACGTTAGTGTAGAGACCTTACAAAGTGAAAAGGAGCTTTAGAATCTTAAGAGGACTACTCAAGGAATTACTTGTGTAGAAGAAGTGGAGAAGGAGCTTGAATGAGAAAATGATATATCATTTAGCTAAAAGATGAGTACTGAGTCCATAATTATTGTCAAGACTAACCCTTCACCTTTACCTAACAGGTTGGAGAAATTGGACATGGAAGAAAAGGGTGACGAGATATTCAGGATATTCCAAGAGTGCTAGGACTCAATAGAGATTAAAAGTTTGAAGATAGGGAAGGAATTTAATATCAATGGTCATCAACTTAGGCCCTATCCTAAAGATCCTCAAGTTGAGAAAGTGCAAATTGTGACACCCGAAGATCATAATTTTGTCATTTAAGAAAAAAAGTATAGAGTCGAGCCAACGATAATAAACAAAGGTGTTTCTTGGAAGGCAACCTAAGGGAAATTCATTTCTTTTCCTTTACATTTTCACATTTGTTTATTATATGCTTGTGTGTTTAAGTTTGTTTGTTTCTTATGTGTTTTTAAGTATTAAAACAAAGAGAATCAAACAAATAAACTTTTTTTCTTTTTGTATTGCTCTTAAGATTATATAGTTATAATTAAGAGTGAATTAACTAGAAAAATCCATGGCAACTTAAGCATGTACTTATTCTCTTATGATTGGTTAATATGCATTATCTTTAGAAGAGTAGTAACTAGTGGTAAACACAAGCCAATGAGATTTTGACACATCCAATGAGATTGACACATCCATATCAGTCTCATTTTCTTTTGTTTATGTATGACCTTTACGACATATACATCCTAACTTTACTTTGATTTTCTATTCAAAACCACATTTTTATCACATACGTCAATATGGAAATGATAAAGACATTCTTTGTTTCACAAGTTATATTAACGAAATAGCCTACCTTTTGATATAAATATTCCCTTTATTAAGCCTCTTCTAGCTTTATTAACCTTTTTTTTTGTGCTAACCTCATTACATGCTTTAAAACTAACCAAATATCCTATTTAAGCCTTCAAGCTAGTGGAGCATTTGTTAATTGTTGATGATTATGGATGCATAAAATTATAAGTGTGGGGGTGTGCATATATGTGGTTGGTTATAATTGTTGGGATATCATTTTATGTCTTATCAATGAATTCCAATGTTAATGTAGCTTCTTTCAAATTTTGTAAAATAAAACAACAGTAAAAGAAAAAAAGAAAAAGAAAAAAGGTTTAAATAAAAGTATCAAGGAAGAAATGCACGTGCTTTGCAAAATTAATCATGATTAGTTTCTCCTCCTAAATTTGTATGGAATAGGTGATATGAGTATTATGCATATAAGGTAAATGTTGCTTTAAAGGATCACTCCTTATAGTTCAATGTATTTTTATCATCAATCTTTATGAGTGATCCCTTCTAATTAGTTATGCTTCATATGGTTTATGGTGTGAGGGCTTCAATTTGAGTTGTGAAGCATAGTTTTTGAATTTATAAGAGCTCATGGTACCCAGTTTTGAATGAATATTAGTTTTTGCTCTTAAAGTTATATTGATGGCTTTTACACTACACTATTTAAATGCATTTTACCTTAAGCCTTGCCCACATTACAACTTTAAAAAGTCCTTTGATTCATGATTATGCATGTGAATCTTAGTGGTGGAGAAATGAAATTATATGGAAAGTTGTGGAATGTCATGATTATGAATGGTATTTGAATGTACCCATGAATCCAAGTTTTCCACTAGATTGCTCATTTTCTAAAGGTGATGATTGTTGATTGATCATGAGTAGAGGCATCGAATGTTGAATTCTTGTTGGTTTTAAATGTTATTCCTCTTTTCTTTTGACTATTTGTTCCTAGGAAATACATAAAATGAGTAAGTGTTTTAGCTTGTGAACTTGATTTTGATGTTTTTCCCGAGGATGGTCAAAAGCTAAATGTGGGGGAACTTGATATGTACTTAATTGATTGTACATTTATTCCATAACACTTAGTAATTAATGCTATGAAATGTTTAAGAAACTCATTTTGGTTTATATTTGATTTTACGTACAATTTGGAAGTATAATAGCTAAAGTGAGTTCAAAGCACACTCATTGAGTTGTCTTCTTGAGATTCATACTCAATTGTCTTCATGGAATAAGAAGGAGAAGGATTAAAGCAAATAGTAGACAAAAAAATGCATAAAATGAAAAATATAGGAGGTAGTGCAAGACTCACAGCCAAGCACCAAAAGTCATGGTAGTGAGCATCAACTTAAAACTATAAATTTCATGTCATGGTCATGACTATTATGTCACGCCCATGCAATAAAGGCTTATAGCCATGAGCTTCATTATTGCAAGTCATGGTTAACTGTGACATTTGGCAACTATGCTCAAAAACCTAATTCTTAGTATAAATACAACGTGTTGACGACAAAAAGAGTATGAATCATTTAGGTCTCAGTTTTGGAAATAAGAGGGGCGATAGAGCATGCATATTTTGGAAACCCATGGAGGTTTAATCATCCTTGCTCTGGTTCATAGGGGATATCAAAGCTAAATACATGTTTTAGGCATCTCTCCATATGTATTATGTTCTTTCTCTCTTAAGGATTGCTTATAATTATTCTATGCTTAATGATATGGGTCTTTATGTAAAGATAGTTTCAATGCTCTATTTGATTTTTTTTATGTAAACCCATTGCTAGATTTATAAATATAATATGTAATCATTGGGTTTGGATTCATTGTGGCAACTTATGGTTTTAAATCATTAAGATAACATAACCTAGGTTAAATGACCCAAACTTGTGTGGTTGTTTCCTAGATTAGTTTATTTTCCTAGTTCATAATGTAGTTGTCTGACTAAATCTATAGAGTTTGTTCTTGGTTGTTCAATAGTTATGTTTGATTAAAGAACTCGTTTTAATTGAACACGATCTAAGGAAAAATCAGGGTTAATAGAGCTCGTTGTTAACCTATGATTAATAGTTTCAAAAAGAGATGTGAGAAGAGAGATCTTACAATAGTTTCTGATAGCTTATTAGACAACTTTAGATCTAATTAGGATTTTGGATAGGTTATTAATTGAGAAATTACAACTTCCATAATTTGATTATGGTTTATAAATAACCCATTAACTCGAGAGAGAGTAATCAATCCTAGGATCGTCTAAAACTAATAATCCAGTATTTCAAAATAAATTAGGTTAGCATTAAAGATAGGTAAAATTCTCTTTCTCTCAATTGGTAGTTCCTTAGGTTGATTCTTGAGTGTACGTTGCACTTACTAAATTGTTAATATTTTCATAATTGATTCTTGAATTGATTTGCTTCATTGAATTACATTCTTGTTTTGGTTTCATTACATTTGAATTTCTGTGATTTATTTTGGCCTTAGATTTTAGGATTAGATTATCCCTCCTCATGGGATCAACACTTTAAGTACTGGGCCAACGACCCGTGTGCTTGTGGATTATCGAGGTTAATCAATTAAAACTTACACACATCGAAACAACCTGATCATAAGACAATAGAGTATGCTTATCCGTGTGTAGGCCGAGACTGATCCGAGAATTAGATTCTAAAACTCATTCCTTAATTTTGTCATTTTTAACTTCTAGTTTTGTTTCTTTAGTTTAATTTCAATTTATTTTGTTATTTGAATCAATTAAAACCCCCACTCTAGGATCGTAAACCCCAATTCTTTTCATTTCAAAAAATTTTACACGCACTCTCTATAGGATCGACCTACGCTCATCACTACCCATAGTTTTACGTATAATTATTTTATGTAGTGTTATGATGTGCTACCACTCTTCTAATAGTTGTTTGCTTTGGCAAACATTTTATGGCTTCTAAGTAACTAGTTTTCTATAAGCCTATAGAGAAATGGGACCTTGTCCTACTTTATATTTGAGAGGCAAATTAAAATTCGAAAAATATATTCATGTGGGACTATACGTCTATCTTAGATAAGGAGTACTGATTAGGTAGGCTAATGTACCTTAGCCTATCTTTTGTGTTTAAATGTTATTTGCCTCCTAGACAAAGTAGAAAAGAGATCTTAGGGGTTATCAAATGGTTCTAAACTAGTTTAGCCTAACTAACTTTCTATCTTGCCTCCCTAGTACTGCTCTAACAAGAACTATTAGTGAAAATACGAATCAGGAGGTAGCTAGATGTACTTATCAGTTCTGTCTATATAAGGGTTGTTTATGGGAATATGTGTGATAATTCCCCAGTTCCCTATCCTTTACGTTTGCATTTGCAGGATTTAGAATGTAAAGCATACATATTGACTAGATTAGGTGGCCAACTTCAATCCAGTTTTCATAGAGAAGTAATTCTCTTTGGCCATTTCCAATTCTACACTTAACTGAAGCAATTGATGTAGAAAGTGTGAGTGGTAAGGATTTATCTTGATCTCCTATATATTTTCGTCTTTTAAGAAGTATGAGTATATATATCTAATCAATAGGAAATTATTATTTTCTAGTATGCTCCATAGTCTTTTGGCAATTAAAACTCTATTGGAGTTATGCCTAAACCCACTTTATCTATAGGTTTTGTAACCTCCTTCTAGCTTAGTTTAGCCTTGCTTTTATCATCTAATTTTCCTCACCATAAAAAGCCTCACATAATCTTTTTTGTAGTTTTGATGATCCCTTTAGAAAGAAACATATGAGGTGACCAATAAGTATTAATGAGTTCAAGAGATATTTAATGAGAGTAAGTCTATAAGCATAAAAAAGGTTCTTATTACACCAATTCCCAATTTTTTCTATTTTTTTTCCACTGGGGGATAAGCCTCCTTAAATTGCAATATCTTTTGTGGCTATTAGAAGACATAGGTAAATGAAAGGAGGTTCATAGATAAATGAAAAGAGATTCTTTTATTTGCATACCTGTAATCCTTGAGAGTCAATCTCCTTTAGAAGACGCATTGGTTAATAGGGTAAAATGGCTCTTGTTGTAGTTGATCTCTAATCCAAATAATCTCTTAAAAGTGTGAAAGATAGATATTAGTGTGAATACTAAGCAGTTATAGGCCTAGGAGAAAAGGATTAGGTTATTGCAAAGAATATGTTGCATAATCCCACTTCCTTACATTTGTTATGGTATTTAAAAGAGGGGTTATTACTAATATTAAATTTTAGTATAAGATAAAAGGTATAGGGATAAATGATTCCCTTATTTAGTCATTTGTCCCCTTAAATAAAGTTATGAGTTTCTCATTCACCAAAGCATATTATGAGGTGATTGTGATGCACTCTTTAACTTAATCCCTAAATTTTGTTGGAAAATTAAAAGCTTATTGAACATTCATAGTAAAAGCCCCTATTTATAAAGTCAAATAAATCTATCTACAAAGCACCGAAGCATTTCTCTTTGTATATCCCTTAAATAATTCTTGAGCCACTAGAATATTATTGTTAATTTATTTCCCCTTTTGGAAGGCCCTTTGTGAATAAATGTATTAGTTGCTTGAAAAAAAATTGATGTCTCAATTAATAAGGTTACCTAAACATATAAAATGAATATTTCAGTTAATAAAATGATTATTTCAATTAATAAAATTAAGTAACACGCAAGAAAAGTTAATTGTAATATGTAAGAAAAGTCAATTATGTAAAATTGTAATTGGGAAATACATTAGGCGTTTTGTTTTGATATACAAAATAATATAAAAAAATTCACCTAAGGCTGTGTTTAGTTGGAGGTTTATTAATGGAATGAAATGTAATGTAATATTATTCAATCATTTGGAAAAAGAGTTTATAATGGAATGAAATGAGATGAGATGGAAGAGGAAGGTTTCAAAATACATTTCATTCCATCATAAACAGTAAAAATAAGAAACCTCTGATTTAGGAGGTTTAGAATGAAATGTAAAATTGTAAACAACTTTTCACTATATACATTATAAATGCTTCTTCCAAACAACATTTCACTATATTACACTATGAACCCTTCAATCCCTTTTAAACACCAATTTTTTAATATTACATTTATTTACATTTCATTTCATTATAAACCATTCTATTATAAATCATTTCATTCCATTCAAACTTAATGTTCAATCAAGCATAGCCTAAGTTCTCAACTCTTCTTTTCTTTTCTATTTTTTATCTCGATTGTTTTTTTGGGATCGTAAATAAATGTTGGAGGCTTTCTTCTTTCCACTCTGTAACACGTACTTGCCTTCGAGCAGAGTTACTAGCATCATAAACCAAACTCATATGTATAATAGTTGAGGAAATATGAATTGGCATTAGATAACAGACAACACATTGTATTGTACTTCTTTACAACTACATACTAAAAATTGGGATTTGGATATATTTTTTGAATATTGCCAAAATCGTAAACAAACTCAAACCAATGGGTTCAGATCACATGTTCTCGTTACTTTGTTTCTATCATGTTCTATGAGCATCCATCCATTCAATTTTTGTGAATTCTATCTTGGAATGTCAATTTTGGTTGGGGTTGACTGGCCAGGAGTCAAAATTGTTTAGCTTGATCGAGCCATCAGTCAAGGTTGGGCTGAGCATAGGCCAGACCAAAACATAAAAAACGATGTCATTTTTTAATTTGTTTTAAATATATATATAGGCTCGTGGCCCACCGTTGGTTGGCCCAAGCTTGGCTCAGTCTATTGACATTTCTAATTTTGTCTACAAAAATTGAATGGATGGAAGCTAATAGAACATGATAGACACATAATAATAGGAACAAGTGATTTGTTCCCAAATTGATCCCGTCCGGATAAACTTTTTTCTTTTTATCACTCCTTATTTTCCCTCAATATTAAAATAAAATAAAAGAATAATTCACTTCTTTTAATCTCAATTCAATCTCAATTAATCTAGTCTTTTGGGGAATATGCTTTGTAATGCCTTTTGAAAATAAGAACAAATCTCTTTCTTCCAAAATAGATAAATGCATAAATAAAACTCCGAAAGAAAAGAAATCAAGATCTAAAAGAACAGTTTATTTAGGCCTTGTTTAGTTAGAGGGTTAGTAATAAAACGGAATGGATTGTAACACACTTCCATCGTTTATTTGTTCATAATGGAATAAAATAGAATGGGATGAAAGCGGAGGGTTTCATATTACGTTTCATTCCATCATAAACTGTTAGAAAAGTGGGCTCAAGTTGGATGGCTTGAGGCGTGAAAAATCACTATCTTTAAGGAAATATTTGCCCCCACTAGTTGCTACAGGGTTTTGACAAATTTCCCTCTAAGATACAACAAGCCTAATGTTCTCTATGACAACAAAATCAATAGAGAACCAAAGATGAACTTCAATTAAGAATGAATATGATAAAGATGAAGAAGAAAATATTTGATTGTGTATTAACCATGAATTGGATGTTAAACCAGCCTTATATAGACTTAAAGACACCATTCATAATATACATGATTGTTCATGACACCTATTGGGAAAACATGTGATCATTCATGGCATTTGAATTGAAAAGATATGTCTTTTCATTTACAGTTCTTCATTCATTTCCATGCATTTCAAACTATTTTCCAACAATCACCCACTTAGTTTGTAATGCAAGATTAAATGCATTTCATGCATTTAAGAGGTATCTTTCGATTTGAACCTCTTATTAGTATAAGCACTTCAAAGTTCTAACAAAATTTAGGTGGCACGGAAGCTTTGAACCTAGATTCCTATGTGTTAGAACCGAAAATGTTATACACATGAAATCTTCATTCTTCTTAGAAGTTCATTTAATAATCGCACTTTATAGCCTTGTGCAACCTCCTATAATTCATGAACATTTACAAGATCTGTTCCTTATTGAAGCGGCACCACTTCCAATGTTCATATAGGTGAAGACCGTTAAGAATTTATTCCTTCTTTACTCTTCATTAAGAGTGCTTAACACTCACCCTCCTCTAGTACTAATCTTTTGACTCTTTTAGGATCAAACTTAGTAC
>JAOSBN010000007.1:7363888-7390490 GCA_027563595.1 Erythroxylum suave | reverse complement strand
TCGCATGATGCTTAAGATATTAGCTTCAAGTAAAACAGAAAAACAGTTTACAAGGAACCAGAACTGCTGGTTTTAACTATCTACTTGAAATCAACAGGTTGATGTTGCAGAATTACGGCAAAAACTGCAGACTATGGAGACAATAGAAAAAGAACTTGAACTTCTCCAACGACAAAAGGCTGCATCGGAGCAAGCTGCCCTGAATGCCAAACACAGGCAGGGCTCAGGTGGTGTCTGGGGCTGGCTTGCGGGAACACCTGACAACCTGAAAGAAAATGACGCCTAAATTGTCAAACAAAAAAAAAAAAGAACCATTGTTAGATTTAATTCTCAATGATTGATTCTTAATTTCTGTTTGTCATGGTTTATTTTTTATACACCCCTTTGAGGAGTTTTTGCAGGATTGCATGCATTGTGTTTCAGCTCCGCGATTTGGTGCCCCCGTAAATTTTCTTCATTATGGTCCCCATTGGACTGTATTTGAATTTGAACTGATTTATCACGTCAGTATAGGTTTTTTGTTTTAAATTTTTTTAATGGTCAAAGTTGTGTCGATTACTTCTGAATTAAATCTTGCGAATAATTTTAATTCCTATGTAATGAACAATGTATAGAGATTGTGATTTCTATTGTTGAATTATATCCTGTTTCGGTCTGGACTTAGTAAATTACAAGTTATGTTTCATCTCATTTTAGTAGTTCATTTGGATTCAGGTATCGTGGAGTTTGGGTACTGGAATTATATTTTAGGATTTTTGCTTCTATGTCCCATCAACAAAAAGTACACAAATGAGCTAATAATATATAGGTAATTCACTCTTTTAACGTTTTCTGCGAAAAGGTCCTTTTGCCATGATTGTATGCTGATTAGATGTTGACTAGTTTTTTAAATTTAAATTTTGTTAAGATGCTATTTTCTTATACTTTAAGATGTCATTTTCTCAATGTTCAATTATTAAATTAATAAAATAATGTTTTATAATCAACAAAAAATCAATTTAACCCCAAAACATTAGTCATTGTGAGTTACAGCTTTTCGTGTTTGACGATGGGTTGGTGAAGTAGGTGAAGACGAGGAGGCAACAATTGATAGTAACCAATTAATGTGGCGGGAAAATGCAGTTGTAAGTAACAAATAATAGATTAGCAGTTAATTCGTTAATTCATTCATTTGTTGCTTTCTTGTGTTATTGATACAAGAAATTCACAATGAGTTCTTGGTTTATACATATATTTGTTCTGAGTCTTATCATTGGCATAAGAGTTTTTTAGTCCTTGGCCATGGCAAAGGAAACAAGATCCCATGATCTTGAGAAGCAAGTTGAATCAATGATTAATGAAATTGATCAGAAGCAAGGGGCGATGCGTAAACACACTGATGCAAAATTTGTTGAACTCACGGAGTTGATTCGAGGTATTAGCTTCTAGAACCAAGAATGGGTAACGGCGATGGCAGACACGGAATCTGGTAGTCGTGAATCACATATGAGTGGAATCCGACAGAGAAGGGGCAAATCAACTTGTTTAGAGTTTCCTAAATTAACCGGTGATGGGTTAGATGGTTGGCTACTACGTGCTGATTATCTTTTTGAGGTGACGGATGTTTTACTAGCGGAGAAGGGAAGGTGTTTCAATGGCACCAAGGCTATGTAAGTCTCAAAGGCACCAACACTTATGATAATTGGAAGGAGTATGTGTCTGCTTTGATTGCTCGATTTGGTGATAAGGCTTTTGAGGATCCACTTGTTGATTTAAGGAATCTTAAACAAGTATCAACTCTTCAAGTTTATCGTGATGCTTTTGATGAGTTATAACCTAAGGCTGGTATAACAGAAGATCAAGCATTGGGTTTTTTCTGGTTTGGGTTAGTAGATGAATTGCAAATGCTAGTTCAAATGTTTAAGCCTAAGACTCTAGCTAATGCTTATGCTCTCTCTACGCTCCAAGAATTGACAGTGACCGCAATTCAAAACAAACCTAAGCCATCCTATTCCAAACCGACCTTACATTTTGCCACAAAATTTTCCCACTCTAAGCCTATAACAATTTCAACACCTGTGCTATGAACATCAAACACTCCTGTTATTGCTCCAAAGGAACTATCTACTACCAACCTTCCTTATGATTCTAATCGAGCCTCTAGAATAACTAATAAGGAGATGGATGAACGTAGGGCAAAAGGGTTATGTTTTTGGTGTGAGGAGAAGTATACTATGAACTATAATTATAAGAAGAAACGTTTGTATGTCATGCAATTAATACCTGATTGTGATAATGAATTAGAGGAGAATTCTATACTGGAAATTAAGGATTGTACCACAAATGTTCATCTTTCATTGCATGCTATGTGGGGTCTGTCTGGGGCTTAGACCATGCGTATTAGAGGGGACTGCAATCATAAAAGGTTGAAAATTCTTGTAGGCACGGGTAGCACTCACAACGTTTTAAGTGCTAAGATGGAAGCCAAGCTTAAATGTGTGCTCATAGCAGCAGCTGTTGCAGTTTCTGTTGAGGTGGCAAATGGTCAAAGTTTACAGTGTAATAGTAAATGCATAAATTTTAACTGGCAAATGCAGGGTACTTGGTTTACTGCTGATACGTATATCATTGATTTGGACTCTTATGATGTTATATTGGGGGTCCAATGGCTGTCGATGTTGGGGGAGATCAGCTGGAATTTTCAGACTATGCGAATGACCTTTATGCTGTGTAATGAAGAAAAAATATTACAAGGGGAAGCTTGGAAACTTAGAGGAAACGAGTTGAATTGTCTTACCTTATATGAGAAGTAGTTAGAGATTGTAGAGATTAGTGACAACCCTGTTGATGAGGAATTGTCTTGCTACAAATTAGAGTTTGGTAATCAATGGCTTGAATTGGAGATGTTAGTGGTAGAATATGGTGATGTTTTTCAGGAGCTTTAGTGGCAGAATATGGTGATGTTTTTCAGGAGCCAACTTCCCTACCACCTAAGCGCGCACATGATCATAAGATAACATTAAAGAAGGGTGCTTCTCCAGTTAATATACGATCGTATAAGTATGCAGCCATGCAGAAGGATGCTATTGAAACTTTAATTGGTGACATGTTGAAAGCTGGAGTGATTCAAGTTAGTACAAGTCCTTATGCAAGTCCCATTGTATTGATAAGAAAGAAGGATGCTACATAGAGGCTGTGTATTGATTATAAGGCATTAAACAACCAGACGGTGAAGGATAAATACCTTATTCCAGTTATTGAGGAGCTGCTGGATGAGTTAGGTAATGCTTCTTATTTTTCTAAGATTGACCTTAGATCTGGTTATTGGCAAGTGAGAATGTATGAACCTGATATTCCTAAAACCGCTTTCAAAACCCATAAAGTCCATTACGAATTCTTGGTTATGCCATTTGGCTTAACTAATACTCTGGCCACATTTTAGAATTTGATGAATACTATGTTCAAAACCTTTCTGCGGACATTTGTTTTGGTTTTCTTCAATGATATCCTCATTTACAGTGAGTCCATGGAGCAGCACGTGATTCATTTGCAGCAAGTTCTTCAAGTTATGAAGGAAAATAACTTACTTGCTAAACAATCTAAATGTGCTTCTGAGTGTAAATTTGTGGAATACCTAGGGCATGTTATCTCAAAGGATCCTGTAGCAACTGATGAAAGTAAGATTACTGCAGTACAACGGTGGCCTGTACTGAAAACTCCAAAACAATTGAGGAGTTTCCTAGGCCTTACAGGATATTATAGACGTTTTGTTCAGAATTATGGGGCCATTGCAAGATCATTGGTGGATCTATTGAAAGAAATGAACACCAAACTGCGTTTGTTAAATTGAAGGAGGCAACGGTGACTGCCCCGGCTCTTGCATTGCCTGACTTCACCAAGGATTTTTTTATAGAGACCAATTCATCTGGCACTGGCATTGTCATTGTCTTGATGCAGAATAGCCATCTAATAGCTTTCATCAGGAATTGTTTGTCTCCTCGGCATCAATTGTTGTCAACTTATGAAAGGGAGCTTTTTGCCATTCTTTTTAAATAAAGAAGTGGCATCATTATCTACAAGCACGGAAGTTCACAATTTTCACTGATCATTAAAGTTTACATTACCTGCTGGAGCAAAGGCTTAGTATTCCTACACAACAAGCATGGATGGCTAAATTGACGCAGTTCGATTATAAAATTCGGTACTAGAAGGGAGTTGACAACAAGGTTGCAGATGCTTTGTCCAGAAAACCTGAGGTATCCCTACTTGCCTTGACCTCCTTCATTCTTCCCACTAATTTATTTACGTAGATTTAGGAGACTTGACAATTTGATTTGCAATTGTCGTCCATTATTATGGAAAAAGTGCAAAATTCTCAATGTCATCCTAAGTTTTTTTACTCGAATTTCCAATTGAGACAGGTTAGTCGACTAGTTGTTGGGTAGAATATGATTTTGCAAAATACACTCATTGACACATTTCACAGATCAGCACTTGGGGGTCATTATGGGGCCATGGCTATGTATAAACGATTGGCTGCTTTAATGTATTGGCCGAAAATGTTGAAAGATGTCAGGGAATTTGTTAGGCATTGTTCCATCTATCAACGGTATAAGCCTGAGTTATTGGCTCCTATTGGGTTGCTGTAACCATTGTCCCCACCTATTTTGTTATTCACTGATGTGATTATGGACTTTATTGAGGCACTTCCAAGTTCCTGCAGCAAAACCATTATTTTTGTTATAGTTGACAGATTGTCCAAAATTTCCCATTTCATTGCCTTGTCCCACCCATTGATTGCTAAACAAGTTGCTACTGCATTCCTTGATCATGTGTACAAATTGCATAATATGCCTCAAAACATTACAAGTGATCGTGGCTCCACTTTTCTCAGCAGCTTTTAGAGAGAATTTTTTCAACTTCTAAGGGTGCAAGTGCAATATTCCATTGCTTATCATCCACAAACGGATGGTCAATCCGAGGTCGTGAATAGGTGTCTTCAGTGTTATCTTTGGTGTGTTTCTAGTGACTTACCCCATTCTTAGGTTCAGTGGCTTCCCTTGGCTCAATACTGGTATAATTGGATGTTCCATTCTTCCATTCAAATGTCCCCTTTTAAAGCTCTCTTTGGGTTTCCACCACCTATCCACAATCCCTATTTTCCTCATGACTCCAATATGGTTGCTGTTGACATTTACTTGAGAGATAGGGAATCTACAATTGCTCTGCTGTAACATCACTTGCAACGTACAGCTCAGCGTATGAAATCTCAGGCAGACAAGCATCACATTAATTGCAATTTTGAAATTGGTGATTGGGTGTATTTAAAACTTCAGCTGTACCGACAAACTTCTCTTAGGTCCCGACATCAGAATTTTGAATCAAAGTTTTATAGGCTATATCAAGTGTTGGATAAAGTGGGTGCCATTGCCTATAAGTTGAATTTCTACTCAAATCCCCAATGTCTTTCATGTTTCTCAGTTAAAGCCAGGCTTCCCTCCTACAGGTCCAGTTCCAGATCTTCCATCTATTTCTCATATCCAGGATGCCATGCCACAAGCGGTGTTGGATCGTAAGATAGTGAAACGCAAAAATGCAGCTGCTACGCACTGGTTGGTGCATTGGAAAGGGTTCTCTCCTGCGGATGCATCTTAGGAGTTCATCGACGAGTTATGCACAAGGTTTCCTACTTTCCTTGGGGACAAGGAACCTTAAGTAGGGAGTATTGATAGTAACCAATTAATGTGGTGGGAAAATGTAGTTGTAATTAACAAATAACAGATTAGCGGTTAATTCGTTGATTCATTCATTTGTTGCTTTCTTATATAAATAACAACAGGTTGCTTGTAATGAGATATAGTAATGGTGAATAAAATCTGAGAAACCCAAGAAATTCATGGTGAGTTCTTGGTTTATACATATATTTGTTCTGAGTCCTATCAAAGTCCTATCAATAACGCGAGGATAGCACCAATGTCTTTGGTGGTCACTCTCACGTGTGAATAACAACATATTATATTCTTCTTTAGGATTTTCAAAACCCATATCTCGTGTTCAAAATACAATTTTTTATCATTTGCTACCACCTTAAACACAACTGAATTCTCTATTTAGGTTTTCTCGTAGAGTTTCAAAGCTCGAATCTGTAGAAAGAAAAAAATAGTAGAGTAAGAAAAGAAAGTAAAAATTCTATTTTGAACTTCAAATTTTTTATTAGAATAAAAATTTAACCTTAATATTTCAAGACGCTTAATTTCAATTTTAACATTTTCAACACGTTTAAATAAATTTAATATTTTAATTTCCATGTTTTCAACACGTTTAAAATAAGTTTAATATCAATAATAACAATTCAGTATGAATTTTGCTAAGGAGTAGGATCTAAGAAGATTTAGAAATAGACAACCTTATCCTAATTAGTAGAAATGTTGTTTTCAATAAACCTGGTGAAAAAAGTTTTTGAAAACAATTGGAACAAAATGAAAAATAAATAAATAATTGCATAAATGGAAAAACTAAAAAATAAAATAAAAGCAAAAAATAAAATACATAAATAAAAAATAAAGATAAAAGTAATTAAATAAATAAAAAGACGAACAAGAAAACAAATAATACAACAAACAATTAATTGAAAAGAAAAAAAATACAAAACAAAGAAATAAAACAACTAAATAAGGCATTAATGCTAATGAAAATCACAATACTTAAACAAAAAGGTTCGAAAGGTTTATGGAAAGATAAGGACTTCTCTGTGTGGAGTCCTTTACCTATATCCTAGTTCACCAAATTTCTCTATTGAGAGCTAAATCTGCGTTTAGAACTTATATGGACTCCCTGATTTTGTCAACAAATTAATTCATTGAGATGATATCTAGATCTTAATTCTTTAGCAAATTTTAGATTAAAATTAATTTCCAAAGCTTAGAAAAGCCTTTTGATGACTAAGCCTTGCTGTTAGAGAGAAAATGATGTTTCTAAGATTTGTTTTCACCAAATAACAAGTAATGTCTCTTAAAAATCAAGGTTTCTTCTTTTAAATACCTTTTATATCGCCTAGGACATGATCTAGAGCATGGTCGTTGTCCATACTGTAGGCTTTAGTGATTTATGTGAGTGATAAACATGAGTTTTAACACAATTATGTGTCCAATTTATGGATATTAATTCTTCTTTGAGATGAAAACACAACCTTTCGCGTGATCATGCCTCCAAGCTGTGAATCTCACTATTTCTTTGTTAACTTACACAAGGTATTTTAAATAGTTTTGGTCCACATCATGTCATTTACTATGTTTAATCATTTTGGCACAAGCTAATACATAGGCACGACTAAATTGTGTTCCTCCAATATTAACAAATTTTTAATGTTTTTCCTAGAAATTACCTCTAATTTTGGAATCATATCATATCAAGGTCAAATTTGCACAATTATATGAAAATTTATTTAAAATAAGTAAAATAAGGTAATTTAATATTAAATCAAGCAAAATACTTGCAAAAACTATTTGCATAATTCATGCACATCATTGATGATGAGTGGAAACATCAATGTCTTCAAGTAATCTACAAAACAATGTTTAGGCATTGAACAAAATAAGGATACTAAAAATATTTAGGCACACATCATGTTATTTGAACTCATATCCACAATCTTTGGGTGCATATTGAATAAATCTTCAGTGTATGTAATAGCCCACAAATTTACATGTTTAAAACAAATCACTTAATGATCTAATAACTCAAAATCAAGTAGTGGGCAGGTCATAAGCTCGATCTAAATGACATTACATACTCTAGCATGCCTATGCTCTAGCCAATCATCCTTTTAAAAGTTAAGGTAAGTTATAGCTACCTTTACTACGAGT
This sequence comes from Erythroxylum suave, assembly GCA_027563595.1. Classification (NCBI taxonomy): domain Eukaryota; kingdom Viridiplantae; phylum Streptophyta; class Magnoliopsida; order Malpighiales; family Erythroxylaceae; genus Erythroxylum; species Erythroxylum suave. Next base: position 7,382,646 of record JAOSBN010000007.1, on the reverse strand, counting down.
CAAACCTTTAAATTATTAGGATGGAAGGCTCTAGTAAGACTTACTTCGCCACTTATAGCACCTCTAGAGAGCAATATGCAACTTTTTCTCTAAAAAAAGCACATTTGTACTAAATTTTGTCCTTTGAATCATATTGAATGAATGGCCAAAATTTATTATTTTGGATTTTTAAATTAAAGGAAATGTATTTGTTCCTCATAGTACAAGTAGATTTTGCTCTTTGGGCTTTGCACATTCATTCACTATTTCTTCTTAGATGAGTTATATAAAATCTTGAAGCTACTTTATGAACATCCTTTTTAAAGCCAGTTTTAACCTACTTCTTATAACTATTTAAATTGTCTCCATTTTGTCTATCACCATTTTGATGCCATCACTTACTCTTCTTATAACATCATTTTATACTTAGACTTTTGAAGTTATAGATGGTAAAGCCCTTAAAGCTGGTGAAAACAAGATAGATGAAAATACATTTACACCCCTACAATAAAGAACAACATTGCATTGAAGCGTATCAAGGAAGGAAACTTAAGCTTTATACCTAGCAAAGCAAAAGAACTAGTTAAGCAATTAAGTTGGAAATTAGTTGTTGGAGAGTCTCTAGGTACGTCCTTGTACTATTGCCCCTAAAGGTCACGTCATAGTCTCGCCAAAACTAGAGGTACCAAAAGAAACGGACAAAATTTATAACTCAACACTTGGGGGATTTCCTTTGGAAAAGACGTCCCTTCTTGTAAGTAAACATAAAGGCTTACAAAGAATAAAGGGGTATAGGTCTTCATGAAGTGTTATTATCAAAAGAAAACCAAGTTCTCTTCAGTTGTGTTTAAATTTTAAGGCTAAAGAAGTGTTAAGGAATGATCATTGGCATATATGCAATTACCCTATTTTCCTACATACATGTAAACTAGGAATCAATTTGGAGAAGATTAAATATGAGAACATTCTTATTTAGGTCAACATATATAACACTAGAGTATTAGTCAACTAAAGGACTATGCTCAGTAGCTAGTTGTATTAGAAAACCAATTTGCATGGATGAGACAACTCAAAGAGGAAAAGAGTGGGTTATTTTTCGTTATATATTATTATAGAGCTTAATAAGGAACTACCTAACACTATTCCTTTAATGAGGTTAAAGGAAGATGAATGTCTATACGAGGACTCAGTGCTGGTTTCCTCCCATCCAACGCCATCACTAACACAGTAAGGAAAATAGTAGAGGACTATAAAAAGGAAGTTTTGTAAAGGTAATTAGGTGAAATTAGTGAGATTGGATCTTCAGCAAATAAAAAACCAATATTTGGACTCACTGAAGGATGTAGAAGGTAAAGAACAAAACTATAATGTGGAGCAAAATAAGGAGAACAATCTTAATTCAAGCATTGATAAAGAGTTACCAAGAGAAAAAAAGTACATTAGTGGTGAATGAAAATATAATTGAGGATGAATATTTCATAGCCTTAGAACTTAAAACAATCCTAAGGGAGCACTTGGGTGCCACAACTATAGAAGATGCTTAGTATAAAGATTTAAAAATTTTAAAAATTAAAAGCTCTGGAGTGATGACATAATGAAATGAGGAAGGAAGAATAAACGTAAGGGCTCTAAGGCCAAAAATTAAACTCCATATCAACAATATTTTGGAATATTAGGGGAATTAATTACACTAAAAATTATTAGCTTTTAGAGGTTTTGTCTATGATGTACAACCAACTATTATAGGATTAATAGAAACTAAGTTATGTTAAGAAATATCTCCAAGCTAACTTGTATCCAGTATGTTGAGATGGTGTATATTATGAACTAACTTGTATGCTTGAAATTAGGCAGCGATTCTTCTTTAAGGCCTTGACTATGAAAACATAGCCATTCTAGATCTTTTGTACTAACTAGATATGGTGTAGCCTTGTTTGTACATATATCATATGAATGAACTACCAAATTAACTTTCAAAAAAAGAAAGAAAGAAATATCTCCAAGCTAATGATACAAAGGAAATAGTGGTCCACTTATCAAACCACCAGAGCCACCATTATGGTTGCATTACATTGGCTTTTGATCAAACTAAAGCCAAGGTAAACTAGTTTGAGACTACTAATTGACTAATATATTCACAACCACAATGACACTTTTAACTTCATTTAGTTCATTAAAAGTGTCATTGTGGCTGTACTGGAAGAAGGAACGCTTATTTGTAATTAGGGTTGTTGACTCCTATATATTAAATAAAGAGGCTCATTAAATCTTCTCTAAGCAAAGATTTCAAAAAATAAGGAGAAGAACAAAAAATTGGCATATTTAGGCAAAAGTTAAAAGTGAAATAAAATCATTCGCTTACAAGCCTTTTTGATTACTAATTGAGTTCATAAAAGTATCGGTAACTACTTTTATAATGAAGGGATTTTGTTGCCTCAAAATGGCCTCCATGTAATAGAACTAATACAAAAAGTATCTCCTTAACATCTGGTTATTTAGATTCAAGAATGTTTCAGCTTCATCTTCCTCCTTTCCTCCTTTTCGAGCTACTTCTTCTTCACCCATTTTTACCTTGTTCTTTCCTGCATTGTATTTCCTTTGATGATAGGTCTTTCCCTATAATGGAGACAAACTTTCCACCTTCATCTCCCTCTTCCCCCCTTCATCCCTGTCTCAAATGGCATCATCCTTTGCACTTCATTCTTCTTCCCCATCTCACTCTATAAATCAAACTATCCCACCCGTTCCCCCAGCCTCTGCTTTCCACATCCTAAACTACTTAAGAGTTGTCTCTATGCATAATTCCTTAAGTATATAGAGATCTCGGATGTTATGACTCAAGAAGGGGGAAAAGCAATACCAAAATTTTTCATAACTCTATCAAAGAAATAGAAAATACCAACATAATAAGCTCTTTAAAGAAACCAAAGATAGAAGTTAAAACTTAATAAGAAGAATTTAAAGGGGAGGCGTTTAGGTTCTTTACAAACTATATAGGTTTAAAAACTATAAGCACTTCCTTAGGACATTTACTTGCATCATTTACTAATAATTAGCTCATCAAAGAAGATAAAGAATTTCTATATTGCCCCTTCATAGCTCAAGACATTGAAGAGGTGGTTTTTGATTTAAATCTAAGCAAAAAAACCGGCCCAAATGGCCTTAATTAAAAAAAGGGCCCTTTTATTAAGAACGTGGTCTTATAAGCAATTTTGGAGTTATTTGACAAAGGCAAGTAGCTAAAAGATGTAAATAAAACAATAAATTATCTAGTTACAAAACTTAGTTTAGGCAATTGATTATGAATTAAAGCCCCTTGACTAGTTCAGTTATCATACCAGAGAGAGATTCTATCTCTTGCCCCAATTTGATATGTAATATATTGCTGAACATCTTCCCTCAACCTGAGGATTTGGTTGAAGAACCAAGAGTAACCGTCTTTAATTCTTAGAACCCCAAAACTCTCACCCTTTAATATATAGATATGAATCCATTTAATCCGCAGTGAATGTTTTTGACTGTCAATTTCCCAAATTCTCTTAGCGATTAAAAATCGGTTATTCTTGTTAATTGACTCCAATCCTAACCCCCTACCTCTTTCGATTGACAAATATGCTTCCAATTCACTTTAGCTATTCCTTTCTCACTTTTTCCTTTACCCCATAGAAACTGCGTCATTAGTTTTTCCACGGTTTTAATATGTCCCTTAGAGAGGAAGATATAAGGGCACCAATAAACTTGCATAGACATAATTACCAACTTCAAAAGCTGAAGTTTACCTCCATAGGACAAAGTTCTATTAGTCTAAGACCCTAATTTTTTCTATTAAAGGAAGGTATTCATGAAATCTTAGTCTTCCAGAAGAAATAGGAATGCCCAAATACAGAAGAGGAGGGCCATGCTTTGTCATACCTGTTGCTTGTGACAAGGAATGTGTTAGGTGAGCAGCACTTTTAGAAAGTAGGAAATAGCTTTTTTTGAAAATTGATACTCAATCTGGACAGCTCCTTAAAACTATAGAGAGTACTCATCAGTAGAGAAACCGAGGGAGCATTTGCCTTACTTAAAAGTATAAGATCATTTGTAAAAAATAAGCTAGTTAAGGATAGCTTCTTTCATTTAAAATGGTATCTGAAGTTGGAATTAGATAAAGTGTTATGTTTTAGCATAAGGGTGAGAACCTCCATGTAAATATGGAATAGATAAGGGGAAAGAGGGTCCCCTGGCCTAAGACCTTTTTTGCCGTTAAAAGTCTATGCAGGGCTTCCATTAATCAGTATTCCATATGAGGTAGTTGTATTGCATTCTTGAATCTATTTGATAAACTTATGGAGAAAATTCATACCTCTATAGTCTATAGCAAGAAACTTCAGTTAACACTATCAAAAGTTTTTTGTAGGTCCACTTTAATAGTACAATTTTGAGGGCTTTTATTTCGAGTGTACCCAAAAAGCTGTTGCAATAAAAGAATATTATCCCCAATATGTCTACTTCTCATAAAAGCTCATTGATTCTCACTAATGAGTAAGTGAAGAACATCCTTTAACATATTTTCCAATATCTTGGCGATGATCTTATACAGGAAATTAGTGCATAATATAAGTCTGACATCACTCTAAGTGACCAGGTTAGAACTCTTAGGGATCAAACATAGAAAGGTCTTATCAATCTGCTTAAGCAAGACTCCATCTTATAAAAGCTCCTTTACAACATCTTTTATGAGACTCCTTATGTTTCCCTAAGTTTTTTGAAAGAAAAAAACCATTCAAACCATCCGGACCAGGAGCCTTAGATTCATTCATGTTAAAAAACCACATTCTCTATTTCATGATTTGTGACAGGAATAATTAGTAAGGATTCTTCATGTTTAGGAATCTTGGTTGTAACATATTGCCTAAGATTTAGTATATTACCCACAAAACAACCTTCTATGCCTAATAGATTTTGATAAAAAATCCTAGCTTCCTTAGCTATTTCAACCTGTCCAAATAAAGTTTCCCCAAATTCAGATTTTATGGAAGTTATTCTGTTGACATTTCTTCTAGCAGTCACTGAATTGAAGAAAAATTTTGTACATCTGTTCCCATCCGTAAGCCAATTAATTTTGTCCCTCTGCTTTAATAAACAATATTTATTATCCACTATTTGCAAGTAGGACTTAAGAGCTTCCCTTTCGACTATAGCTAGATTACAATTAGTTGGGCTAGTTGCCAAAGATTTCTAGATTATCAATAACTTACTTCTTGGTTTCTCTATCTCCTTTGTGGAATTCTGATCTCTCCTGAAATTTAAAAACTTCAATTCCTATTTAATAGCCTTGAGCTTTTGGAAACAAATAAACTGCTTAGTACCATAGATCTCATGCTTCAATCCCTTAGTAATTGCTTCTTGAAAGCCCTCCACATTAAACAGAAAATTGTTGAATTTGAAAGCATGATGGATGTTAATCATTTTGAACAAATTAGGCACCTTGATATAAGAATGATCAGAAATTCCCGAATCTAAGAAGTTGGTTGAACTCTCTGAAAAAGTAGTTAACTAGTTCACATTCACCATTGCTCTATTTAACTTTTTCTGAATAAACCAATTGGAGCTTTATTTGTTGGACCAAGTGAACCTATGACCTTTAGATTTTAAACATGTTAATCCCACATCTTGTATGCAGTCTAACAAATTAGAGGTGTAATTGAGTAGGTTGAAGTTCCCTTTCGCCTCTGTTTTGTATGGAGTTGTGCTAAAATCGCCATTAACTAACCATAGACCCCTAATTGAAGCTTTAAGTCTTTGAAGGGAAGTCCATAGTTCAGTTCTCTGAAACCCCTGTATTAAAGCCGCAGACAAATGTAGCTAAAGCATAAGTGTTTTCCATTTTGAAGTTAAGCTTTATCTGGATAAATTGCTAATTGGTTTCTAGTACTTCCACTTCCAAATGGTCTCCATCGTAAACAACAATAATCCTTCCATAGGCATGACATTAGTGGTTTGTGAGAAATTGTCATTTGCTCCCCAAATAACTTAATTTATTCATGTTATCTTCCCTAATTTTGGTTTCCAGTGAACAAAATAACAAAGACTTTTCCTTTAGAACAAAATCCCTTATCGCATTAAGCTTAAAAGGGTTGTTTATTCCTCTTACATTCTAAACTAGCAGGGTCATATGAGGTTGCTTTTCTCTGTAGAGCCTGTCTTACTGCTCCTATTACTTTTTCGAGATAATACTTGTTCAAAATGTTCCTCTTGGGTAGCTCCTCTCTACTATTCTTCTAGCTATTGAGTATGCTCATTTAGTTGGACTTTCTTGTCTCTATGACAAGGATTTGTCCCATTAATTTCCTTTTCACTTTCTTGTTGGTTCCCTAAAAGTTTATTTGAGGCACTCAAAGGTTGTTGTTGAATTTCCACTTGCTGATTTGAATCTGGAAAAATTTCCACTTGAACACTCTCATCTTTTATAGGTAGCTCACTTTCAGCCTGAATCAACCTACCTTGGTTTTCATAATTATCTAAAACATGTTTAGCTTCCTCCAACTCTTTGTTATCTACAAAATTTAGCTTCTCCAATCCTGACACCTCCTAATAATCTCCACTAATGAAAACTCTCCATGTTGGTTTCCATTCTTTGCTTTATGCTTTTAGGAAGGGCTTTTATTGGTATGTAACCAATACCTTATCTTCTTTGAGAGAATGCCCATCAGCCAATCTTAGGATAGGAATGTTGTCTTTCATATCTTTTGAAATATCCATATTTACACATAATCAACCAAATCCAATCCGTTTTCTCAAACCAATGCTTTCATCTATATAAATTGGTTTTCTCAAGGAACTAGCTAGCATACTCAAACCTTTAGTTGCCCAATATTCCAAAGGAATATTTATGTATATTCACCCATAGAAGAATGTTTTTCAATCTAATTTTCTTTGATTCCATGCTTGGTTGACAATTTTGAAGAAATAAAGGAAGTTGAGAGATGGGCCAAGGGCCTTTTTCAATTACCTTTTGAACTTTCGATTTGGATAAGAAGGTAAAGAATATGTTATCTTCCTCAGTTAGCATAACTTCCATTAGCTCTCTACCTTACCAATTTCTTTGGGTCTAAGCTTGTATCATAAGAAAAGTTAGCCTTTTATTCATAAAAAAATTTACTGAGTGTTGCATCCCATGACATAGCTCCTTCCTACAGAATGTCTAAACTTGGAGCCACCATTAGCTTTCCTTCAATCTCAACTAGTGGACAGTAGATCAAAAAAGAGTCCGAATTGTCACCCACAACCTATTTTCAGGTCTTTCTAGCCCCTGTATTCTGTGGATGCACACTGTCAGATAGAACAGATACTTTAGGATGTGAAAAGCAGAGGCTGGGGGTAGGGGTGGGATAGTTTGATTTATAGAGTGAGATGGGGAAGAAGAATGAAGTGCAAAGGATGATGCCATTTGAGACAGGGATGAAGGGAGGAAGAGGGAGATGAAGGTGGAAAGTTTGTCTCCATTATAGGAAAGCACTATCATCAAAGGAAGTACAATGCTAGAAAGAACAAGGTAAAAATGGGTAAAGAAGAAGGAGCTCGAAAAGGAGGAAAGGAGGAAGTAGAAGCTTAAACATTCTTGAATCTAAATAGCCGGATATTAAGGAGATACTTTTTGTATTAGTTCTAGTACTTGGAAGCAATTTTGAAGCAACAAAATCCCTTTATTATAAAAGTAGTTACCGTTACTTTTATAAACTCAATTAGTAATCAGAAAAGGCTTGTAAGCGAATGATTTTATTTCACTTTTAACTTTTGCCTACATATGTCAATTTTTTTTGTTCTTCTCCTTATTTTTTGAAATCTTAGAGAAAATTTAATGAGCCTCTTTATTTAATATACAGGAGTCAACAACCCTAATTACAAATAAACGTTCCTTCCTTCTTCCAGTACGGCCACAATGACACTTTTAATCAACTAAATGAGGTTAAAAGACGCCCTATCCGTTTCTCCCATAATAGCCACACTTATTTCCGTATACTGTAGCCGTACGTGATTCAGTCCCTCTGAGCGACAATAACACTTCTTCGAAACCTAGAAGATTTCCCAGATTTTCTTATCTTTTCATCCGAACACCCATTTGCCGCGATCGGTAACGATTATCTCCTTCTCATTTTCATTCGTGTATCTTTCTCGGTAAACAGCGGCAACTTAGGCGCAGAGGTATGTTTCAAGAGCTCTAGGGTTTGGAATTGGGTTACAAATGACCTCTGTCTCAAAGAGTGAACGTGAGTTGGAACCAAATCCACCAGAAGTTAGGGATCCAAGTGATGGTAATGAAGAGAATGTGATGGAGGCTAGGGTTTTGGATAGTAGTATAGAAAACGTAGAAGTTAGGGTTATGCCTAAAGAGGAGAATGATGTAGATACGGAAGCCAAGGAAGAATGTGAGGTGAAATGTGAGGGGAACTCAATCGATCAATTGGATCCTGAGAGCGATAAATTTGATGCTGAAAATGAGCATTCTGCTTCTAGGAATACTGATTTGTGGTCTCAGTTTGATGAATTTATTGCCAATGAGAAGAATGAGGCCATGGCGGGGACTTCTAGGGCATTGAGTTACGGGTTTGAAGTCGGTGACATGGTGTGGGGCAAGGTGAAATCACATCCTTGGTGGCCTGGTCATATTTTCAATCAGGAATTTGCTTCAGCTTCTGTTAAGCGGACTCGTAGAGAAGGTCATGTGTTGGTTGCATTTTTTGGAGATAGTAGTTACGGCTGGTTTGACCCTGCTGAGCTTATCCCCTTTGATATTAACTTTGCTGAAAAATCTCTGCAAACAAATTCGAGGAATTTTGTTAAAGCTGTGGAGGAGGCTGTGGATGAGGCGAGTAGGAGGCGTGGCCTTGGCTTGATTTGCAGGTGTAGAAATGCTAACAATTTCAGGCCCACATGTGTACAAGGATATTTTGCTGTTGATGTGCCGGATTATGAGCCTGGGGGAGTCTATTCAGTAAACCAGATTAAGAATGCCAGGGATGCGTTTCAGCCTATCGATGCCTTAGCTTTTGTGAAGCAGCTGGCTTTAGCACCCCAAGAAAGTGATTCTAATGATATTGATTTTTCCAAGGATAAAGCAACTGTATTTGCTCTCCGGAAAGCTAGATTTGAGGAGAATGATTCAACCTATGCACAGGCATTTGGTGTGCAGGCTGCCCGAGCTTCAAATGATGTTGCAAATCCAACAGAACAGCCTGTTAAAGAGCCAACTAGGGGTATATTTCAGTTTTGCTGTTCCTCTTTCTTGTGCAGAATTCTATATTTAATTTGGACTTTTTACCGTTTTACTGCATCTTTCTTTATATGAATCTTGTCTTTTGCCGCCTTATATAGCGCTATATTTTCATTCTTTTTAGTAGTTGTTCTCAGTAAATTATAATTCCGAGATATGCATAATTGTTATACTTTTAGAAGTATTATATTAACTGTTACCTTTGTTTAATATTAAATGTTAAAACTTGTTAAAATTCGCTTATGAGTACTTAGCTTCAACTACTTTAATAGTCTCCCATCTGAATTTTTAATTCATTTAGTGATTGGTTAGAGAAGAAAATGACCTTTTTTTTTATTTCATTTATGTTCATCTCTACTTAAAGTTGCCAATTTTTTTTCCCCTGACTTCATGAACCATTGATGCAAAGTCTTCATTTGCATTAACTGCTAAACTTTGTTGAATTAAGTTGCAACTTATTTCATGGTTCTTGATTAAATTTATTTTTCAACTCTGGCTTGGAGATTGAAACAAATTAGGCATCCTTGAGAATGTGATGGAGAAGCATATTGTTATCTAGGAATTCTATGTTTCGTTATTTACTAGTCTTTACAATTTTTTTTCCCTTTTGGGTGACATCTCCTTTCCAGTAAGTCAATTCTTTTCAAGTTACTGCTTGTGTTTACATTAACAATAGAATTGTAATAGGACCAGTATAATTAACAGTTTTTATTTGACATGAAGCATTTTTATGTTCTTTGTTCAATTTTTATTCAATAGGATTTCTTTAGGCGTAATTCTCTTTCTATGGTTCCTATCACAATCTGTCCGAGTTTTGCCCCAACTTGTTGAAAATGGCTCTTTTAACCCCCTCTCTACATCTGATGGGATGCCTTGGAAGAAGTTCTATGATTACATGCATTTCTAAGTCATGTTTTAACTTGTGATGAGAGTAATATGAATTTTATCCAAAGAAATGCTCGACACTTTAAGCCATAGTTTACAGTATATAGACTTGTGCAGCTTCTGAGTTCCCATTATCCTTCATTGCTAAAACTGGTCTAGATTTGTGGGTTTCACTCTTCTATTAGTGTTCTATGTCTATGTGGACAGGTCATTGAAGTCATCTGATTGTCTATTTTGTCTTGAACACTGCAGCTCCTTTGAGTGGTCCATTGGTTATAGCGGAAACTCTTGGTGGTGGGAAGAGCTCTAAGAAAACAATGAAACTCAAGGACCCATCAAAGACGGATAGATACCTCCTCAAGCGAAGAGATGAACCAACCTTCACAAGAACTCCTCAAATTGGCCAAATGCAAGCAGGTTCCTCTGCAGCAGTATACGTGGAGAGCTCGTCTGTTACAGAAGCTGGTGATTATGTATTGCAGAAAAGGGCATCTGCTCCACATATCATGTGGAAGAATGCACCACCTGTATCTATAAGTGAGGAAGTTGCAGGTCCCAATAAAGGTACTTCTGAAAAACTAGCACTAGCAGAAGATGAGTCTCTGGGACACGTTGATGTTCTGTCCAACCAAGGTTCTATTTTCGATTTAAAGCCATCTTCTGACGAGGAGGTGTATGAAAAAAACACAGGAGGCAGCATCGCAGTTGATGCTGTTATTGGTGCCACAAATACAGGCTCTGATTTTTCTGGGGATGCATCAGTTCATATATCAAGAGATGGTATATTGCCATCATTTACACAAGACAGTGAAATTATGATTAACTCTAGACGTCATGAGAATGCAAACGCTCTGAAGTCAATTGAAGGCTCCCGGCAATCTGATTTGATCTTCTCCATGAAAGTGGAAGGAGAGAATGTATTGCAAAAGGTCAGGGATGATGAACGTTCAGCCCTTGATGCAAAACATCCTCTTGAAATTGGTGCTGAAGCTGGAGTGAAGAAGGCTAAGGTTCTGAAACGGCGTTTAGGGGATCTAACCTCTGAAAAGTTAATTACTAAGGACAAAAAGATGAAAAAGAAAAAGGCGATGAATCAACAGATGACTCCTGATCATCCAAAGATTTCTGGAAAAGTTGGGGTAGTGTCAGCAAAATCAGCCCTAATGGTTTTTCCTCCTAGAGAGGAACCCCGGGGAAATCATCAGAAGAAAGATATCAGCTCCAGTATGTCCTCATCTAATTATAGCTCGAAATTGCCCACAGTTTTCATGGGAAAATTTAACCTTGAATTGTCACAACTATTGAGTGATTTGCATGGTCTAGCCCTGGATCCTTTCTATGGTGTTGAAACAAATGGCCCATCAATTACAATGCAGTTTCTTTTGCATTTCCGGTCCCTTGTTTATCAGAAAAGCTTGGTTTTATCGCCCCTGCCAGAGACTGAGCCTGTTGAAGTGCAGTCTAGGAGATCTCCATCAAGTGTTGGGGCTCCAGACGGTTCTACCATTGAGAATGTTAGAGATTCAGTGCCTTTGAAATCGGTAAAACCTCCAGTCAGACCAGAAGATCCAACAAAAGCTGGACGGAAGCGCATGCCATCTGATCGGCAAGAGGAAATGGCAAAAAAGAGATCGAAAAAAATTTATCAGTTGAAGTTGTTGGCCGGTGAGAAGAAATCCAATCAGAGTTCTGAGAGCCCTCGTGTAGAAGTAAAAGAATTGTCGGCTATGGCTCCACAAAAGTCAGTAAGACCAGATTCGGTCAAGAAAATGGATCCTCCAGCTAGAACAGTTGAGCCTACCATGTTATTGATGAAGTTCCCGCCCCAGACATCCCTCCCATCTGTTGCAGAGCTGAAGGCAAGGTTTGCTCGTTTTGGGTCAATGGATCAATCAGCTATACGTGTCTTTTGGAAGTCCTCCCAATGCCGTGTGGTGTTCAGGCATAGGTCTGATGCAGAGGCAGCATACAAATATGCTGTTGGAAACAGATTCTTGTTCGGCAATGTGAGCGTAAGATACACTGTTCGGGAAGTAGGAGCCACTGCACCTGATTCTGAGAAGGGTCGAGGAGATGACATTTCCATGGAGGCTGCAAGATTGAGGGATCCTCCAACTGAACCTGCAGCAACGCTCACATCCCTGTCTCTTCCTGTCATGCAACCAAAATCAATTTTGAAGAAACCAACAGGCGATGAAGTGGGGCAGGTAACTGGAGGTAATGGTGGTAGGGGGACATCACGTGTAAAATTCATGTTAGGTGGGCAAGAAAGTAGTAGGGAAGGACAATTGATGGTTGGTAATGGTAATAGAAACAACTTCAACAGCAATGCTAGTTTTGCTGATGGTGGTGCATCTACATCTGTTGCTATGGATTTTAATAGTAAGAACTTTCAAAACGTTATTCCTTCTACTTCATTGCCTGTTCTTCCTATGCCTACTCAATTTGCAAAAGCCCCACTCAGTAATCCACTTCCTACTGAAGTAGCACCCAGGAATTTGCACAATTATGGGAATCCCGGTTTAGTGCCCAATAATCCAGTTCCTGCTGAACAAGTACCCAGGAATTTGCACAATGTTGGGAATTCCAATGCCATGCCCAATAATCCACTTCCTGCTGAACTAGCACCTAGGAACTTGCACAATTTTGACAATCATAATGCTGTACACAATAGCATGGATGTTTCCAAGCAGATGCTCAGCCTCTTGACAAAGTGCAACGATGTTGTTAACAGAGTTACGGGCGTGCTAGGCTATACACCTTATCATCCTCTGTAACAAAAATGTTTGGACAAAAATTTGGTCGAATACACTGACCTCCTAAAGATGGCAGCAAAACTGATACTGGTGTGCAACGATGGCCAGGACAAACTGCAGTCTTTTAGTTGGGGAATTTTGCTTCATATACAAGGACTGGGAATTCGAAGAAGTCAGAAAGAAGCTAATTGTAGAAACCTGTTAAGGGGTTTGTAAATTGCTTTATTCCTGAGAACCGGACCGGACACGAGAATATGTAATCGATACAAACAGAAACTGCAATGCCTCTTTTGTTGTCTGGTCTCTTTGTGTTTATTTTGTTTCCCTGTTGATCACCTTAAGCTTTTCTTCGAGTGCCTGCTTAATGCTTCAAATGCATGTGAGAAAATTCAATTGAACCAAAATCTATAGCTTTGGTCGGTGGTTCCTTAATTCTTTGGAAAATGACGAGCAAACTACAGCTACAATAGATGAAACTTGATTTACAATACAAGATAACAGTATACATGGCTCGACTTGAAGGAACAGCCTTTGGGCCTTGGCTCAATCATATACTAGAACTTGAGGATATCATGATTTATCACCATTGGAATTCTAGGAAATATTAAAGTTAGGGTTTAATTTTATTATTGTCAATGAAATATTCCATATCTGAAATAATTTGCGAAAATAATGTGGTTTTGGAAGATTCAAAATCCTCAATATACACATTTTATGGGAAACAGTAATTTAGATTGAAAATGTATTCTTTTTGGGTTAACCTTACACCTCATTTTCTTGCTCTTTTTTTTATTTTAAAAATACGACCAATCGCATAGAAAACTTCGCAAAAAAGCATTTATTCTGATAAGATATTTCAAGGACAGTTATACAATTTGAAAATAAGTATAAGTAGTTTTATAACTAATTGTTTACGAAGATTTTGTTGTTTTTGATTCTATTTTATAAGAGCATACCGTGTATTGTTAATCCTATTTAACATTCTACGACAATTTAAATTTTTTTATTTTTGGAAATGAAAATTGTATTTAATAAAAAAGGATATTCATCCTTGTTTCATTGGAAGGTTAAAGCTCAAAGCATATAATAAAAAAAGATTCAGATCACCTGTACTAAAAAATGGTGTGCCATTTGTTTCCCATCAATCTCAACCATTCAATAAATAGGAGAGAGAAAAAAATAAGTGGTTGAGATTGATCGGAAACAAGTGGCACATCATTTTTGGGTACAGGTGATTTGAATTCGATAAAAAAAAACACTCGTATAGGCATGGTCATCCCTCGACATACAATCATGTCTATCAATACTGAGATTCGTGAACCGAAATTAGACCTTTGATCCTTTGTATTGCCTAATGATTTCAAGTCTCTTCTGCATCATTCTTTGCATGTTTGAGAATCTACTTCATAGATATGATAATTTATAACTGTCATCAATTTTCATTTGGTTATTTACGTGCGCTAGTTTGGTATGCATATATGATTTCCAAGTCTGTCAAGAGTGGGAAGTTTGAATTTAATCACATTCCATATTGTAAGAGTAGCTCTAAGGCAACGATGTTTACCCTAAACACAGAAGAACATAAATAGAACAATAAGAACAGAAGCAGAGAACTTTACATTCAGCCACTCTTAAAAACCTTAAAGGGAGACAAAAAGGATAGAGAGAGAAGAAGAGGAAGATGACGAAGGAGGAGAAAGAAGTGGATCTGACACTGCTGCTTCTTGAATTAGGTGGTATTCCGACGTTGTTGACTTTCCGATTTGTCCAACCTAAGTTCCATTTTCTCTTCATTTCTTTTTTCATTTAAATATATAAAGTTGAGATGGATTGTATGGAAAAGGATTTCGGGTTGTTAATACTGTTCTGAACTCTTTCAGGATTTTACTTTTAGTTAATGTTCATTTAGTTATTTTTGTGATTATTATTTTGGGTGTTGTGATTGATTAATGTAATTGCAAGTTTCAGTAACAAATCGAAAGGGTGAGTCAAATAAAAATGCTTAGATCAGATTAATGAGAGTTAGGCGAACTACTTGAACACTTAATTAATCTAGTCGGTAATTTCATGGAGAGAGATCCCATGCAAGACTCGATTATTTATTAGAGGGCTTTAGAACTAATTAGAATTGTGGATAGTTTGTGAATTGAGGGATTGTAAGTTCCATAATTCGATTAGGGTTTACAATTTAGGGTTTAATGGTTATAATTTGAAAGAGACTAATTAACCCTACGATCGTTTTGAATCAACACCCCGTAAACATATAAATGACTAGATTAGCATTAAGGATAGGTAAAATCTCCTGTCTCATAACTTAATTAACTCTCTTGACAGATTTTTATTGTGACCTGTGTGACTGCTCAGTTTAATTCTCTTTTCTTAGAATTTCCTCTGCACAATTCTTTAATCAAAATTGCGTATTTACTTGTGTAGTTTTTATTTCTTTTTATTCTTTTCTTTGAGACTTAGACGATTTAGGATTAGGCTAGTACCCTCCTCGTGGAATTGACATCTCTTATATTATAGATGCAACCCGTGTGCTTGCGGTATTTGAGGCCTTATAAATTTTAAAGCTTGAGAGACATGATCAAGTTTTTATTGTCATTGTTGGGGAGACATAGATTAGTTTAATTCTTGTAGTCTAAGGTTTTTCACTATAAAAAAAAAGTTGGGCATAAAGTAGACAACACATTAACTTGGATATCACCAGACAATAATGGAGAATCTTAAGAGTTGAATGCTAAAAAGAGATGGAAAGAACGATGGTGGATGAAGTACATCATGGAGAGTAACTGACCCTTATGGACATCATGAGGCCACATCTCAATGCCCACCATTAAGGGATTACATGACCATCAGTGCAAGAGAATACGTTTGAGATCAAACCATCACTGTTAAACATATTGCGAACTAACATGCAATCTATGGATTAGTCAACGAGAATCCCAATGTTTATTTAGCTAATTTCTTAGAAATTTGCAACACCTTTCGATATATTAGGATGTCGAAGGATGCTGTTAGGATGAGGCTCTTTTCCTTTACACTTAGGGATCGAGCCAAGGCCTAGTTAAATTCTCTCCACCCATCCAACATCACAACTTAGGAGCAGTTGGTACAAGTTTTTCTAGATAAGTATTTCCCTCTAAGCAAGACAACAAGACTAATAAAGGAAATTAACAATTTCCATCAAAATGAAGGGGAGTCTTTATATGAAGCATGGGAGAGGTATAAGGAGTTCCAAAAGAGTTGTTCTCATCATAACCTGCCCAACGAATTCCTATTGCAAACCTTCTACATTGGAGCTAATCCACCCATAAGGAGCATCATAGACGCAGCTATTAGAGGATCATTCATGAGGACAACAATTGAAGCAGTGCACGATCTGTTAGAAGACATAACATGCACTAGTTGTCTTTGGATATCGGAACGAAATAGAAAGCAGTCAACCTTTTGGAACCCAGGAGGAATGGTTGTTGCTATAAATTTAATGACAACATTGCAGGCTGAGATTGACAACCTAATTGAGCAATTGAATAGCCTGAAAGCCACTCTTCCTCTCCAGTCACAGCAATGCAACACGAATATGAGTTATGTGGACAAGAGAACTGTATCGCAGCTGATTGCTTCTCAGGGGAAAACAACAATGTGGAGTAATTCAACTTTAACGGAGCACAAGTTAGTCAAGGAGATAGCAATCCTTATTCTAACACATACCAGTTGAGGTGGCATAACCACCCAAATTTTCATTGGTTTAACAATACGAAAATTCAGTTTAGAAATCAAGGGTCACATAGATATCAATAGGATAAATACAATAATTATGATTCCAAATTGGAAAAGATCATGGACAAGCTCATAAGTATGGATGAGGCCCAGAAGAGGTTAGAAGAGCAAATTGACTAAGTAACAAGGACTTATGCCTCTTCTATTCTCAGCTTGGACGTTCAAGTGGAACAGCTTGCTAATGTGTTATCTACAAACAATGTGGGAAGTCTTTCGAGCATCACAAAAGTATATCCAAGTGAACAAATTAAGGCTATCACACTTAGGAGGGGGAAATAGTTAGGAGAACTAACAGATAGATCAGCTAAAACTCACTCTATAGAA
Organism: Erythroxylum suave; assembly: GCA_027563595.1. Taxonomy (NCBI): domain Eukaryota; kingdom Viridiplantae; phylum Streptophyta; class Magnoliopsida; order Malpighiales; family Erythroxylaceae; genus Erythroxylum; species Erythroxylum suave. The sequence continues at coordinate 7,365,663 of JAOSBN010000007.1, read as the reverse complement.
GACCAAGAGAAGCAAAAAACGGATGAATAAAAGAATAAGGACCCTCCTTATATTCCTCCTCTGCCTTACCCACCAAAAAATACCATTCATAAGAGTTGATGATGTCAAATCTTCAAGTGACCATGAGGATGAAGAATAAATGACAACGAACATCAAGTTTGAAGAAGCTATAAAAGTCTCTGTTCATGAAGCAAAAGAAGAAGAAGAAAAGGGAGTGACTAAGGAAGAATAAGAGCAACTCACCCTTTTAGCAATCAAAATGCTAGACTTAATAGAAGATTCAGGGAGTTTCCTTATTCCCTATTTTATTGACAATTTGAGTAAAAAGAACATCACTGAGGTTTATTGGTTTTCATAATTTATCAAATTTTCCTTTTGACCATTTTGCAATTTGTAGCTTACTCACTGGCTTCAAAATTGGTGTTGAACGAAAAGGGTGGAAGCAAGTCGTTCATAATTGATCTCGACTGAGTTTTCAATGATACAAGGTCAAGCTAATGACCATAAATTATCATGTCTAGGTAGATTTAAATTGATGTGTAGATAAAGTTGTTTCATTTCCATAAATAAATATCAATGACTTGGAATGCGTTGGTTTACTAATTCTTTTACTCTCTCTGAATCAATTATAAGATAGGAAAGCCAGCTCGACATCAAGCGCATTTGGTCTCCATCTTCAACACATCACCACCTTAGTCACCATGATGGCTTCTTGTACTAACCCTTTTCTTTTCCTTTTTTTAGTATTTTTTTCTTTTTCCTTCCTCTTATTGTTTCATACCCCCTTTTGTGCGTGTATGTATCCTTCTCACATTGACAACAATGTGTTGTTTAACTGTGGGGAGAGTTATGTGGTTTACTTTGAATGTGAATATTTCATATTGTATGATAGTTTGTTAGGTTTCACTTTGTGAATTGTGTGAATGTGTCAATGACTTAGATGGATTGAAATTGATTTAATGTTGAACATAGTCTATTATGTTGTGAAGAGTAATTAGCTTGCAAAATTAGTGAATTTGGTTCTTTGGCTAAATATATAAGTTAATTAGGATTTAGTGTGAGTTTGTCACTATCTAAATTGTCATAATCATTCATAATTTTAGGTCATTCAACTTAAGTAACTCTGCTGGTATTTTTTAATGAAAACAAGTAGTTTAAGTAATAAGGTAGGCAATAAAAAAAATATGTTGGTTAAGTTTTATATAAATAACTATTCTACTAGCCTTCGGGTTATGCATAGAGCTAATAACCACTTGAGTAATCGGATCGACATGCATCACAAATATGTGCCTCTGCGTCAAAAGGCTATAATGACGTTTCAACTAAGCAGCTTAATAAAACCATGATTTAGTCGAGTAACCAGATCGACATTTATCACCAATGTTTGCCTTTGAGTAAAAGAGTATGTCGATGTGTAAAAAAAATAGTTTTTTAAAAATATATTTCCTAATAAAACCTACCAAACTTGTAAATAACTTGTCTTTTTATGAAAATATACTTTGGAGTAGTTACAGAGCTTGAATAACTAAAGAATTATTAATATGTGTGTATAATTGAAAAGGGTGAACAACTTGACATTTAAGTTTTGATTAATATGTATGTTTAGTTGAAAGGCTCCAAATGCAAATTTTGTATGTTAATAATTTAGAACAACTTGAATGATTGCGTTTAGAGTTAAATTATTTCGTCAAATTGAAGTCATTTTAAATTATTTCGTAAAGTTGAAGTCATTGCCTCATATGTTGTATTGTGTGTTTTGTGTTTTGTGTTTTGTG
>JAOSBN010000007.1:7341740-7352620 GCA_027563595.1 Erythroxylum suave | reverse complement strand
CTTTACTGATGAAGTGTTATTACATATCCATTCTGAAAACCAACTTCAACTAACCCAATTAACAAATCTCGCATAGCCAATAAATGCCTGCTACATTGGGATTCCTAGGCATTCCGAAACAAAACTCTACATAAATCCAAAATAAAGCAGTATAAGCACAAATAGATACATCATTCTACCTGAATGGAGCAAGTGGATTTGTACTCCTAGGAACTTTCAGGCTTCTGAGCTCTTTGCATACATGATCTAACATGCCAAGAAAGTCTCTTACAATCACGAAAATACGAAGTGGGTTGGCTTCATCTTTGCTCACATCCCCGTGGAAGTACTCAGTAATTTCTCTAACATGTAACATAACTCTGTCTTCATCTTCCTGCAACTCCTTCAGGTTCTTCTCAGCATAATTTTGGAAGGATTTCATTGACTGAATAAATTTTGTGCTCCTTTCATCCATTGACAAGTCCTTTTGTACAAGATGCTGTAATTTGGCCATTCCATCTGATAAATATGAGACTGAGCTTGCAAGAACATCTATGTCTACTGTAGCAGTTTTCTTGACATTGTAGAGTTCTGTACTTAAACCAGCAACAAGGCCTAAGCCCATTTTTCTATAATCTTCTTCCTTCTCTTCAATTGTTTTATTTTTGTTTTTCTGATTGATCTTTCCCATGATACTATCTGCGACTCGAATCCCTTCCGACCTTGTTATTTCTTGAACAACAAAATGTAGTAATGTAGTTTTTCCATCTGTTCCTTTCACATCAGCGAGCTTGAGGAGAGCATCGAGTTTGAATGCTTTAGCACCTCCTCTGATTGTTCCAACATTCATGCGATTGCCTGTTTTGAGCACAGCTTCCAGTAATTTCATGAAGAGCCGGCTAGACCTGAGTTCTTTGCAAGCCTCCTAGTACATGATATCGTAAATTAAGGTAATGTAAGTTGAATGTACGATATCGGTTGCAGACTTTCGGGAAAGGATGGACCATTTTTATGGTAATTGTTACCTCTAGCATTGAAAAAGAGTTTCTCAAAAGAGCCACCTCGTCTTCGAAAGTTTCCTTATAAAGCATTGCTTCAACTCTTGCGAAGGCAAATGGTACTCTAAGCACTTCTCTGACAAATTTCTCTGCTGCTCCCAGTTCGTTGATGTGTCCTTTATATTCACAAAGCTTCGCTTCTTCTTCCTTAGTTGGTGCCATCTTCGCCAATGCCTCAAGTTGTTGCAGTCCCAATCCATCCCCTGCTTCTCACAATTCCAAGATTGTTAGTACTTGCTGAAGGAAAATTGCTTTTCTGTTAGATTTTTTCTGACCATAACATTAGGGATGAGTCAAAAGTTGATCTAGCTTGGTTCATTATTCATCATAAGTCGGTCTCGATTATTATTTTCCTGAAAATGTTAAGATTAAGCCTTGCATGTAACTTGTGGTTGGCCTTTTTTTATATATGCATATTTGTACCTCTTATCAGTGCCTCGCAAACTTGATCGGCGGTTGCATTCAAGGCTTTGGAAAGTATGGTTATGTTCTGTAGCCTCTTGGGCTCAAGGACGTGCTTGCTTGGAGATGGACTTTTGCTCTTCACTTCATCGTTCTTCAAAGTACCTTGTAAGTTGTACCCAAAAAGTGATTCGATCATCTCCTCGTCTAACCTGTTTCATAAGTCTAAGATGGTAAATTTTCTAGTAGAAAGTCACAGAAGCATCATTTATGAGAACACTACACTTACTCGAAGGAGCTTGATCTTATCTTGTCCCACACCATACTACGATCTGGTGCGGCTCTAACTTTATCCCAGTGAAGGGGCTTTAGTTTTGGAAGTGGAGCTCCATCCTTGCCCAAAGGCATATTGGGAGGAAATTGAGATGGTGGAGGAGGTGGTCCTTTGGCTTTTAGAAATGATGGTGGGCATGGTGGTGGAGGGACAGTTAATGAAGTTTGAGATTGATTGGCACATTTCTTAGGTGACGAAGATGAGTCATTTTTGGGCTTTTGACTTGATGCTGACGAGCAATTCAAACTAGAAGACAATAAGTTTGGGAATGCCAAAGGCATGGAAGATTTAGATGTAAATTTTGTAGGCCAGGAAGATTTTCTCAAGTTGAATAAAGGCCTACTTGGCACAGGAGCAGGTGGAGCTGGAGGTGGAGGAGGAGGAGGAGGAGCTGGTGCTGAAGTAAATGTACAAGCCAAAGCGTTGTCACAGTCATTATTTGAATATTGTGGGAGGTTCTGTTGCAAATTTGCGACGGAAATTGAGATATGATCAGGTGTTGCTTGTGGTGTGTATAAATTAGTGGATGAAGATGGTCTAGATGGTGATGTCTTGGGAAATTCTGAAAGTGAAAGTTCTGAAGTTTCAGCAAGACTACCAGCTGAAGCATTGGAAAGCAGGTTAGCAGGAGAATATGAATCAACGAAAGAATGAAAAGATTCATCATCAGATGAATGGCATTCCGTATTAATCGTTTTATCAGCAGACATGAAGTTAGCACCATCAGACTCATATTTTGTTGATTCCACTTCCTCATGAACAGGCACGATTTCCCTCGTAGAAGAACCACCACTGTCACAACATTCTGATCTTATTTTTAGTTCTTGGCTAGAATACTCCCTCGTATGAAACGTCAGGTTTGGTATATCATTATTTGATGAGTTCTTAGCATGGGCAGAAGGTTGTTTATGGCAGGAACTTTGTTCCTCTAAATCTCTACCTAAAGAAGTAAGGTACAAGAGATCAACAACTGGATTTAGACTCACCTTGCTTGCTGATTTCTTCCACCTCACATTCTTGGCCTTACCTCTGTTCTTAACTTTGTTCCTGAACACCGTCCTTTTAGCAGAGTTTACCGTATTCCTTCTAAATCTACCAGAAATCCAGAAGAAACCAAGAGCAAAAACTATGAAAGCAGCTCCTACTGAGACAAGAACTGCTGTGACAACTCTTCTAGTTCTAACTTTATCGCTTTGATCCTTGTGAAGAGCATGCGGTGAGTGTAATGGATTGATATGATGTAATGGAGGCCGAGAATGTACATTGATTGGCTGCCTTGGAGGGGAAGCTATCGCGTGGGTCGGATCTGGAGCCTCAGCATCAATGAGGGGTGATGGAGAAGGTGATGGTGAAACATAATCGCTTGGACTGTTCGTTTTCGGACTTTTCAGTCCAAGTAAAGCTCTAAACCTTTCGACGATGGAAGTTTCTTTTTGTTCATTATCATCATCTCCTGAAACTTTCTGTATGTGCTTCTCATTATCATACTCTGTCGCCACCAGCAAATGCAACTTCTGCTGAAGTCTGCAGTTCTCTGGACCAATCAAAGTGTGAATTTTTTGTAATGATAGAAGCATGAAAATGGTGATGATGAGAATCATGCGGAGAATCTGAGAAGAACAGCCCATGTTCTTCAACCAGAAATCATCAAAGTAGCAATCCAACTTTCTCCTTATAAATCTGATTCATTTTTGCAACATTATTTATTTTTACTGGAAACAATTTAATTTGGAAGGTGTAGGTGCTGGTGCTGGTGCTGTGAAGTGAAGAACATGTGTTGCAGAGTCTTTAATGCTACTCCAAGGAACCCCTGAGCATGGCAGTTGTAGTTGTACTGGTCCTTCTTTTATTTGTATATACATTCATTCTTATCTCTTCTCACCTCCATAAATCCTCTGCAAAACACTGTTTTTTTTAATATTACAGCAGGTCTTCAGGCACTGTCCTCAACTTTTAATTCGATTCTCGCTCTTATGTCTTTAGTGGGAGGATCTTTCCTAACAAAAAGCTGATTAGATGACCGTACATGTATTGGTGCCTAACCTATCTCCGAGACAGAGATGTAGTTGGTGATTTTCATCAGTTTTAGTGTGTAAAGTTCAGTCATGGGATACGCACTTTGCATGAATCTTATAGACGCTAAAACAAGCCAGAAGAACGGACAATTAAATGGTTTTCTGTAGGTCCCAATTTGGTTGGACTTGCCTAACCTAACCTTCAAGAGCTCCATTATTAAGAGAGAGAGAGATGTTACATGGTCCATCACTGTCTCATGTGTTGAGTATGGTATCTTCCAATTCACAAAGCAAAAGAACCAATATGTAGGGTAAAGAACCTTGTGCTTTGGATAACAGGATTCTTGGAGAAGGGATTTGCAAACTTAGTAGTCTCTTTCAAACTTTTAATGCCATCAATAGCAAGTAAGATTTATGTTGTCTTTATGTGATTTAATGTTACTTTTTTCCATTAGAAAATAGCTTAGCATTTGTACTTTCTTAATCTTTCGGTCCAATTCATTTTTCATCCACATCATAATTGCAGAAAGGAATGGAAAGGTCATTGCATGCATGACTTGAAGCGTCGTCTAACTATGGATTCTCTCCAAAATAATCGACAAGCAAGTATATGCTCAGAAGTCAAATCCATCGAGCTAGCTTCTGTTTACAAGTTAACGTTCCTTGAACATGTATAGATTTACCATTTTGGAGTGATTCTCTTGAGGAATAACAACATAAAAATCCAAAAAAGATGTCGGTGACCTTTCTCTGTCAGATCTATTATGTTTCTGTCAAATATGAAAAACGAATCCTGTATCATACAAATTCCAGGATTCATGCAACAGATTATTAAAACGAAATTAAGGAATTCTCTTCAGGGTTTTCGATGGGAATCATGAATTCTTAAGAGGAATCATGTTCTAAATAGCTGTTATAATATGGACGAGACAAAATCAGCTGAATATTGGGATTTGCGTTGAGAATACTTCAACTTCTCTGTCGATAGGCTGAACGAAACCTTGCAGGGTTTCACCTGCATCTGATATCTTCCACCAACAAAATGCACTGCTTTTCTAAACCTCATTCAGAGCCTGTTATTATTTTCTGCCACACTTTCGACCAAACTGGACTTCTATAGTCGACTCAAATTAAAAGGAAGATTAGCGCAATACACTTCTAATTTACTCTTTCAATATATTTCTTATGATTTGTATACGTGAGTCTCCGGGATCCTTAGATATCATTTTCGGATTGAAAGCGGACTTGACAGTTGACAATAGAATCAGTTTTTGCGTGTGTTAAATTTGTATATTATTTATGGTGGGGTATCCAAATATAGTGAATCTTTTAAAAGATTAAATTGCACACCATTTTCTTTTCGGCTTATTATCTACAATTTCTACACATTTTCTGTAAAGGTATTTTTTATGTCGTACATGTGTAGATGTATATGATACAGCCAATAAGATAATTATGCATTGCAAATAAAATTATAATGAGATTCACATTTCATTTACGTATTAGCCCTAAATTGTTTCTAGTTATTATTCTTGTAACGCCCTAATACTTCTTAGGAGGACATACGAATGTCACACAAAACAAACCAAGACAAGCCAGCAATTCCCATAAAATAAGGAAAATAAAAATCAAATTTCATATTTCAATGAGGTTTAAATGAGTCACAATTTGCACATATCAAATCCATACGTTAAAACAAACTTATCCTACGTTATGGTTATTACAAGCCATTTACATATGCTACAAATTGTCTCATAATACTGATGAATACAACTCAAAGCATAAGCACAAAATATTCCAAAAATGAATACGTCCTTCTTTGGCCATTGCCAATCTTAATCCTGTCTATCAAGATCTACATGCAGAGAAAACCACCATGCTAATTATATAGCTTAGTGGGAAAAATAATGAAGCAAGATGGGGACTACTTTCAGCAGTTGTCTAACATTTACATACATATGATTTATGACAATCAACCAATGCAAAATACATTATAATAAGAAGTTATGAAATGTCACATGACAGAAATTGAATATGATACTCAACGAGCATACCGACTATAAGTTTGCATCAGAGTAGAACAAATATCAGAACATATATAGAATTTTCCTGCTAATCTTTTCAGAAGTGGGTAATGGGAGCAAAACATAAGATACCTATGATTGGTATCTACAGAAGAGGTAATAGTCTTTGAAACAGAAGAGACTTAAATCTATAAAATAGAAGCCATCGTAGTGTTTCAGAACAAAAGCAACTGCAGACCCTTCTAAACATGTTTATTTACCTACAATTAAGACTTTCATAATATTAAAGAGCAATAATTAATACATTCAAACTCATTCCCTAATGCTTGCATTATAATTTGAAAACATTTTTCATGCCCAATCAAATTTAATATGCTTTATGAACATAGTCCTTTTTCAATAATAAATTAATGAAAGCATTTAAGTAATTACACATTATAAGCATGAGTCTCATGTTGCCCGTGCAACTGGGCTTGCTAAGTTCCAATGACATCCAAAAGATTTTGGATTAGATTCAGCAGCATTTAGGCAAGGAAAAAAAATTATGTTTGGGCTAAAATAAAGGTGATGCACGATTGTACCCAAATTTCTAGATTTTTCTCGAAACAAGTTTTTAGGTTAGCTTTGTATGGAAATTTTGACACAAAAACTAGTGCTTTAGGCAAAATGGATTTGTATAAAAATTTTCCTCTGTGTCTTAATTTTCTCATGGTATAAATTTCATGCAATTTAGTGTAGTATCATGAGAGTTATATCCAAAATACTATAGGATATTCTAAAGTAGGGACAACAACCAGAAGTCAACTTCAAGCCAAATTTCAAAACCTTTAGGGATAGAGCTCAAATTCAATTCCTTCATAAAGGTTATTACTATGTCTTTAGTTTAATCTCCAATTATCCCATGTAGATATCTACAGGTCAATATATGACTAAAATACAAAAGTTTATTAAGTGAAACCACTCCATCTAAAGAGATACACACTCTAATTAACTCACTTCAATCTTATTATGTAAGAGAAACGCAGAAAACACATCCAAATGAACTAGCAACATCCCATTTTCGTATAACATAATTCTCTTAACAAACCTCCTCACATTACACTCAAAAACTCAAATAACATATGAAAATTTCCATACCTTCTGATAGAGTGATCAAAACCCAAACTCTTAACTCCACTTGCTTCCCTTCTTTGGTCTTCTCCACTTCTACATATAACATACCCATTCAAAACACATCTTTAACAATCACATATACATGACAAAACCCTAGATGAAGAGGAGATAAGGAAGGAGCTAATGTTCACACCAAAACATGAAATCAACTCACCTTAGACTTCAAATGCACAAATTTCTTGAAGTTTCTTTCAAATCCTTGAAGAAGTCAATTTTCACAAGACTTTGGATGAATAAAGAAGCTCAAACTTCTGATGGTTTACCCTCCCCTCTTCATGTGTTTAAGTAAAGTTTGTGGTGGGTGACATGCCATATGGTTAATTCTTGTGGTGTGGGACATGACACATGGCTCAATCTTATTAGTTTTTACTTTTCACCTTTCATTAATTACAAAAATGTCCACACCTTCGTCTTATTTTATGAAATTGTATGCCATGTTACTACATTTAGCATTTTAGTCCATGATTAATGTATATTTATGCATTCATAACACAATTAACACAAATTACTGAAATACCCCCAACAATTCTGTTCATACCGATTACAAACACTTTCATGGACATGAAACATTCCTACTAGTGTATAGTTTAGGGCATCACATTTCCCTCCCCCTTAAAAGAATTGCATAGTTGAAATTCATACCTGATGAGAATAGTTGGGGAGGTTAAGCCCTCATAGTCTATTTTGGTTCCTATGTTACGTCCTCAAGTCCATGGTGTTGCCAGAGTACTTTAACCAGAGGTATTTATTTATTTCTGAGTTGTCAGACTTCTTTGGACAAAATAGGCATAGATCCTTCCTTGTAAGAAAATTCCAGTTGTACTTGAATTTCTTCCATAGAGACCTTGCGACAGTGCATCGTAACACTAGTCAAAATAAACTATAGAAGTGGTAAGTCTAGGTCGATCCCACAGAGAGGGTTTGTAAAGTATATGAAATGAAATTAATCAGTGATTAGGTTTAGGGCGTTTTGGTTTTAGAAATAAGAAAATAAAATAAAGCTAGAATAACTAACAAAAGCAAAGATTAGAAAACATGTAAAAAAAAGATAAAAGCAGAGAATTCAGTGGGGACCCAGTTCTTTGGTTCAATCTCAGCCTACACACTAATTAATCATTTTTTCATGATTTGTTGTTGTCAAACCTCTCTTAGAGACTATTAATCGTGGGTTAATAATTAACTCGATTTTTCCCTTAGGTAGTTTTTAATCAAGATACGATTTGTTAATTAAGCATAACTACCAAATAACTTAGGACAAGATCTTTATATTCAATTAGGCAATAGTATTACAAATTAGGAAAACTGATTAATCAAGGCAAAAACCAAATACGATGCGTCATTTAACCTGGGTTATGTTAGCCCTAACGATTACAAATCATTAGTCGCTACACGTGAATTTCAAATATAAAAAATATGAATTATATCAAAATTCAAGATGTCAATAGGTCGGGTTAGAGTGGCTCATGGCCCATCGAGCAAGCCAGGCCAACCCGACCCACCGTATATATTTTTTTAAGGAAAAATTCAACCCGTGGTCCGATCAACGTAGGCCAAAATTGAATTGGGCCCTTTTTGACATCCCTAATCGAAATTCTAGTAATAGGTTTGTAAATAAGCGATCCAATAAACACATTCAAATCATCTTTTCACAATACCCAATGAGTTCATACACAAATAATTGAATAATAATGAGACTACGATTATCCATACACAAAACCTAAATCAAAAAACATAGGATAACACAAACAATTTCTAAAGAGAGAAAGAAACAACTAAAACAAAGAAAGAGTGCTTAACCAAGTCATTGGCATCGACGTCGCCTCTGAACCGGCATTGGGATGCTACCCCTTCATGGGTCTCCTCATGGTGGAGAACTTACCTCCATCTTCATGCTCTCTTGAAGCTCTTGAAGTTCCCGCTTAATTCAGCCCAAAGAAAATCCACCACAAAACCACTCTCACTCTTGTTACTGCACCTCCAACGTTATTGTTCTAATTTTCTAATTAATTCTTGGTCCACTTTATTGTTTACTTATTTAAAACCTATGCTTTTGTTTCTACATTTCATTCATCCTAGCCAACGACTGTGTTTTATCTTGGCTTATGTCTCCATGTTGTGCCTTTTACCCTCCTTATTAGCTTGGTTATACGCCTACGTACACGTCATTTTGGTCCTCGTTGGTGTGTCAGCTGCTGCATGCCTTCTTGTGTTGCCTTCCATTTTGGTTCCTTTGTCCCTTACATTTGCACTGTGTCGTTTTGGTGTGCGTCGTTTTTGTCCAATGTGTGTGTGTGCATGAAACACACACATTGCTTGCATGTTTACCTAACTTTTTTTTTCTTCTACTGGTGTTTTATTCTCACTATACTATCATTTTATGCTTTTGCTTCCAACCTTTAATGTCACATTAGGCTATGCAAAAATATTCAATTTTCATGCATATGTCGTGAGCAAATTCTTTGTGTTTTCATTTTTTTATTGTCTTCTCATAATCTAGTTTTCTTCTTCTTACTCTATGAAGACAATTGAGTGTTAATCTTCGAAACATGGCCCAAAATATAGAGCTTTCGATTCACTTTAATTTCTTTGCTTCTGAATTATGTACAAAATCACATATGAGTCAAAGTTAATATTTTAAGTAATTTCATGTCAATAATCACTAAGCGTTTGGCATAATTTCGTAATCAATTAACCACATATCAATTTTCCCACACTTAACTTATGGTCGTCTTTGGGTAAAACATTAAAATTAAGCTCAAAGACCCAAAAAATTGACTCAATTCCCATATATTCCAAGAATACATAATTATAAACAAAGGTGAACGACTTTCAAAAATCATAGCAAGAACTCAACATTCTAAACTTTTACTTATGATCAATCAACTTTCAATACCTTTAAAAACCAAGCAATCTAATGGTAGACTTGAAAACAGTGTTTAACTAAAATATATCCATGGATAACTAAAATATATCCATGGATATACTCAATACCATTCATGATCATGACAATTCATAGTGTTTCATATCATTTCATTTCTCTGCCACTAAAATTCACATGGAAATCATGGATCAAAGAACTTTTTAGGGTTGTAATGTGGGCAAAGGTAAGGTGAGATGTATTTAGGTCAAAAGGCTTGAAAGCCATTAAAGCTAGTAAAATAAGTAACACTTAATGTAACATCAAGTGCAAAAACCAACATTCAATCACAATTATGTACATCAACTATGATGAATGCAAAAACAAGTTTCACAACTCAAACTCAAGCTCTCATATATAAACCACATGAAGTATATACCAATCTGAAGAGATCACTTATACAATTGACATCAATACATTAGAACCACAGAGAGTGACCCTTCCAAGCCAACATTTACCTCATATTCAATATACTTAAATAACCCATTTAATACAACTTTAGGAGGATGCATTAAGTATGAATAACATTGCAAACCATATAAGCACTTCCTCATTGGTAAATTTACTTAAACATTTTTAATTTTTCTTTTTTTCTTTTCTTTTTCTTTTCTCTTTTCTTTCTTTCTTTTCCTTTCTTTTCTTTTCTCTTACAAAAATTAAAATAAACTACATCAATGTGGGGATTTCAATGATAAGACATAAATAACATCCCAACATTATAACTAACTCACACATATGCATATCCTACACTTAGAATTTTGTACGTCCACAAACTCAAAAATCAACAAATGTTCCATTAGCTTCAAGGCTTAGGAAGGACATTTGGTTAGATGAAAGCATGTAATATGGCTAATACACAAAGAAAAGGAAAATAATGCTCAAGAGGGCTTATCAAAAAGGAAAATCATATAATGGGTAGGCTATTTGGCTAATGTAGTTCAGAAAAGTAAAGAATGCCTAATCATATCCATGTTAATG
>JAOSBN010000007.1:7292933-7319382 GCA_027563595.1 Erythroxylum suave | reverse complement strand
GTTAAAGGTTATCATTAAATATAAGAAGTTAACTTGCAAAACATTTAGCCCAGTAGCCATGCTTAAATCCTTTAGGATACTCCTAGCCATTGCTACTTATTAGGATTATGAGATTTGGCAAATGGATGTGAAAATAACTTTCGTTAATGGAAACCTAACCAAGGATGTGTATATGACACAACCCGATAGTTTCATATCCAAAGATGGTCAAAAGGTATGCAAGCTTTAAAAATCCATTTATAGACTAAAACAAGCATCTAGGAGTTGGAATATCCAATTTGATGACTCAATCAAAAAGTTTGGTTTCTAACAAAATCTAGATGAATCTAGTGTGTATAAGAAGGATAGTGGGAGTGCAATTGTATTCCTTGTGTTGTATTAAATTACTTACTATTAATAGGAAACTGATGGACCCCAAAAAAAATTTTAGAATTTATTCTATTAAATTAGTAAGCATGAGCAGAATTTTGAATTTTTTAATTTAGAAAATTTTGGAGTTTAGTTATGAATATATTTATTTACATGTATCATGTATAAATGGAATTGTTAGAATTATGTAAGGAGTAAGTAAGAATTAGATTAAATTATAGAAGGGTAAGTTAGGAAAGACAAAAGTTGTTTTAATTAATAAAAAAAAGTGGAAAGTCATGGAAAAGAAGTAAGTAAGAAAGAAAAGTCTAGAGAAACTCATAGAAGAAACTAGAAGAAGAGAAGGAGAAACCAAAGCATTGAAAGAAGAAGAAGGAAAGAAAGAAGAGGAAGAAAAAGATTCAGGTGAGTTTCTTTAAGTATTCTCTGTTTACTCTTCTTGTTTTGATAGAAAAAGGAAGTGGAAAAAGTAGGTTTTATGTGCTGAAAATGAAGGGAGAAAGAAGAGAACCAAGAAATTCATTTTCTTAGATTTTCTACTATACATTGGTTACTTTGGCTTAGTTAAATCAAGAGTAGTTTAAGTCCAAGCTCAACTTTGATTATCAAAGTTCTATAGATTTTCTCCTTGTATATTCGTTGAATAAAAATTTGTTTGTTTGAAAGAAACCAAGAAAACTGAAGGAAAAGCAAGAGGAGAGACAAACTTAAGCTTGGATTTACAAATAAATAGGTGGGTAATATGTTTATAGTTGTTATGATGATGTGTTGATTTATTTTCCTATATGTATGCTTATTTTCTTGTCTTTGAATTATTGTGAATGTGTGAAAAATGCATTGTGAATTGTTAAATTGTTATGCTTGAAAGATTTTACTGCATTTTGAATTGATGAAAAAAAAAGAACAGTGAAAGAAGTATGAAAGAATGAAAATGAAATGAAAAGTGTGAGCATCAAAATTTGCTTATGTGTAGGCGAGAGAGATACCATTTCATTTGTCACGTGCATATTGACCTAAAGCCTTCTCCCCGGTTGCTCGCTTGTGCCACATAAGCTCCAAAAAATGGACTCACTTTACTCATGGTGTAAACTTCAGTTTTGTCATTTCATTCCATGGGATTCTCTCAAGCCATTCTATATGTGCATTTCACTTCAATTTGTTGAGCATGATATACTATTGAAAGTTATGTTTTGATGGTGATTTGATTTATGTGATAACGTATTGTCTTTGAGCTTGAACTGTGGATAATCTGATTGTTAGATTAAAATGTGATAAAAATATATGTACATGTTAGTATGTGTGACTCATTACTGATGGCTATAAACATAATAGCCACTAAGCTTCCCAACTCACCTCAATATTTTTGCCCACTCCTCAGGTACAGAAAAAGCAGATCAATATTGAACCTTACAACTTTCGCAAAATCCAAGAAAGAAACTTATCTTTTGTAACTAAGTTAGTTCAAATACTTTTGATAGCTTAGAGGCATCTCAAGCATGAGCATTCTTATTTGTTTTGTATTATGCTACTAATGCTACTCTTGATATGTAATTAAAGCAAGGTATACACTCTGCTTAGTTTGAGAAATGAATAAAAGAGCTGATGAAGTTTCCTTTGTACATGTTCAAATTTCTTACTCTGCTAAATTGTCAATTTTGGTTAGGAACAACATGGCAGGCAGTTTCATAGTTTTTGGATAGATTTTTCTTAAGTAAATTGTTGTGTTGGGAGTCAGTTATGTTAGGAGTCTTATATGTATGAATTGTGTTTGTTGGTTTCGGGTCTTTTGAAATGTGTAAAAGTTTATATAGGGAATAGAGGAAAAAGGGGACATAAATTGTACCCTACTTTCAATAAATAAACTACACTGATCTAGGCAGAATTTTCCAAAGTCGTCTTCATGAAAGTTGTAGATCATTCTCATAGCTTTCTAAGGATATAAAGTTTGTAATTTTTGGACTTCGGAAAAAAACGATACGGGCTTTATAAGATAGCATCACTAGTGTTGGTAGAGGTTATAGCACCATTTTTGGGCAAAAAATTGTACTCTGTTTATAAATTATTAATCTATATCGATATAGGCAAAATTAGACAATCTTCATGAAATTATTTCTCTAAGCTTTCTAATGATATAAAGTTGTAATTTTTGGATGTTAGAGTTGAAAGTTATGAAGATTAGAAATGGGAGTGGCAAAGTCGGAATTGCACGATCGCAACCGCCGCATTATTCATGCAATTGCACAATCATGCATAAGCATGATCATGCAAAAGCTGCACTGTTCATCGAATTGTGCACAATCGTGCAAAAGCTGGTTTTCCAAGCACGATCGTGCATTATGAAAATGCATACCCATGCATTTCTTTACCATGGTTTTTATTTTCATTTTTATTTTTAGTCTTATTTTATTTTAAAAGGACCCTAATTTTAGCATTTTGTCACCATAAAATAAGAATCGAGACTCGAGCCCAACATCTTTAGTATCAGAGCCCAAGGTTTTCAAGGATTCCTAGGCTTAAAATATGTTATACTATGAATTATTATGATATGTGATGATTTGTTTGCATTGTTAAAATTATTGATTTCATTGAATGGCATGCATATCATGCATAAATGTATGAAATAAGATTAAAATGAAATATGAGCTAAATGATAATGTTTTAATTAAAGGAGTAAAATGCCACCTCTTTAAAGGACACAAGGAGTTTTGCAAGGATCTGCTGCACCTGATTCTTCACTAAGAGAGAAGGGTACTGATGAGTCGAGAGCCTCAACGATTGTTAAGGTGATTGTAGGGAAGGATAGCGAGCCCTTTCAACAACAAGTGCCTGAATCACCTCTTCCTCAGGAGCAAATGCCTAATCCTTTTGATCCCAGAATGTTCCAAGCCTTTGCTAAGGCTTTTGTCCAGGCCATGGGCTAGATGCCATCAACTTCTACCCCAGCCAAAGCCAAAAAAGGGAGATAATTTGACAAGCTGAGAAAGTATGGCACAGTGGACTTTTATGGAGCAAACAATCCAGGAGAAGCTGAAACATGGATGAGGAAGATGTAAAGAATATTGGAACAAATGGACTGTGAGGATGATGAAAGGGTAGTGTATGCTGCAAGTCTATTATAGGGAGATGCCTTGCATTGGTGGGAAAGTGTACCAGGGAGTTAGTTAAAACCACTAGTGTTGACATAGAAGGATTTCGAAGCTGTCTATAAGAAGAAATATCTATCTGGGGTCTATATCCAGTAGAAGCAAAGGGAGTTTTTAAGCCTCACCCAGAGGGAGATGATGGTGAGTTAATATGAGCACAGATTCACACAATTGTCCCGATATGCAGCTGAGCTGATGATGAATGAAGCAACTAAGTGTCGAAGGTTTGAAACGGGATTACATTTGGCCATCAGAGAAAAAGTAGTGGCACATAATTTTTTTGACTTCCAACAGCTGGTAGAAGTTACTTTAAAGGTTGAGAATGTGGAAAATATAAAGAGTGCAGTGAACAGAAAGAGGAAGGGAAGAGAACATCTTAACAGGGAAGGTAGTGCTCCTCTGCCAGGAAGGAGTGCCAAGACTTTCCCTACACTATCTAAAGCTAGGAGTAGTGGAACAAGTAAGCCCAGACCGACGAGAACTATTTCTCTTCAAGTGTCAACTGTTGGTGGCAGTATAAGAGGAAAGGGGGATAGGTCATATATTCCCAAATGTGACCATTGCAGTAATTTCCATAAAGGGGAGTGCTATCGAGTGACTAGAGCTTGTTTCAATTGTGGGGAAAAAGGGCACATGGCTAAAGAGTGCCCTCAGTATACTAGACAGGAGGGAACTCAGATGTAAGCTTCAAAGAAGGCCGAGACCATGGAAGTTAAGTCTGCAACTGAAGTGGGCAGTTCTAGTAGAGCTAAGAAAGTAAATCCTCTAGGAATACTGAAAGGGAAAGCACCAGCTAGAGTATTTGTAATGACGAGAGAGTAAGCAAAAACAGCTTCGGAGGTTGTGACTAGTATGGTTAAATTATTTAATGATAATGTTATTGTTTTAATTGACTTGGGGTCTACCCACTCATTTATTTCATCAAGTATGATTATACATGGTAGAAATTTGAGCCCATTAGATAGCCCTTTGATGGTTAGTACTCCAATTGGCCAGTATGTCATCATTAGTCATATTTTGAAAGTGTGAAATATACATTGGTGAAGTAAAATTAGTGGTGGACTCAATGCTATTAAGGATGGTGGGATTGGATGTGATATTGGGTATGGATACCTTAGAAAAGTATAGTGCCAATTTGAATTGCAAACAGAAGACAGTAGAGTTTGAATTGGACAAAGGAGAAAGGGTGGTGTTTGTTGGAGACAGGAAAGCAAGCCCGCCTAGAATTATTTCATCTCTAACAGCAGAGAAAATGATGAGGAAAGGATGTGAGGCATTCTTGGCATATATGGAAAACACAAATGTAGAAGGAGGAAAATTGAAGATATTAATGTGGTCAAGGAATTCTTCGATGTCTTTCTAGAGGAGTTACCAGGACTACCACTACCTAAAGAGATTAAGTTCACTATAGAGCTTCTCTCAGGTACTACACTAATATCAATTCCACCATATAGAATGGCTCTGGCAGAATTGAGGGAGCTTAAAGAGCAGTTAGAAGGGTTGTCGGAAAAAGGTTTTATTAGGCCTAGCTCTTCACCTTGGGGAGCTCCAGTTCTTTTTTTGAAAAAGAAAGATGGATCCTTGACGATTTATGTGGATTACAGGAAGCTCAATCATGTCACCATCAAGAATAGACATCCTCTCCTATGCATAGATGATTTGTTTGACCAACTAAAAGGAGCAAAAGTCTTCTCCAAGATAGATTTGAGATTGGGTTATCATCAATTGAGAATAAAGGAGTCTGATGTGTCAAATACTGCTTTCAAAACACGATATGGGCATTTTTAGTTCTTAGTTATGCCCTTTGGAATAATCAATACGCATGTAGCCTTCACGGACCTAATGAATAGAGTCTTTAAGCCTTCCTAGACCAATTTGTCATAGTTTTTATTGATGATATATTGGTTTTATTCCAAGAGTGATAAGGATCATGAAGAGCATTTAAGGATAGCCTTGAAGACATTGAGAAAGAGAGAGATGTATGATAAATTTGATAAATGTAAATTTTTGCTAAGAGAAGTGGTGTTTCTTGGACATGTAATCTCAGAAAAAAGGAGTACTTGTGGATCTAAGGAAAATATAAGTTGTAGTTAAATGGGAAGCACCCAAGAATGTAGCAGAAGTAATGAGTTTCTTAGGATTAGTTAGTTATTACAGATGATTTGTAGAAGGCTTTTCCATGATAGCAGCCCCACTCACCAGATTGACAAGAAAGAGTAAGAAGTTTGTATGGACAGAAGAATGTCAGAGAAGCTTTGAGGAATTAAAGAATAGGCTCACAACTGCACCAATTTTGACCATGCCTTCTGGTAGTGATGGATATGTAGTATATAGCGATGCATCCATCGAGGAAAGGATTAGGTGTGTGATGATGCAAGGAGATAAAGTAATTGCTTATGCTTCTAGGAAATTAAAACCCTATGAGATGAATTATCCCACGCTTGACTTGGAGTTGGTTGCCATAATCTTTGCATTGAAAATATGGAGACATTATTTATATGGAGTCACCACTAGAGTATTTACAAACCACAAGAATCTGAAGTATTTGACGAGCTAAAAAGAGTTAAATTTGAGGTAACGAAGATGGCTAGAATTATTAAAAGATTATGACTTGATGATAGACTACCACCCGAGGAAAGCTAATATAGTAGCGGATGCATTGAGTAGGAAATCTACTATGGCATGACGACAGCATATCTTCCATTATTGAAGGAATTAGCCAAACTTAAGGTTGAGGTGAGCCGAATCTAGTAGTATTCTGGACAATTTTAAAATAAGGCAAGTGTTAAGTGAGAAGATTAAGGAATTGCAGAAACAAGATAAGTACTTGAGCAAGCTTAGAGAAGAAATTAAAAATGGTAAGCCTTTAGAAATAGAGGTTAAAGAAGATGGATTGATGGTGGTAGCCAATAGATTATGTGTTCCGGACATACAAGAGTTGAAGGATGAAATTCTTGATGAGGCAGATAATACTCCATAGACAATGCATCCGGGAAGTACAAGAATGTATAGAGATTTAAAAGAACACTTCTAGTGGAGGGGAATGAAGAAAGATGTTGTAGAGTATGCTGTAAAATGTTTGGTGTGTCAACAAGTTAAAGCAGAACATCAAGCACCTACTAGTAAGCTTAAGCCTTTGTCTATTCTAGAATGGAAGTGGGAAAAAGATTACAATGGATTTCTTGATGGGGTTACCAAAGATCAGTAAAAAGTATGACCCAATATGGGTGATTGTTGATAGATTAACCAAGTCAGTACATTTCTTGCCAATTAAACAAACTTTGGCTAAGAAATACATAGACGAAATAATAATACTTTATGGAATTCCGGGTTTGATAGTCTTAAATAGAGATCCCATATTCAACTCCAGATTCTAGAAAAGTTTGCAAGAGGCTTTGGGAATTAAGTTGCATTTTAGCACAGCTTTCCATCCACAAACTGATGGCTAATCAAAGAAGACAATAAAAATGTTAGAAGCAATGTTAAGAGCTTTCGTTATGGACTTTAAAGGCTCATAGGATGATCATTTCCTTGAATTGAGTTTGCTTACAACAATTCCTACCACTCAGGAATTCAAATGACACCTTATGAAACTTTATACGATAGGAGATGTAGAACTCCTATTTATTAGGATGAGGAAAGTGAAAGGAGACTTTTAGGACCTGAGTTGGTACAAGATACAGTTGATAAGATTACTTTGATGAAATAGAGACTCAAGGCAGCTTAAGACAGAATGAAGGGCTATACTGATGCACATGAGAAGGAGATGGAATATGAAGTTGGAGACAGAGTATTTCTTAGAGTCTCACCATGGAAAAGAGTCTTATAATTTGGTAAAAAGGGTAAGCTCAGCCCAAGATACATAGGACCTCTTGCCTACAAGTTAGCCTTGCCACAAGAATTATCCAAGATTCATAATGTCTTTCATGTATCAATGTTGAGAAGATATAGATCAGATCCTTTGCACATCGTCCAACCTTCAGAGGTTCAAATGAGGGAGAATTTGACTTATGAAGAACAACCAATGGAGATTTTAGATTCAAAAGAAAAGGTTTTAAGAAACAAGACTGCGAAGCTGGTTAAAGTCTTATGGAAGAACCATTCAAGAGAAGAAGCAACAGAACCTTTGGAAGCCATGAAAGAGAAGTATCCATACTTAATTGTAGACTCAAGTAAGAATTTCGAGAACAAAATTCTTTAAGGGGGGAGAAATGATGGACCCCATAAAAATTTTAGAATTTATTCTGTTAAATTAGCAAGCGTGAGCAAAAATTTGAACTTTTGAATTTAGAAATTTTTGGAGTTTAGTTATAAATATATTTATTTACATGTGCTTGCATGTATAAATGGAATTGTTAGAATTAAGTAAGGAGTAAGTAGAAATTAGATCAAATTATGGAAAGGTAAGTTAGGAAAGACAAAAGTTGTCTTAATTAATAGAAAGAGTGGAGATTCATAGAAGAGAAGTAATTAAGTAAGAAAGAAAAATCTAGAGAAAGTCGTAGAAGAAACTAAAAGAAGAGGAGAAACTGAAGCATAGCAAGAAGAAGAAGGAAAGAAAGAAAAGGAGAAAGAAGAGGAAGGAAAAGATTTAGCTGGGATTTTTTAGGTATTCTCTATCTACTCTTCTTGGTTTGCTAGAAGAAGGAAGTAGAGAAAGTAGGTTTTATGTGCTGAAAATGAAGGGAGAAAGAAGAGAACCAAGAAATTCATTTTCTTAGATTTTCTACTATATATTAGTGACTTTAGCTTAGTTAAATCAAGAGTAGTTTAAGTCCAAGCTCAATGTTGATTATCAAAGTTCTATATATTTTCTACTTGTATATTAGTTGAATGAAATTTTGATTGTTTGAAGGAAACCAAGAAAACCGAAGGAAAGAGCAAGAGGAGAGACAAACTTGAGCTTGGATTTACAAGTAAATAGGTGGGTAATATGTTTGTAGTTGTTATGATGATGGGCTGATTTATTTGCTTGTATGTATGATTATTTGTTTGTCTTTAAATTATTGTGAATGTGTGAAAGATGCATTATGAATTGTTAAATTGTTATGCTTGAAATATTTTACTGCATTTTAAATTGATGAAAAAATAGAACAGTGAGAGAAGCTTGAAAGAATGAATATGAAATGAAAACTGTGAGCATAAAAATTTGCTTATATGTAGGTGAGAGAGATAACATTTTATTTATCACGTGCACGTTGACCTAAAGCCTTCTCCCAGCTATCCGCTTGTGGCACATGAACGAAAAATGGATTCATTTCATTCATGATGTAAATTTCGGTTGCAGCATTTTGCTCCATGGGATTCTCTCAAGCCATTTTATGTGTTCGTTTCGCTTTGATGTGTTGAACATGATATATGATTGAATGTTATGTTTTGATGGTTGAAAATTACATGATTTGATTTATGTGATAACCTGTTGTCTTTGAGCTTGAAGTGTGGGTAATCTGATTGTTAGATTAAAATGTGATATAAATATATGTACATGTTTGGTTGTATGTGTGCTCATTACTGATGGCTATAAACATAATAGCCACTAAGCTTCCCAACTCACCCTAATATTTTTCCCACTCCTCAGGTACAGAAAAAGTAGATCAATATTGAATCTTACAACTTCCGCAAAATCCAAGAAAAAAACTTATCTTTTGTAACTAAGTTAGTTCAAATACTTTTGATAGCTTAGAGGCATCTCAAGCATGAGCATTCTTATTTGTTTTGTATTATGCTACTAATGCTACTCTTGATATGTAATTAAAGCAAGGTATACACTCTGCTTAGTTTGAGAAATGAATAAAAGAGCTGATGAAGTTTCCTTTGTACATGCTCAAATTTCTTACTCTGTTAAATTATCAATTTCGATTGGGAACAACATGGTAGGTTGTTTGATGGCTTTTGGATATTTTTTTAAAGTAAATTATTGTTTTGGAAGTCTGTTATGTTATGAGTCTTATATGTATGAATTGTGTTTGTCGATTTTGGGGTCTTTTGAAATGTGTAAAAGTTCATATAGGCAATAAAGGAAAAAGGGAGACAGAAATTGTGTCTGGAATTCAATGAATAAAATGTATTGATTTAGGTAAAATTTGACAAAGTCGTTTTCATGAAAGTTGTATATCATTCTCTTAGCTTTCTAAGCATATAAATTTTGTAATTTTTAGACATCAGAAGAAAAAGATATGGCCTTTATAAGATAGCATCACTGGTGTTGGTAGAAGTTGTAGCACCATTTTTTCGCTGAAAACTGTGTTCTGTATTTAAATGATTAAACTATATTGTTATAGGCCAAATTAGACAAACTTGTATTCATGAAATTTTAGCTTATACTCTTAGCTTTCTAACGACATAAAGTTTGTAATTTTTGGATGTCGGAGTTGAAAATTATTAAGATTAGAAGTGGGAGTGACAAATTAGAATTGCACGATCATGCACAAGCACAATCGAGACTATCGCACTATTCATTTATGCATGATCATGCAAAAGTTGCAGTGTTCATTGAATTGCACGATCATGCAAAAGTTGCACTATTCATTGAATTGCACTATCTTGCAAAAGCTAGTTTTCCCTTAAACACATGATCGTGCTTAAGCACTATCGTGCATTGTGAAAATACACGCCCCTGCATCTTCTGTGCATGACCTTCAATCTTTATTTACTTTTTTTTAAAGCTTGGTCGTGTGTTTATGTGCACGGCCATGCATCTTAAAACATGGTCGTGCATTTTGTGCATGGTCATGCATTTCTTTATCGTGGTTTTGATTTTCATTTTTTATTTTTAGTTTTATTTTATTTTAAAAGTCCCCCAATTTTAGCATTTTGTTTCCACGAAATACGAACTGAGACCTGGGCCCAACAGAAATGATGTCTCAGCTTTACAATTAATCAAGATTTGGTTGTCCAAAATTTTTCTTTATAAAAGATCTTGAAGAAGCAACTTATATTTTGGGGATAAAAATCTATAAAGATAGATATAAGAAGTTGCTTGGTCTTTCTCAGTCTACATACATAGTCAAGATGCTAAAAAGGTTTAACATGGAGTAGCTCAAGAGGTTATCTTCCCTTGATGCATGGGATTACACTCTCGAAATCTATATGTCTAAAGGCACAAGATGAGAGAACTCACATGAATTTAATCCCTTATGCTTCTACTATAGGATCAATCATATATGCTATGTTATGTAAGAGACCCAATGTATCATATGCTCTAGGTGTTATGAGCTAATACCAATTGAATCCTGGTGAGGGTCATTGGGTGGTTGTCAAGAATATCCTTAAGATATTTAGAAGAACTATGGATGTATTCTTGGTAAATAAAGAAGGAGATCTTGTTATGAGTGCGTATACAGATCCTAGATTCCAATCTAATAGGGATGACTCTAGATCCCAGTCAGGATGTATTTTTACACTAAATGGTGGAGCAATCAGTTGAAAGAGGTCCAAACAAGAGTCAACTGTAGATTCAACAATCGAAGTAGAGTACATTATCTCTTATAGTGATTCCTAGCATTGTTGACCTAATATACTTGTATTGTGACAACAATGGAGCCATAGTGCAAGCACAAGCACCAAGGTTTCATCATAAATCCAAACATGTACTTAGGCGATACCATTTGATTAGAAAAATCATTGGTAGAAATGATCTCAAGATAGAGAGAGTGCCTACTGATCAGAATATTATTGATCATTGGTAGAAATGATCTCATGTACTTGGCTATGGTATTAGATACAAAGACGATTGACTTTAGTGCAAGTGACAGGTTGTTAGAGAAGTGCTCTAAAGGTAATTGCCTTTAGCACTTATTGTACAAATCTTTATGATTAATAAAAAGGCATTTTCATTAATTTGATGCTCATGTTCTTTATGAATTGATAGCGATCCTAAATCGAATTAATGAAGTCCTTGATACATTATATAGCATGAAGGAAATTATGATGAGATCATGATAATGGGATTCCTATCATGTGTAATTATGTTAGTGTCTAAATTACCCTTAGTCATAGGATTAATGAGACAGGACATTATTAATCCGGACAGACTAGCACATGTTATACTCCTTGATTTGATCAAGCAATGGATCTCATAAGCTGTAAGCATGAGTTTTTTAGATTTAACATATGGATACTTGCTAAGAGTAGTAAATACATTAGATAACCTACCATGAGACAATCATATGGATAATCTATTCTAGTGTTAGTGATAGTCTCATTATAGCAATGGCACAAATATCCTTAGACTTGAGGTACTCAAGGATATCTTATATACTGATCCTGTACTTTGACTCCATTCCTCATTACCTCTTAGAGGTTACTCATAGGGTGTTGATTAGATATAGCTTGAGGTATTCAAAGGTAATTGAGTAGCCAATAAAGGATTCACCACTCCTAATAGGAGGATATGATACCCTTGGCCTCTTGTCGGGGTTATTACTCGAAAATCTCTGGCTAGAGTAGAAATGTCGTAAAGAGAGTCTTCAGTTACATATTCAATTGAGTAATGAGCCACTGGGACAAGAACTAACATCTTCTGGGTTGGATGTGACATAATCAGTCTAGTGGGAGTTAACACTTTAACCTTACTTGAAACCAAGTGGGGTATAAAATGGTGAAAGGATGGATTGCATGAAAACAGTGTTTATAAGTCAAACCATTGAATTTACGGTCAATTCGTGTCATGATGTGTTGCTAGATACTGCTCATGACTAGCCTAAATTAAGTGTTAATTCAAATGGCCAACATAATTGGGAACCTAATGGTGCATTGGAGATGTGAAGAATGAGTAAAATGGTTTTGGATGGGGATCCAAGATATGAGAGATGCCTAACTAAGCTACAAAAGTTTGTTAGATTAGGGTCATTTGATTGTGAATCATATGACACATGTGAATCTTTCTTATTAGGTAAGATGGAAAAATTACTCTTTAATAAACAAAATGACAAAATTACCCTTTAAAAAATGGGTGAAGCATACTAAATTAATGGGATTAAAAGTCACTTAAGTCCCACTAACTCTCCATTGATGTTGGGGGTTAGAGGGAGGCTAAAGGGAGTCAAAGACACTCCATTTATGTGCAAAAGTTGTAAGAAAAGAAAGTGTCTTTTTATGAATTGTTCACCATCTTCTAAAATGCTCTCTTAAAGAACACACCACAATGCTAGCAATTTGTGTGTGTTCTAGCCATTCTTCCTAAAAGGTTTCGAGGTTTGGTCTTTATATGGATATCATTAATAGACATCCTCCTTTGGTCATTGTGGTTTACGACAACCTAAAGAGGTGAATACAACGAAAAACGAAGGAGATTGTAAGATACATATCTTAACTTCATGTTTTGTTTTACTACATCTGATGGCATATGTTTGATTCTATATTTTCTAGGTTTCAATTTATTTTCCACTGTATATTCTAATAGTTGATGCATGTGGAGCATGATCAAAACCTAACACGACTATGCACATGACCATGCATAAGCCAAAAACCTAAATTTTCTTATAAAAGTGACATTTTGGAAGCAAATAAAGAGAGGAGCGACTAACATTGTTTTGGAAAGTTTAGAGATGCTTCTAGAGGTGATTAAGACCTTAAGAAGTAGAAGATGCTGAATTTTTATCAACAGATCCATAAGAACATAAGATTGGACATCTATATTGTCACAATACGATAGAGAACAATCAAGGAGACTTAGAATTATAATTTCGATATTTTCTATTTTTTCCATTTATATGGATGTGATTTTATGTTCATCGATTTATAATTAAATTCTTTATTAGTATCTAAGTCAAATGAACCCTAGTTGAATACTTTGACATGTTTTGATTCTTTTGATAATGCAGTTATGGTTGTTGATTATTAAAATCCAATTATCCATTTTATTTATTTTCTATTTTTCTTATTTTAAAATTTTAATTTAATTTCATACTTAGCAATTGAGAAATCCAAGGTTTGAATGGATCTATAGTAATTGGAAAGAGTTAATTGCAATTTTAGAGATATGACAACATAAATCTTCTAGATTATGGTCAAACCTAATAAAGGGATTCGTAATACGGTAACACAATTCTACAAGATTAACCTGAGTAATTCAATTAGAGATCCCAGGATTAGTTATTAGAATCAAGGTCAACTATTAGCATACCTTAGGAAAGTCCAAGGCCTAATTAATAAATAGCATATTGCATAACAAATAATCAATCAGTTAAGGGTTTAGAGGGATTTGAAGCCCAAGTACTAATTAGCTGATATCGGTAATTAATTTAGTGTCACCAATTCTTTTCTTTAAACTATGCTATTTTTTTACTTTAGTTATTTAATTTTAGTTTCATTAATTTAAACACAATCAATCTATAGGCTAGATAATAAAATAATAGTAATTAATAGTACTTACCATCCTCGTGGGATCGACCCTTATTTATCAACCTTTTTTTAAAGAGTTGAATTATTAAATTTAATTAATTATAAAACTAATAATTAGAATCAAGTAAATATTCAAAAAAGTTATCTTTCATAATTAGATTTTGTTAAGTAATCAATATAACGGGAATATATTTATTAAGATAAGATCTTAATTTCAAAAATTAAAGTAATTATTTTTCTTAATATGGTTAAGATCAACAGTTTTGTTGATTCCTAATTGATTTTGGAAAATTAGTTTCTCATATTAGAATTAATTAGTTTCAATTAGATTGAAATTAATTAAATAAACTCTTTAAAATTAAGAACAGTGTTCTTTTAAATAATTAAGAAAGATGTTTCTTAATTAAATTTATTTATTTTGATAGCTACTTCGTTTTGGCTCAAAGTTTTAAAATTAATTGAAGTTGCTATACCCCTAGTATATGACTCGTATAAAATAGTATAGCAAGATATCATTCCCTTGAGGATTGGTTAGTCACCTTGTAATTCAAACTGAATTTTGTTTAAGTAAACCAAATAATGAGAGATTGAAATTGAAAAAATCTAGAATTTAAGGCTTATATACACACTTCAAAATGTCACAAAAATAAAGAAACAATTTTGTTTAGAGAATCAAATTATAAAGGTTATGGTTGTTCCCCACTTTGGTAATGTAATCATACTTAGTCTTAGGGATTCTAATGTATTGGCACTTTCTCTCTCAATACTCAAACCAATTAAGCCCAAAATAATGATTAAAGAATATGATCTCTCAACCTACGTACTTTACTTAACTATTAAATAGATATGAAGTAACCTATTGGACAACAATAAAAACATCTAAGATCTCTTATGGTACATCCAAACTGATTACCTAACTCCATTTCTTAATGTAAACAAGGCATATGAAGTCCACACATCATAAGCATTAAAGCGAACCATACATTAAACCAATGTGAGTTCTTACATAGCTATGGTAAGAACAATCCTAAAATCTACATTGAATTGCATTACAGTCGTCAACAACATCCTTACAACAAGTCCATACATCTTCTCCATACAATAACTAAATAAAAAGAAATGATAGAGAAGAGAATAGAAGGCTTATGAGTGGAAGAACCAAGGTGGAACTTGGTGTAGCAACTTTGAGATCTTTTGAAATAATTTACTTCTTAAAAATCCACCTTAAAATATGTCTTTCTTTCTCCTTTATATGTGCTACACGACCCTTTGCCTTTGTAGGATTTTAAATGGGGTTTTATACCCCTTTTAGGTTCGTAAACCAACCTAGTATAGATGTGGTCCTAGCTGGAAAATTGTAAAATCCATTTTCTACCTAGAAAATTCTAGTTTTCTCCTTTGATACCCACCGAATATGAAAAAGGACTATTGCTTGGTCAGACTATGCCCCTAGCCATCATCTTGCCGATCAACTTCTAATTTCACCTTTTTGAATCCATATGGCCAAACGTTTGCTGGGACTATGTTTGGAAGGTGATCATGTCGTTCGAGCTTTAAATTTTATAAGCTCTCAAATACTATAAATGCACGAGTCGTGATTGTAGCATAAGAGGTGTTGATCTCATAAGAAGGGGAACTAATCTAATCATAAAATATAAGGCTAAAAAGATATGAAACTAAAAATAAACAATGCAATAGGAAGTAATCACGAGAATTGAATTCAACTAATTAAATCAGAAGTTAAACATGAAGTGTTAAAAATTGAGCAATATGCAATCACAAGAGAAATCAACCTAAGGAATTTATCAATTTATAAGAAAGGGGATTTTACTTATCACTAATGCTAACCTAGTCGATTATATGTCAATTGAGTGTCGGTTCTAGACTATCCTAGGGCTAATTACTCACTCTTGAGTTATAACCATTAAACCCTAAATTATAAACTCTAATGAGATTATGGAATTTGCAATCTCTCACTTCATAAATTATCCAAAACCTTAATTAAAGCTGAAGTACTCTAATAAAGTATCAGAACATCACACGGGATCTCTCTCTACACAATTACCAATATGATTTGTCACGGTTTCTATTAAATATCCTAACTCTCATTAATTTGATTTAATCATTTTTCATTCAGTTCACCCTCTTAGTTTATTATTGAATTACACAAGAATGCAATCAAATCATGACATTCATCCATTAAACACAATTGACTAAATTATCATTAAATCAAAATAAAATCCTAAACGAGAGTTAGAACTTCATCAACATTCCACCATCTATCATCATACCATCCATCCCAACTTTATACATGAATAAAATATAGAAATTTAGAATGAACGATCTGGGAAGGCAGCTGTGTCGAGAAACCTCTTGATCCAGGAAGCAAGTTGAGACTGCTTCTTCTTCCTCTTCTTCCTCGTCCTCCTCTCTTTCTCTTCCTCTTCATCCTCGTCCTCCTCTCTTTCTCTTCCTTTTTCTCTCTTAGAAAGTGGCCGAACGAAAAAGCTCCCCTCTTTCTTCTCTTATTGTTCTTTAAATAGTCTCTTAAGGTTGGGTAACCTAGGACTTTTCTAGGGTCAGAAAGGTCTAAAAAGTCCGTCGAAATGTGAAGTTCGTAAGTATTTGCACCGTCTGCCCAATGCAGGCCACGATCGTGGCTCACATCTAAGCCTTTTGACATGATGATGACATGTAGGCTATGATCATGGGTCATTCCTGGAGTTTCTATCACAATTGTGGCCTAATAAGCCATAATCGTAGGTCATTGTTTCGACCAAAATGTCTATGAAACTCCTCCTTTCTTCGAAGTTGACCCTAAAACACTAGCTAACACATCAAGGTACCTCAAAAATATAATATTTAAGCTCAAAAGCTTGTACTAATCCTTAAAACACTTAAAACATAAATAATTAACAAACTAACACAATTCTAACCTAATCATATACTAAATGTTTGAATTGAGGGCTAAAAACATATCAAACTATGCCCTAAAACACGATACAATTTACATTTATCAGAAGGACCAGGATTTTGTGGTTCGTTAGTTTGGGTGGTGGTAGTGAATGAGATCGGTGAAAACAGAAAAGGAGTGCTTTAGTAGTTTTTATCAGAAGGAGACAAAGAGGTGGAGCTCGTGAGCTAATTATGGGTTCGTTAGCTTAAGAATTAGTTTCCATTTTAATATGGAAATACTGAGTTGTTGCTTCTGTTTGATAGGTATGTCTAAGATATCCCAGAGAAATATGAGACAATATGAGTTGTTGAAGACCTATAAATCTTACTTTTGTTTCAGCCTTTTCGAACTCCATCCAAAGGGCCTTGTAATTAAATAAAATTGGTCCCAATTCCAAAGGCTATTATATACCTAAGACAAAATCTGCCCCATATATGGATAGGAGAAGTAATCCACCGAGAATTTGGTTTGGTTCAAATAGAGAGGTATCTGTTTGCATGTTCCTACACATTCAAGTAAGTCCCCATTACTAACTATGACACACAAGTGAGGACAGTGTTGAACAAGTTAAGGTGAGTAGCAAGTCTAGTTTAGATGAAATTATGAGTAGAACCATCGTTAATGAGAACCACCACCTTATGGCCATTAATGGATCCTACCAATTTTAGAGTAAAGGGTATGGACTGGCCGGTTAGTGCATGGAAAGAGATTTGTGATACCTTAAAATCTCATTCATTGTTCACGGTTTCCTCATTTGCCTTTCTGCCTGTTTCGAAAATGCTTAGATACTCAGTGATAGTTTCCTCTTCCGATGAAGCCATGAGACAGAGGAATTGGGAAGGCTTACAACAGTGACCTGAGACAACTTTCTCGTCACAGTTGAAGCAAAGTCCCTTTTTTCACTATGTCACCACCTTTGACAGGGTCAACCTTTTGATAGGTAGAGGTATTTTGGGTCTTAGTGGGGTGATTGTTAGTGTTTGCATGGATCTGCATTTGACTGTCTTTGGGTGCATTTGGGTCTGCGGTGCGGTGGGGATAAGTACTTATCCACCCCAGTTTTCAAATGCAGTCATACGTTTGGATTTGCGGTCGACAACTGCAGGTTGAAGAAAATTGTGATGCCACCGCAGAAATAAATAAGCAGAAAGAGGGCGGCGGTGGGAAATTGCTTATGTGGTAAAAATTTTACCTTTCAATAATAACTTCATGATATTTTAGTATTTTTCATTATACCCTTACTTAATTAGTATAATGAAATTTTTGACAATAGCATTTGAGTAAGAAGAAATATTTTATTTATTAAATTTATTTTATTTTTATTTTCTTATTTTAATTTAATAATTTAATATTTTTAATTTGAATTTATATGACTAATAGTGTTTTTTTAAACATTTATTTGCTAAATTTATTTTATTTATATTTTCTTATTTTAATTTAATATTTTATTATTTAATATTTTAAATTTATATGTCTAATAATATATTTTTAATTATTTATACAACAATTAATAGTTTATTAAATCAATGAGCTTTTTAGTGATTTTATCTTCTTTCAGCTACCGCAATCGCACTTGCCAAATACCTATTTTTACGTTTCAGCAGTTACTAAAACAACAACCCCAAACACATAAATATTTATTAAAAATAAGTACTTATCATTTCAACAGGTTGATTTTAGAAGGTTATCAACCGCCATCGCTCTTCCCAAACTAAGCCTTTGTCTTTTTGCGTGTGCTGTGCCTTCTGCCATTTTGTAAAAATTGTTTCATAGGTTCGGCTGAGTCCGCAGGGATTCTTGAGCTGGTTGTTTCTTCAGAGTCTGGTTCCAAGCCTGTAGCACGGCTAGAGAATCCAAGCGATTGCTACCTTGTCATTCTCTTCCGAATCCATAACTGATGAATTTATTAGGTCAGAGAAGGAACAGCCTGCCATAACAACATTCAATGAACGCGTTCTTGAAATAGCCACCATTGATCTTAGCAGCCCTGACCAAGAGAATCTAACACATTCGATAGCTGATGCATACGCTGAATAGGGGATATTCCAGGTTGTGAGCCATGGAATTCATAGCAAAGTTGCAGGTCATAAGCAGTTCTTCGAGCTCAGAGAAGGAGGTTTATGCAAAGCCTCCTGATGCCAAAGACGTTGAAGCTTATGGAATTAAACTACGGAAAGATCTCGATGGGAAAAAATCATGGGTTGATCGCCTTTTCCACTGATTTGGCTTCTCACTGGCCGTTAATAATAGGCGGTAGGCAAAATAAAAGAAGGTTATTATTCTGTCTGTCTTTGTTATTTATAGGTACAATTAAGTAAAAAATGAGACTTATTTGGCTTCTTCTTGCTTTTTTACGAAGGTAAAAGATGAATCCTATTTTGTTACTTCCATGTCCCGACAAAGCCCAAAACTGCCGCCTAGAAAACCCATCCTAGAGACGTCGTACCGGCCGAGAAAGAAGCTTAATTCATAATTAGATTGTTCTGATAACACTTAAATTCCCAAACAAAAAAAGGCTAGTAATTATTCTTGCTAATAAAAATAAAAGAAACCAGAATTCTTGGTCATTAAGTTCCTGAGAAGTTGCTGACAAGCTGGACCCTCTTTCCACCTCTAAAATAAGCAGGCTGA
Organism: Erythroxylum suave; assembly: GCA_027563595.1. Classification (NCBI taxonomy): domain Eukaryota; kingdom Viridiplantae; phylum Streptophyta; class Magnoliopsida; order Malpighiales; family Erythroxylaceae; genus Erythroxylum; species Erythroxylum suave. The sequence continues at coordinate 7,299,939 of JAOSBN010000007.1, read as the reverse complement.
GTATGGATTTCTTTTACCACATTTTTGTAATCGAATAAGCTTTTATCCTTTATCAGTGAAAGCCGAAAATCATCAGACACAATGCTTAGCTGACAGGCACCCGTCGAAAGGGAAAAAGCAGACCATGTCCATGAGTTGATTTAGAACGAGCATTGGCAGCCAGCAGCTTCACTATACCTGGCCCATCAAGTATGAAGTACCAATCTTCTATGCATTTTGCTTTCACTTGAATCTTCCTCTGAAGCACTTCCCACACATTTCCAAATTCTCTCCCTATCTTCTCCTCCAACCATCCCCCTCCCAACACTGCTTCCTAATAATGGCTACAGAAGTAAAAGAAGAAGGTCATAAACCAGAAGCCAAAGAATCAGTTGCAGAGCCTTCTCTTAAGGTAAATCAAGTATTCAAACATGTCATCTTTGTGCAAAAATAAATAATCACTTTCCGGCTTCTAATACTATTTTCTCTGTTGCTCAGACGTGGGTTTTGAAAGTCTCTGTTAACTGCGAAGGCTGCAAGAAGAAAGTCAACAAGATCTTAAAAAACACAGAAGGTAAGTTCTTGATGGGATTTCTTAACCTCCTCTTATTCGCTATGTTCATTTCAGTTTTAGTCCTTTTGTGACTGCAAATTCTCTCCTTTTCTCCTCTATTTTCTGTTAAAGTACGATTAGCTAAAATTTCAATGTTGCTTCTTTCTCATCTGCGCGGTGTTAATACTTACCTTTACTTTCCATTTTTTTCCTACCATTATCTAAACATAGCACGAAAAGGATTCCTAGGTTTTCAATATTCTGTTCTTGTTTGTAATGTTCAGCCACCAGTAATGATCTAAACTCGTCCATAATTGCAGGTGTTTGTAGGGCACATGTCGATTTGAGGCAACAGAAGGTGACGGTAGAAGGAAACATAGATCCAGATATTTTGATCAAGAAACTAGTTAAAGCAGGGAAGCATGCTGAGCTATGGCCTGATCAAAAATCTGACCAGAAAGACAAAAACAAAAAAGGGAAAGGGAAAAACAAAGGTACTAAACACCGCGACCAAGAAAGCGGTGAGGACGGTGGTGGTGGTGGTGTTGAGAACGGTCGTGGTGGTGGTGGTGGTGGTTGTGAGGAAGAGGAAAAAACAGCTAAAGCTGAAGTCCTACAAGTAGACGACCCTTCTAAAACCTCCGAAAATGAATGCGGACCTTCCAACAAAAATGGCGGCAACAGTGATCAACATGTCAGAAGCAAATCTGTCGAGATTGCAACAACAACAACGACCAGTAAATCCAGCGTACAAGTTAAGGAATTAAAACAAACAGTGACCTTCCCGACGGTTGATAACCCATTGCCGTTGGGTGACAAGAATGCAGAAGGTTGCCATAAGGAGAATGATGATGGTGGCCGTGGAATTGAAAAGAAGAAAAACAAAGGGCACAAAGGGAGTAACGGCAATGGTGATAATGGCCACCATTTCCAAAATGCAAACGGAAACACAGGAACAGCCACTTACCGTCATGTAACCCATGGTAATCACGTGGAAGGTCAAGGCCAGTATGCCAATCCAGCCAATAACAGCCCACCGCGCGACGGCAATGGTGATAATGGCCACCATTTCCAAAATGCAAACGAAACCACAGGATTAGCCACTTACTGCCATACAACCAATGGTAATCATGTGGAAGGTCAAGGACAATATGCCCATCCGGCCAATAACAGCCCACCACGCCACGACACGTCTCCGTACTCTTATTATTCCCCTTCAGCGTACGCCGCTAGATATAGTGCATCGTACCCAAGTACGTTTTACAGTGATCCATTGCATTCATACGCATATATGCATCCAGGTACGGCGAATCAGCCTCCACACCCGGATTTAGACGAGATTTTCAGTGACGAAAATCCAAATGCCTGCTCAGTTATGTGAATAATTCTTCAATGGAATTGATACTGCTAGTATAAATCCCACGTTTGTATTTTATCCAATAAATAGTAGAGTTATTTTAAAGGGAATAGGATGTTGTAGCTACTTAGTTGGTGGGGTTTGAGTTACAACTTTTAAGGCTGGTTAGCAAGCTTTTATGGTGGCTTCTTTATATATTGTAATGCTTCGTTGTTTGTGATTTTTTATTTTCCAGGCTGATGTATAAAGTGGGTTTGGCAGTTTTGGCACATTATATGTTTGTTGGTTTTCTTTTTTTTATTAATACATATATTTTAAGATAACTTTTACTCATAGTTTTTAACAAAGGTCAAAGCCCATTCAGCTTTCGATTGTGCGCGACTTTGAATTGGCACTTGGGCATGACTGTGGAAATTGCCTCTTTCCATCTCAATCTTTGTTCTACATTTTCCTCCCACTCGCAATGTCTAGAAAGGCCATTGGCAATTGGTTATTAATTGTCATAGTTTTATTTGCTTTAGCAAAGGAAAAGTAACTTAGAAAGCCAAGTTTTTATCGTGTAGAATCAGACACGCTTTTTTGATAATTACCTTTTTGACCCCAATCAAACTGTTTTGAACCCATTTAAAGCCTTCTTTGCCCTTGCGGTACTCCAGTTCGGTCCAATTCCCTACTAATGATTTCATTCCATGCACTAGTGTAGTGGGGTTGACGGGTTCTGATAAAGCTAGGAATCAAGATTTGATGGGTCATGCAAATAATGAAACTTTTCTTAAATCTTTGAAAACAGTAACGTCGGATCAATGTTACGAAAATCATACCGTATTGACCAAAAAATAGTACAAAAAAGGATGCTCTCGTACCAAGTTTATGTATTAATCTATACCAGCTTGTTTCAGTTGGTATCAGGCAATACTGCCAGTATTTAGAATACCGGTTATACAACCGAATGGTACCGAAAATTTTAAAATTTCTGGAGATATTTCTACAAAAACAAAAGATTTTATTACCACCCCTCATCGCTACTACCCTTCTTCTTTCTCTCTTTATTTTCTCTCTCAGAAGCTCACACTCTCATTCTCTCTTTCATACAAAAAAATCAAATTATTTTTAAATCCCCACAATGCTGCTCTTCTTCTTCCTCCTCCTCTCATTATTTTCTCTCCCACACTCTCACTCTTCACTGTCACCACCACTCCCTCTCCGACTATAACATCCCACTATCATAAAGAATATACCCGAACATTCAGAGGACATTCAAGAACATAACCTATGATAATGGCAAGTTAGAGCAGTCTTATACACTTATTATGACATCATACACTTTACAAACATCGAAAGGCAATTTTTCCATTTCATTCACTAAGATGATTTACATAGTAGTCATTAGAACAAAAATTTACATCATCACAAGTATTTGAGATGTTTACTCATCTGTTTACAAAAAGTTCTACATGATATGAAAAACTACATAAATATAAACTACAACTCCTCAGATGTCAATTGACCAGACCTTTGAGTTGCTTCTTAATCCAAAATGCTCTTTAGTGTCTTAGGAACTAGGTTTCCTTTCTCATACTTGAAAAGTCATATTGCAATTTTGATAAGTTTTAGGAACTCAGTGAGTGAACCATCCTCTATGTGCTCACTCTATAACAACCCAGACCACCTGCCTATAGATATTGTCCGCTTTAAGTTACCCATCTGGCCAACCCCTCACATTTTTGCTCTTGCCACCCCCGAGAAAACATGTTTATGGGAAAGAGACATCCATACCTTTATAAGGCGTACATCGTTCTCCTCTCTAACTGATGTGAGATCTCATAATCCACCTCCTTAGGGGCCAACGTCCTCGCTGGCACAACAGGTCGAGAACCAACTTTGATACCATTCGTAACAACCCAAACCACCCACCCATAGATATTTTCTGCTTTAGATTGCCCATTGGCCCGAAACCATCGCGGTTTCGCTCTTTCCGCCCCCGAGAAAATGCATTTATGAGAAAGAGGTATCCATATCCTTATAACGCATACTTCGTTCTCCTCTCCAACCGATGTGGGATCTCACACACTCATTCAGAACAACAAAACATTTCAATTATAAACCAAATGCACAATATTTCTCATCTCAACAATTCATCATGAATTACACTCACTTCATATAATCTTTTTAGAAGAATTCAATCATGTTACCAAATGTACACAAATATGGCATGTTACAATATCATCACAATTCAGAAATGTTTTCACAATCATATATGTATAAGTATATATGTATATGAGAGCCTATTTTTATTGTTATTTTGATATGATCGAGCGCCTTTCACTGTCCCATATCCTTTATGGCTACAGATACTTTCTCGTACCTATTGTGGATATTGGGCTCATCAATCACTGAGCTAGTGGCTCTACATGCACATTTCTGAGCTTTAAGCTCTTTCAGACTAGCCACTTCAGTCACAACACCTTCATTTAATCGTGCATATCAATGTGATGCATCAAATCACAAAATATGTCATCAATAACATTTATTCATGATGCACAATCAGATTCACATATTCATCAGATCTCAGTCTGGCATTCAACTTTTCATTAAGTGTACAAATATCTTTCACATTCATATGTAAATAGAGCACTACCAATACATTCTCAAATATCAAACTTCTCAGATTATTAATGTCCAAAGTTATCACAATCAGATCATTAACAGTTTAATAACTGGGAATTAAGTAGAAATATATCAATCATAGTGAGAACTTCTAGGTTACTTACAGCACGCTCCAGATTATGTTATTGCTGGATCATTTGGCAAAATTTGGATGATGGCGTTCGACTTGAGTGTCTAAAATCATACAATTCACACATAATTCACATTACAAAGTCGATCAATCAAATACATATTTAATCATGCACATATGTGTGTGTGTGTGTGTGTATGTGTGTGTGTGTGTGTGTGTGTGTGTGATGTTCAATGCATGCTCAATGACTTTTCCAAGTATGTTTCCTTAATCACAATTCATGATCGTTCAAACATTGTCACTTGGATATGTCTTGTTTGCACGTAGTTTTATCCCTCATTTAACTTGCTTAATCTAAATTCATCAATCAATAATCAAACTAGTTCATTTTAACCCTAAATGCATCATAGGAAAGTACCTTATAATTAGTTATTTCAAACATCACTTAAATGACAACATTTCACTTTTTATGCTAGTATACAATCGTGCTGGACCTTGGCATGATCGTGAAAGAACCTTATACAATAGGCCACGATCGTGATATAACCAAATTTTACCAGGCCACGATCATGCATTGAAGGCCACGATTGTGCCCTGCATTGTTTCCTTCAGTTCTCCATGAATTTCACCTATTTAGAAACATCATTTACACAATTCATGCTCATTTATACAACCTCATTTAGTTCTGAATTATACTCCCAATCTAACTAAAAAATCATTCAATTGATAGCTCACAAATCATGGTCTTTCATGCATCAAAAATCAAACTAGAAACTATCATACATTATAATGCATATAGTCCTAATTCTTTTCAATTTAAAAAAACTATGTTCTCATCTTTCTTTAGCATAAATTCACCTTCTTATACATCAAATTCCAATCCAATTCATTCGTGAATCAACCTATAATTCTATGGTTTTCATAAACCAAGATCAAGCATAGAAACTTCTAAATTCATTTAACTTATTTCCAACACATATCATCACCAACATCATATGCATTTTATTCCAATCCAAGCATCATTCTCATACTACTAAGCATACCATAAAGATCAGATTGCTACTTATTTATTAAGCTTTCAATTTCACCACAACACTTCAGATTCAACTAGCCCTCCATTCATACAAGATTAACACAATTCTAAGGTGAAAACAGACTAATTTTCAACAGCAAGATGAAGGTAACAATTAGCTGGTTTCTTGGCTATTTAATGAAGGATTAAGAATTTAATTTCGTGTAACAATTTGAGCAAGGGTTGAACCAACATGCAAAGAGAAAATAGGAGCAGTTTCAATGGTGAAGGAAAGGGAAAGCCAACGAAACTACCCTTACTGAAACCATCTTCTCTAAGTGTCAGGTGTCTTCATATAGACCTAGCTATATGTCTTAAGGCATGGAATCCATTTGATTCATAATTAAGCTGCCATATGCCTCTTAAGATGCTGCCATTAATCTCCTATTAATTTGTCCACATGACACACATTAATTGGTCCACTTGGCACTCTATAATTATTCCATTTGTCAATTAAAGACTAGTCCATTTGTTATTCTTTTAACTATGCCAAATGTCACTCAATTGTAGGCTTAGTCACCCTAAATTGTCATGTATCAAATTATCTAACCAATTGGCACTTTTCCTAGTTCAAATATACATATTAATTCATCAATCTCTTAATTAATATCATTTAATTCCAAATTACTAATTGGAATCCAATCAAACCAAAATTCAAGACATAACAATTCATAATTCACATGTTTGCCATTTTAAAATTTTTCATTCTCCGGGATATGTCGATTGAGTGCATATGCTAACTTGTAATGTGTACAAATACAATTCGTGTGTGTATGCTACGCAAATGAAATGTTCTCAATGCCATTACTCATTCACAATAATCTAGGGTTCTAACCCTAAACATGTTCCTAAAATCGGACCGGTTATCCGACAACCACCACCACATCCGATCAACCGCCTGACACCACTAGCCCACGACCACACCAATCACAATCACAAAGTCTACCTAGAATTGCGGATCTGAAATAGATCCAGATCCAAACCTGACTCGACTTGACATTGAATTGGTTTCTGATTTTTTGGGTGTGTTTTTTTCTACAAAATTTGGAAAACAAATTCATTGTATTTGGTTATTTATATATGTTTTTTGATGAAAATTTTTTGTATGTTTTGTGTTGAAAATTGTTGGAAATTATTGGAATAAAAAATTGTTGGAAATTATTGAAAGTGAAAATTCTTTATGTATGTTTTTGTAATTGTTGAATTGAAACCGTTCGAAATTGTTAAAAATGAAATTGTTAAAAATGAAATTGTTAGAAATTGTTGGAATATGGAAATGGAAATTGTTGAAAATGCAAATTGTTTATG
>JAOSBN010000007.1:7269318-7283835 GCA_027563595.1 Erythroxylum suave | reverse complement strand
TTAATGTGTTGAAATTATTATCCGAAATTAATGGAATTATCTTATAATTGTTACAAATGGTTTTCAACACCTTAGAGTTGAAATTGAATCAAAAAGATGCAAAAGAATGAAGAAAATTCGAAATTCGTAATTTGACAGCAATTCTGTGACTAAGCGTGGACACGCCTGAGGATGAAATAAATATGCAGATCACTTTTCAAAAGTCAAAATCGAGATTCTCACAATCTTTGAATATTATATTGCCATCTTTCAAGGGGATTGACTACCTAAAATTGGGGGATACAGTATCGGAAGAGAATCAAGGAAAGATAAGGGGAAAAACAAGCATAAAAGAGAGAGGATGGTGGTTCACGCAAGCTTAAGACTAGGTTTAGGATAGATTTTCATTTCTGCATCTTTTCTTTTCCAGTTTTTACATTTTTTTGCCCTTCTTTATTTAGTATTTTTCGTATTTTTCAGTAAAGGACCAGGGATGGAGACTTTATACTTTATTATTACTTTTGTTTTCAATTCACTTGTGAGTAGCTAAGTCTTTTGTCTTGGTTGAGGAGATCCATGTTATCTATTATTATGGTGAGATATTTCGAATAGTTTTTTATATTGTTAATAAACATTGGATATCTTTGAATTTATTCTTTCTAATTGAATTCGTCAGTTTCTAGGTGTGCAACTAGAGATTAATTGGTTCAATCGCCAGATTAAAGAAATATGACATTCGGTTTCGGTAATCATAAGTAGCAATTAGGATTAACTTTTGTACGTTAGAGTCGAAAATTCTAAGAAGATATTCGCTTGATTGATTGCATGTCGTACGTGTATTTCGCTTGCTCATTGGTTCTTGATTCTTAATGCTATTATTCGATTATACCTATGGTCGTATCTAGGTTGTTATTTAATAAGAATGCTAGGATACATGTTCCTAGTTATTACACTTAAGAGAAATTTCCCCAATGAATGTTTATTAATGACTGCAATTTTATATCGAGGATCCATGATAGTATGATAACATCGGTGACCCGAAACTAAGGTATTTTCTCATTGATTTTTTAGATTTCATTGCTGCTTCCGATTTGTGATTTTTCTTATAATTTCTGATATTGCCGTGATCAAATCCCCCCCCCCCCCCAATTTCGTTACTTTGTTTTAGTTTCAAACTCGCTAACTTTAACCGTTAAAAATTTCTCATGGGAACGATATCCACTTACCACAACAACATTAAATTGTATTAACGGAAGTGATTTCTTTTGAATTTGGTTGCAGGCGACAGCAGTACCAGTTAATAAGTGATAATTATTAAGCATTAATACTAAAACACAAATTTCACATACATTTAGTTCTCTACATCTAATATTGACGAAAGTCACAATATTATGCTTCTTAGTGTGAGTGTGTAAAAAAAGCTGACGGAGTGTAGACTTCCTGCTCATAGATTTTTTTTTGCATCAGAATAAAATATTAAAAGTGAACCATAATTTACAAAAGTTTCAACATAATTTTCTCTATTTTTATGATTTTTACCCCCTATTAAACAGAAAAGTAACTCATCAACATAATCATATATGACACTAGACATTTAAAACATTATCATTCTCCACGATACACATATTTTCATTCCAAAATTCACACATCAAATTAAATTGAAATACATCAAAGAAAAAATCAAAATATAAGTGTAAAGTGTAGATACTTACAAATCTCCTTGCATGCTCGTGGTAGGTGATAAATCCTCCAGTGTGTAAGAGAAAACTCTCTGCCCTCGGTGCCCTACATCTGTTAGTAGAATTTTGCTCTAAAATGGACATTACCTCGGGTGATGTCCAATACCGCTACCAATGACTTCATATTTTTTCAAAAATATAAGTAGGTTATACACCAGTTTTGTGTATTGCACCAATAAAGTCTCTATAACATGTACGAATTTGTCCCTCTCATACTTGATAAATAACCATGTCAAATTCAAAATCTAAAAATTTTTTTTTGAAAAAAAGAAAAAACGTATGATAAGTATTTATAACCTACAATATTTATCTAATTAATGTATACAAATTAATTACAAAAAATATTAAAAATTTATTTTTTGTACGTTAAACTCTTGATAATAAAAATCCTTTGTTGCCTGAGAGATATTCTTCAATATATAACCCTCAAAATCAATCTTCTCCTTGAACTTTGATGTTATGTTTCTTGAGCATGTTTTAGACAAAATCATCCAAACAGAAAAAATTTTTATATCATTTTTAAATTTAAAACTATAGCTTAATTATAAACATATGGTGTTTCATGTATTTTCACATATAAATTGCTGGCAACTGTGATGTAAATCCTTCCATAAACTCCCTCAGCTCTAGGTTGCCTCTTTCATCCACAATGTTTACCCCTAATATCTCTGTCGGCATAAGGGTGCTTGTTTGTTTGCAAACTAAACTATTAATTTTGCGTCAAAAATTGCAAGTATACGGGTTGTTACTAGTAGTTAAAAATAAATATTATCCCATCGAGATTGATGTTAGACACCTCTCAATTTAGGTTAAGCTTTATTTAAAAAATGATTTTAAAAGATTATAAATTGAAAATTAATTAAACTAGCAATGAACAACCAATTAAGGCAAGGTGTAGTAATTTAATGGCTAAGGTTTAAAATTAGGAGTTACCCTATCCCTATTTTGCTTTTCTCTTGTGTTCTTGATCCAATTATGCTTGACCCAAGATTTTCTAATATTCAAATACCCTCTCTTAAGGCATAATTAGCTGACCCTAATTGAATGAATGAGAATTGGTTATGCTATCTCTAGACATACCAACTTTTCCTGACCTTCCAATAAGATTTTAAGCACTCCTATAGGTGATTTTTAATAAATACCTAAGATCTCTCTTCAATTATTTGGAAAAAAACTTGAATATTTGTTTGATCCATTAGGAGCTAACTCTTGTTACACTACCCAACTCAAATAACCACACTCACCCTCTCGGTCTATTGTATGGTAAAAGCATAATAAATATCACAAAACATCTTTCATTGTATAAAAAATAACAAGAGTTCCACAAATAATTCAAGAACAACTCCTACAAAGTGTTTACCTATTCATATTCATGAACAATCCAACAAAGTCCATGTTTTCGACACTAAAAGTTATAAAGAGAAAAGAATAAAAACAGGGTAAAGTCAAGGATGCCTTCTCTCTACTCCGAAAAGCTGGAAAAACTTTGAAGTTTGATTTTGTCGCCACTTTTCCAAGTGAATTCCATGTTTCCCTCTTTAGCTAGCCTCCAAAAGACTCACTTTTTCTATTTTTGGTCTGTTCTACTGATGATTGGAGGCTCCTATGGTTTAGAGCCTTTTTTATATGTCAAGGGGACAGTCAAACCACTTAAGAACCTGTGTTTAACTTGAATTCGGCAAGTTCCGCTTCTCACTCTTGTGCACAAGCACAATTGTGATAAAAAGGTAGTCATCTGTAGTTGCATGATCATGTGCAAGCACGATTATGATAAAGAGGTAGTCAACTGTAGTGCACGATTGTGACAGAGAGGTAGTCATTCGCGCACGATCATCCACTTATATTTGAAAACTTCTGCACTCTTCACTCTGTTGGCCATAACTTCCTCTCCAAAACTCCGATTGAATTGGAATTTGAATTGCAAGCTCCTCACACATTGTCCTTCCTCTCCACCAGATTTCATTGCCATCTAAGTTCTCTAAGTCTACCCAATGGTGCCATTAAATCACCTGTACCACATCCACAGCTGCAAATCTGATACCTGCACAATTCATCGATAAGGTGCATCAATCCATCCTAAAAAAAGCTCCAAAACTACCCTCAAACACTAGATAATGTAAAGAAACAACTAATCACTTCAAAGATCAAGAAAAGATGCAATATATGCTAAAGATCAAATAAACTAGAACAAAAACACACAAAGAAGCATTTAAAACACATGAAAAACACTAGAAACATAACCTAAAAACACACTTATCAACTTCCCCACACTTAAGCCTTTGCTTGTCCTCAAGCAAAGTCAAACAAAATCAATCCATTCTATCAATTCATCACCATAAGGATTAAGGGCATGCAATCTTTCAAAATTCGGACATTCAAATGTCCAATTACTACACACATCATATCTAGTTTTTATCGACATACATAAACAAACTCAAGTTATGACACTATCGATCAAAGGCAAGCATAGACTCAAAATGGATCTTCCTCATAGAATTTACTCATTTAACTCAAGTTTTTAAGGTTAGTGTTTCGCTTAAGACTCCCTATAGGAAAGTACACTACTACAGGCTTGCAAATACACCAATTCTTCTCCACAGTGATTACATGAACAAATGGATCAAAAGGACTTTGCTACGACTTGTAATGGGGCTAGGGTTTAAGGTATGTAAAAAGGGGTTTGAGGGCTCACCACAAGCACTCATAGAATACTAAGTATGCAAAGCGACACAAAATGATTTTTGATACAACAAATGGATATAACTAACTACTCCACACTTATTGTTGCTACCATATTTTATTCTTTTTTATCACAAAAATAAAGAAATACAAACTAACATTAGCAGCTAGATGTAATGTGCTCCAAAAGTAGAAGTACAAAGAAAGCCACTCAAAACGTCTCAAAAAAAGAAAAAAATTGTAATGAAAAATCCCAAACTAATGCAAACTTAGCACTTTATTAAACTTGTGATAGAGTAGGCTAATGACATTTAAGATTTAAAATGAGGTGTTTTTTAGAAACAAAAAGGTTAAAGCCTCAAAGGGATTTGCAAGAGACAATGACATAGGTTGGTCATTTAAGTCAAGGGGTAAAAGAACGAGGGCCTTAATCACTTCTATTTAGCATGCATCTAGTAGATTTAAATTGGTTCAGGGCGAGTTTTGGGGGTATTACCTATGAGAGTATCATATAATCAAGGAAATGATATGACTATGGAGTAGACTCATATAGGCTCAACTCCTTACTTAGGCTCAAATGAAAATCCATCATAGTTTTACACATCACCTAATCACTCAAATTTCTAAGTAAGCCTATGTAACCAGCTGCTCAAGCCTATCCGCATGGTTCACCTTCTGTCCAAGTTGCCTAATTCAACTTTAAGCATGTGACTCAATCCTATTCTGACTACTATGATATAATCTCAAGGCAATAACTTCTATCTCAAAGATTCAAATACAGGGAAAATGATAAACCTAGAACTAGCAGCCTAATATGCATCCTATAAGACATATCAAAATGTAATATAAACACAAACATCAAATAATTAGCTACTTAGCTACTATGCTACCTCCCTACACTTGAAGAAGGACACATTGTTCTCAATGTGTGATGAGATAACTACAAAAAAAAACACAATTAATGAGGCCAAAAATGACAACATAACATAAGTACCAATACAACGGTCACAAAAAACTAGAAACAAACCAAAAAAAAAATACAAAAGAGGGAGTTTAGAAAGCTTATGGAGAGGGCGGAGGTGATGGGGATGGAGATGGCACATGGAGTTCATACATCTCCCAAGACTTATGGATTTTCTCTTTTAGGTACTGCTATTAGCAGGCTATCAGTTGCATTTCCACATTCATTTGGTTAAGTTGTTGCTTTGTGTTTCTGTTACTATCGACTAGGAGTGTATATTCTCTCTTCCAACCTGTTGGCCACTTTAATTCCTCACTTGATTCATATAAGCCTAAAGAATCAATTCTAGAACTTGAAGCTCCACCTGAAAACCTGTGCCTTACTGTAGTTCATGTCCGAGGATCTCGGAGCTCCATGTAGTGGTGTAGTAGTATCTTAGCATGTCTTAAGTAGGGTGCATCAAAATACTCACAAGAAATAGGGGTTAGTCTAATAAGATCAATCTTAAAATGCTAAGCCAAAGCAATGGATAAATACCCCATTCATATGGATGTTCCCTCTCTTGCCACTTATTGGATCAAAGAATGAGAAAAATAAGGGAACATGTTAGGCTTAATCTTTTCATCTATGCACCATAATAAAAACAACTACCTAGTGGAGTATTTGTTGCTTTGAGTTTTGGAAAATACAGTATAACACATGCATTTGTGCAAAAGAAACCACTTAGGATTAAGAATGTGAGCATTAAAATCAAGCAAGTTAGTTAAATACTTCCAATAAATGGTAGATGAGAAGGCTTAATGGTAATCTTCTACCTGTGGTTTAGAAAAACCAAAGAGTTGGCGTAACAACTTGTCATCCAAGTTTTGAGATTGGCCTCATAGTCTAAACCATAATTTATTAGGTTTACTAGATTCAAACCTTAAAGAAGTGAAAAAATCAACTGTTAATTCATGGAAAATAAGGTAATCCATATGCACATATTGTTCCCAATTACCTTTCCTACTTGTTCCCAATTACCTTTCCTACACAATTTCAGCCATTTATCCTTCAACCCCTATTTCTTCTAGCAGATTAAAATCTAAATATTGTGGTGTATAAATGATTCTTGTTTGTAGAAGAGCATACCTATCACCTTCTTCCTTAGAATAAATGGGAAAAGGGGCGTGATAATCAGTTGTAATGTCTGTAGCATTTTGGCCTTCCATTTCAACATTTCCGTAAAGAGTTTTGGTTCTTGGGGGCATAATGACGTGGAAACCTGCAAAAATCATAAAAGAAACATGAAAAGTTTCATGAAAGAACACACTCAACCCTTGGAGAGAGAAACTTGCAAAAATAGAGGGAAGGAGGGGAAAAGAAAAGCAAAAACAACACAAATCTACACTAAACTGAATATTTTGATGAAAAACTTAAGTAAACTTACAAAATTTAGTGAAAACTTAGAATAGAATGAACAAGTTGTTGTGAAGAGAGGTTGTGTGTGCTGAAACTAGAGAGAGGGAAGCATAGGGAAGAGAATAATAAATGTGGTGTCACTCAAACTTGTTCTAATTTACTCCAAATGGCTCCTAACTTAGTTCTAAGTCACTCCAAAATTACAAACTCAAATTTGAATATAAAAAGCTACAATCAAACTCTGGAAAACAATAGTTAAACTCAAGAAAAGACAAGATTAAAGCAAGAAACAACCTGAAAAAAAGCAGCTCAACTTAAACAACCTGAAACTAACCATAACATGCTTCATTTAAGGTCATGAGCTTGACCAAAGTTCAATTTAATGAAAAAGAGTAAAGGAAAGGTAAGAAATTACTTCCCTTTCATGAGAGAGAGCTCCTTCAATGTAAAACTTGCATCAATTTCCAATGACCTTAAAGGCTTCACCCTTGGTGTTCTCTAATTCTATTACTCCATGATCAAATACTTAAAGTACCTTAAAAGGTCCACTCCACCTTGACTTGAGCTTTTCGGGAAATAAACAAAGTCTTGAATTGTACAGAAGCACTAAACCCCCACTCTTAAACTCCTTCTCTTTGATGTGAGCATCATGCCACTTCTTAATTTTCTCCTTGTACAACTTGGTATTTTCATAAGCATCAAATCTTAACTCTTCTAATTCATCAATTTATAGCAACCTCTTCTCGCCCATAGGTTTCCAATCCATTTTTTATTTCTTTATTGCCCAATAAGCCCTATGGTCTAACTCCAAGGGTAAACGACAAGCCTTACCATATACAAGTCTGTCAGTAATAGTACCTATAAGTATCTTGAATAATGTCTTATATGCCTAAAGTGTGTCATCCAACTTCAAAGCTTAGTTCTTTCTTAAGATGTTCACTACTTTCTCTAAAATCTTCTTCAACTCTCGATTTACCACTTCCACTTGGCCATTAGTTTGTGGATGATATTGGGTAGCCACACTATGGTGAAGATTATACTTCCTCAAAAGAATTTCAAATGCCTTATTACAAAAATTACTACCCCCGTCACTTATAATTGCCCTTGGCACCCTAAATCGAGTGAATATCCTCTTGATGAAACGTTGAACCACTTGACCATCGTTTGTTGGAGTAGCCATAGCGTCAACCCACATAAAAACATAATACAGTCTAACTAAGATATACTTGTTACCTAAGGAGGATGGGAACGGTCCCATGAAATCTAAGCCCTACATATCAAACATCTCCACCTCTATGATGTTTGAAAGTGGCATCTTATCCCTTTTTGATATATTGCCCACTCGCTGGCATCTATCACACTTCAGTAGAAAATTTCGAGCATACTTAAATATGGTTGGCCAGTAAAATCCACTCTCCAAGACCTGAGCAACTGTCTTATTTGCTTTATAGTGCCCTATATAAATAGAACTATGATATTGCATCAACACACCTGTGAATCACATTATTAGCACAAATCTTATACAGTATAGGTTCATCCCAAATGTAATAAGAACACTGGAATAAGAGACGTGTCCTTTGTTAATAAGAAAGATTAGAGGGAAGAACACTACCTGAGAAATAATTTGCAATATCTGCAAACTAAAGAAGAAATTTCTATCATCATTAAAGCTTCATCAGGGAAGCGCTCATCAATTTCCTTTTCTTCTTCTTTATGTTCCCTTTTAAGTCTTGATAAGTGGTCTGCTACAACGTTTTCTGCTTTTTTCTTATCTTTAATCTTAACGTTGAACTCTTAGAGGAGAACTACCCATCTGATAAGCCTAGCCTTGACATCCTTGTTTGCAAATTGATAATGCAGTGCCACATGATCTATAAAGATAATAACATGTGAGCCTAAAAGATAACGGAGAAATTTCTCATATGCAAAAACTACTGTAAGCAACTCCTTTTTTGTAGCGGTGTAGTTCAGTTGTGCACCTGTCAAGGTCTTACTCGTATAGTAAATAGCATGTAGTTTTTTCTCCTTCCATTGTCCAACTACATACCCTACTGCGTGGTCACTTGCATCACACATAATCTTGAAAGGGAGTGACCAATCTGGCATTGTCGAGATAGGTGCTATTGTGAGTGCCTTCTTTAACCTGTTAAAAAAAATCTAAGCAATCATTAGTAAACATAAAAGGCACATCTTTTACCAATAAATGGGTTAAGGGTCTAGCAATAAGGGAAAAATCCTTGATGAACCATCTGTAGAACCCTACAGGACCAAACAAAGCTCGGATGCCCTTAATGTTGGTGGGAGGGGGTAACTTTTCGATCGCTTTGGTCTTTGCTCGATCCACTTCAATCCCTTTGTATAAGATCCTATGGGCCAATACAATCCCCTCTTGGACCATGAAATGACACTTCTCCCAGTTTAGAACCAGATGAGAGTCCTCACATCTTTGATGCACTCTGTCTAAATTAAACAAACAATCACAAAAGAATCTCCAAAGATAGAGAAGTCGTCCATAAATACCTCTATGAAGTTCTCATTCATGTTCGCAAAAATGGCCATCATGCACCTTTGGAATGTGGCAAGTGCCTTGTGTACCAAAAAGGCATCCTCTGATAAGCTAAAGTCTCATAAGGACAAGTGAAAATGGTCTTTTCTTGATCCTGTAGGTATATGAACACCTGAATGTACCCTGAGTATCCACTAAGAAAACAATAAAATGCATGGCTAATTACCCTCTCAATCATTTGGTCCACAAAAGGTAAAGAAAAATGGTCTTTCTTGGTCTGCCAAGTTAAGCTTCCTGTAACCAATACACACTCTCCAACCCGTATGGTCCTAGCAGAAATCTATTCACCTTTGTCATCTTCCATCACTGTCATGCCTCCTTTCTTAGGCACACACTGAAAAGGACTCACCCACTCACTATCTGAAATGGGGTAAATAATCCCTGCATCCAAGAGCTTTACTACTTCATTCTTCACAGTTCCTATGCTCTTTAAAATCCAACACAACAAAATCCACTAGAATGATAAATTTATCTACTTTTACTAATACGTCTTTGACAACTCCGAATGGATTCTTGGTGGATTGATTTACAAGTTGAATGAGCATAGATGTTAACTTGACGTCTCCTGAGCCCAGTTTCTTAAAAATAGATAAAGGCATCAGATTAATATTGACACTTAAGTCAAATAAGCATTTGGCAAATTCAAAGTCACCAACAACATATGGAATCATAAAACTCCCTAGATCTTGTAGTTTTGATGGCAAGGTGATTGAAATGATTGAACTACAATTTTCTGTCAGGGTCACCGTTTGATTATCCTCCCAAGTGCGTTTGTGTATGAGTATGTCCTTGAGAAACTTCGCATACTTGGGCATGCACTCCAATGGTGGTGGTGGAACGTATGGCTTCTCTTCTTTTTACTTTTCCTCTTTCTTCCCTTCTATCTCCTTACCCTTTTCCTTTGCTTGACTGTCCTCTTGTACACTTGGTTCTTCCAGTTGCTTACCATTCCTAAGTGTGATTACCTTGAGTTGTTCCTTTGGATTTGTCTCAGTGCTGCCTGGTAGGCTACCTATATTTTTAAAAGATAAGGTAGTAACAAATTCGCCTACCTGAAGTTCTAAATTATGGATGGATGAAGCATGGTTCTTTAAGAAATTGCATCTTGGCTTGCAAAGATCCGTTTCTGGTACTTTTCTTAGGTTGCAAATTTAGAGTTCATCAAGTTCATCGCATCCATCATCCTATCCATCTTGCTTTCCAAAGCTCTAAATCGATCTTGTTGAAATTCAGAAGGTCCTAGAGGTCTTGTTTGGCCACTTGCATTATTAGAACTCCAAAAAAATTCAGATGATTTTTCCATTTTGGATTATAAGTGTTAGAGTGTGGGTTGTTACCTCTTTTTTGTGGTTGGCCCAAGTAATTTACATGTTTTATACTACTGGGCCCTAACAAGAAACACTTTGATGTGCAATGGTTGTCCTACCCTCATAACTCACATTGGGTTTGCTTGGCTTTGACTATGGATGATGACGGTCCTTACATATTGTTCAACTTCTGCGTGACCATGAGCCGACTCAATGGTTTTCCTCATCAAAGACCCTCTAGCAGCTACTTCAATGGTCCCTATTGTAGAATGTATGGAGTAAAAATTCCCTTGGATGGTTGTGGTGTGGGTAGCTTCATTGCAATTCTTTGAACCTCTCCCAAGCTTCATATAAGGAGTCCCCTTCATTTTGTTGAAAGTTTGAAATCTCCTTAATGATCCGAGTAGTCTTTGTCAAAGGGAAGTACTTGGCGAGGATAGCTTTAGCTACTTACTCCCATATAGTAATCTGAGATGCACTAAATGAGTTGTTCCATGCCTTGGATCAATCTCATAAAGTGAATGGAAATAGTCTTAGCTGTATAACATCATCAGACATCCTATTAAATTTAAAAGTATCACATATCTCCAAGAAGTTTCCTAGGTGGGCATTGGGATCTTCAGTTGACAACCCATAGAATTAAGCACTATTCTGGAGTATGTTGAGGAGTGCAGGCTTGATTTCAAAATTGTTTGCTTAAATAGGCAGGCCTTGTGACTCCTTATGGACTAAATCCGGGCCTCATAAAATCCATCAATGTTCTCATGACCCCTTATAGATCTCCCTCTTCTGCCATATTCCTTTCTAGCCTCTTGGCGCTTAGCTCTTCTTAGCTTTCTTCCGCATCTTATGATATCAAATAGTTCTTCTTCACTAAACTTGGTAGATCTTCTTGTGTTCTTTGTGTTCATACATCTACAAATATATAAGGAAAAGTATTAAAAACTATTAAATCAAAGTCATCTAAACTAAACAAGATGCTAAACAAATCAATCCTTAGCAACGGCACCAAAAACTTGTTCATTCACAAACCAAACTATTAATTTTACGTCAAAATCGCAAGTATACGGGTCGTTACTTGTAGTTAAAAACAGATATATTCCCACATAGATTGATGTTAGATACTGCTCAATTTAGGTTAAGCTTTGTTTAAGAAAACAATTTCAAAAGATTAAAAACTAGAAATTAAATGAAAATTAATTAAACTAGCAATGAACACCCAATTAAGGCAAAGGTAATTTGATGGCCAACGTTTAAAAGTAGGAGTTACTCTATCCCTATTTTGCAACTACCCTCTCTCAAGGTGTAATTAGCTAACCCTAATTGAATGGATTAGAATTAGTTATGCTATCTTTAGGCTTACCAACTTTTCCTGATCCTTCAATAAGATTTTAAAAATCACTCCTATAGGTGATTTTTAACAAACAGCTAAGATCTCTCTTCAACTATCTGGAAAAAACTTGAATATTTATTAGATCCATTGGGAGCTAACTCTCGTTACACTACCCAACTCAAATAACTACACTCACCTTCTCGATCTATTGTATGGTATAAGCACAATAAATATTATAAAATATCTTTCATTGTATAAAAAATAACAAGAGTTCCACAAATAGTTTAAGAATGACTCCTATAAAATGTTTAGCTACTTATATTCATATTCATGAACAATCTAACAAAGTCCATGTTTTTCATACTAAAAGTTATAAAGAGAAAAGAATAAAAACTGGGTAAAGTCAAGGAATCCTTCTCTCTACTCCAAAAAGCTAGAAAACCTCTGAAGCTTGATGTTGTCGCCACTTTTCTAAGATGGATTTTATGATTCCCTATTCGGCTAGCCTCCAAAAGGCTCATTTTTTTAAAATTTTTGATGTGTTCTACTAATGATTGGAGCCTCTTAGGGTTTAGAGCCTTTTTATATGTGAAGGGGAGAATCAAACCACTTAAAAACCTGTGTTTAACCTGATTTTGGCAAGTGCTACCTATCACCCTCCTGCACAAACATGATCGTGACAGAGAGGTAGTTAATTATAGTTACACGATCGTGCACAAGCATTATCATAACAGAGAGGTAGTCAACTGTAGTTGGATGATTGTGATAGAGAGGTAGTCATCTGTAGTTGCATGATTGTGACAGCGATGTAGTCAATTGTAGTTGCACGATCGTGACAGAGAGGTAGTCATTACGCATGAATGTGTATTTCTGTCTAATAGCTTTCTGCACTCTTCACTCTATTGGCCATAACTTCCTCTCTGGACCTCCGATTGACTTAAAATTTGAAGTACAAGATCCTTACGCATTTTTCTTCCTGTCTACCAGATTTCATTGTCATCTGAGTTTTTTAAGTCTACCCAATGGTGTCATTAAACCACCTGTATCACATCTATAACTGCAAATCTGATACCTTCACAATTCATTGACAAGGTGCATCAATCCATCCTAAAAAAATATGCTACAAAACTACCCTTAAACAATAGATAATGTAAAGAAACAACCAATCACTTCAAAGATCAACAAAGGATGTTAAAGATACTAAAGATCAAATAAAATAGAACTAAAACACACAAAGAAGCACTCAAAACATATAAAAACACACTAGAAACATAACCTAAAAACATACTTAGCAGCAAGTACGGAAGGTGGTGCCTCATTTACATGTCTAGTAGTTGGAGGTACAGTAACTGATTCTGTTATAATTAAAGAATGTGATGCTTCACTTGGAGAGTAATTGGCTCCAAATCATGGTCTGAACCTTGGTCACATCATATCCTATTTTCTTTTTAGTGGCATTTGTTAACCTAATATTTATATTTTATCGAATATTTCGGAAATATAACAATTTCAATTCAATATATAACAATATATTGATGATTCAATAGTTTATGTATTGAATATAATATTCTATTACAAATATAAATTAATCACTATCAACACTTAATTGTAAATTAAAATAATTATCATCTTCTTTTATATAAGAATTAGAGTCAAACTCAAGCTCCTCTTCAGATCTCTGCCTTCCTCATGCTCTTTGGATGAAATTTCAATATATTGATAATTTGGATCCTTCAAAGGTTCATTCTCATAATATATAATAGAAGCATTTATTTTATAAACATCTTCTTGAAACACTTTACTTTCAATTCTTTGTTCTCCTTATCTCGTAGTAACTTAGGAAAAGGAAAATAATACACCTGGATTGCTTGCATTGCCAACATGTAAGGTTCAACTTGTTTAAATCTTCTTTATTGGTTGTTGAATGAGAAATAGAATCCTAGTTTTACATTCAAAACCACAAGTATACAGGTTGCAACTTGTAGTAAAAAGTAGATATCAATCCCACAAGTGTTGTGCTTAGGCACCACTTAATTCAGATTGATCTTTGTTTATGAACGAATTTTTTAATGGAAATAAATTGGAAAAATTAAATTAAATAAAACAACTAACAGTTGGGACCCGATTGCGGAACCGGACCCCAACCGGAAAAAAAATACGAAACGAAAATTTCAAAACGAAGACGAATCGAAAGCGAAACGAAAGGTCCGAAAGACAAAGCAAACGAAAGGCGAAACAATAATCAAAACAAATCGAAGGAACGGATCCTACAAGAAGGAATCCGAAAAGGAAACATAAAGCGAAATCATATCGGAAACGAATAAATTACGAATCAAAATCAAAAGCAAATCGAATCGGAGGCAAAACAAAAACTTAACAAAGTGGATCCGACATCCAAAAACAAAGAACAGAGAAAAACGATCGCGTTGGAAACCTAAAAACTAAATCCAATCCGAAACGATATAAATTTTTTTTTCATTCAAAACAATTCAATATCCCATTTGGAATTTGTCAATTCCATAACCTCAATTCATTTGATTCTTCACATTCATACA
>JAOSBN010000007.1:7258239-7269218 GCA_027563595.1 Erythroxylum suave | reverse complement strand
ATAGCAAACCAAAGTGGCATTTTCAAGCCACGGTACAAAACCAAATACCAAAATCCAAATTATTACATATTACAAAAGCATGCAAGAGTCGAACTGATGTCTTGACTAAAAGATGAAAAAGATGCTAAGTATCAAATAAAATAGAACTAAAACGCACAAAGAAGCACTTAAAACAAATGAAAACACACTAGAAATATAACCTAAAAACACATTTATCAACTTCCACACTTAAACCTTTTCTTGTCCTTAAGCGAAATCAAACATAACCCATCCATTCTATCAATTCATCATCACAAGGATTAAGAATATGTAATCTTTCAAAAGTCGGCCACTCGAATGTCCAATTACTACACACACCATGACTAGTTTTTATTGGCATACATAAATAAACTCAAGTTATGACACTATCGATCAAGGGCAAGCATAGACTCAAAATGGATCTTCCTAATGGAATGCACTCATTTCACTCAAGTGTTTAAGGTTAATGCTTTGCTCAAGACTCCCTGTAGGAAAGTACACCACTGTAGGCTTGTAAATACACCAATTCTTCTCCACAATGATTGCATGCACAAATAGAGCAAAAGGGCTTTGCTAAGGGTTGTAATGGGGCTAAGGTTTAAAGTATGTAAAAAGGGGTTTAAGTGTTCATCACAAGCACTCATAGAATACTAAGTATGCAAAGGGACACAAAATGATTTCTGAGACATGCAAATGGAAATAACTAACTACTCTGCAATTATTATTGCTGCTATATGATATTCTTTTCCTTTTTCCTTTTCCTTCTCTTTTTTTTTCACAAACAAGGAAACACTAACTAACATTAGCAAATAGATGTAATATGTTCTAAAAGTGGAAGTACAAAGAAAGTCGCTCAAAGTGTCTCATACTCAAAATATTGTAGTAAAAAATCCCAAACTAATGCAAACTTAGCACTTTATTAAACTTGTGATAGGGTAGGTTAATGAGGTATAAGGTTTAAAATGAGGTGTTTTGTAGAAACAAAAAGGTCAAAGGCTCAAAGGGAGTTGTAAAGGACAATGACATAGGTTGGTCAATTAAGTCAAGGGCTAAAAGAACAAGGGCCTTATTCACTTATATTTAGCATGCATATAGTGGATTTAAATTGGTTCATGGCAAGTTCTAGGAGTACTACCTATGGGAGTATCATACAATCAAGTAAATGATATCACTATGGAATAGAGTCATACAGGCTCAACTCCTCACTTAGGCTCAAATGAAAATCCATCATGTTTCTACACATCACCTAATCATTCAAATATCAATTTTTGAGTAAGCCTATGTAACCAACTACTTAAGCCAATCCACATGATTCACCTTTTATCCAAGTGGCCTAATTCAATCTTCTAGCATGTGACTCAATCTTATTCTAACTACTATGATAGAATCTCAAGGCAACAACTTCTATCTCAAAGATTCAAATGCAGGGAAAATGATAAACCTATAACTAACAACCTAATATGCAACCTATAAGACATGTCAAAATGCAATGCAAACATAAACATCAAATTGTTAGCTACTTAGCTACCAAGCTACCTCCCCATACTTGAAGGACACATTGTCCTCAATATGTGATGAGATAACTATAAACAATGAACAAAATGCAAGTACTAATGCAACGGTCACAAAAGAACTAGAAACCAATAAATAATCAAATACAAAAAACACGAAGAAATAAAAGATGGAGTTTAGAAAGCTTATAGAGAGGGTAAAGGTGATGGGGTTGGAGATGGCACGTGGAGTCCTTACATCTCCTAAGACTTGTGGATTTTCTTTTATAGGTACCGTTATTGGCGGGCTATCAGTTGCATTTTCTCATTCATTTGGTTGAGCTACTACTGTGTCTTTCTGTTGCTATCAGCTAGGAGTGTATGCACTCTCTCCCAACTTGTTGGCCCCTCTAACTCCTCACTTGATTCATATGAGTCCAGAGAATCAAGTCTAGAACTTGAAGCTCCACTTGAATACCTGTACTTACCTGTAGTGCATGTCCGAGATCCATGTTATGGTGTAATAGTATCTCTGCACATCTTAAGTACGGTGCATCAAACTACTCATAAGAAACAAGGGTTAGTCCAGTAGGATTAATCATAAAATGTTGAGCCAAAGTAGTGGTTAAATATCCCATTTCTATGGATGTTCCCTTTCTTACAACAGATTGGATCAAAAATTGAGAAAAATATGAGAACATGTCCAGCTTAATCTTTTCATCTATGTACCATAATAAAAAAAACAACTCCCTAATGGAGCATTTGTTGCTTTGAGTTTTAGCAAACACAACATACTACATGAATTTATGCAAAAGTAACCTCTTAGGGTTAAGAATGTGAGCATTCAATACATTGTGAGCATTAAAATTAGGCAAGTCAGTTAAGTACTTCTAATAAATGGTAGATGAGAAGTCTTGGCGGTGATCTTCTACCTGTGGCTTAGCAAAACCAAAAAGTTGGCGTAACAACTTGTAATCCAAGCTACGAGCCTGGACTTATAGTCTAAACCAAAATTTATTAGGTTTACAAGACGTAAACCTCAAAGAAGTGAAAAACTTAAGTGCCAGTTCACAAAAAAAGGGTAATCCACATGCGCATATTGTTCCCACTTACTTTTCTTACACAATTTCAGCAATTTATCCTTCAACCCTATTTCTTCTAGTGGATCAAAATTGAAATATCGTGGTGTATGAATGATTCTAGTTCTTAGAAGACCATACCTGTCACCTTCTTCCTTGGAATAAATAGGAAAAGGGCATCAGAACATTTCGATCTTCCACTTTAGCTTGGATGGTTTCGATAGATTTTCCACAATGAAGCTTGGTGATTAGGGGCATAGTGGTGTGAAAACCTATAAAAATCACAAAAAAAACATGATAAGTTTCAAAAAGGAACACACTTAGCCTCTTAGAGAGAGAAACCTGCGAAAATGGAAGGAAGGAGGGGAAAAGAAAACCAAAAATGATACAAATCTACACCAAACTGAAGGTTTTGATGCAAAACCTAAGTAAACTTACAAGATTTGGTGAAAACCTAGAAGAGAATGAGCAAGCTTTTATGAAGAGAGGTTGTGGGTGTCGAAACTGGAGAGATGGGAGCTTAGGGAAAAGAATAATAAAAAGGGGTGTGTTTTTAGGTTTGTTTTAAGTAGGGGGTGGGCGAGATCTACTACTCGCCCTGCATGATCATGCTGGTGAACAATCATACACACCTGATGCCTGAAAGGTTCTGTCAATCGTGCGGGTGTACAATCATGCACACGTGATGCATAAAAGGATATGTCCTGATGCATGAAAGGTTCAATTATGATTGTCTTAATGCACAATCATGTACTCTTGATGAATGGAGGGTTCTGTCATGATCGTGTTGGTGCACAATCGTGCATCTTTGATAAGCGAAAGGTTCTATCATAACAATTGTGCATCTCTGATGTCACTTAAAACTTGTTCTAATTCACTCCAAATAGCTCCCAACTTGTTTTTAAAGTCCCTCCAAACTCGCAAATTCAAATTCAAATTTTAACATTAAAAAAATACAATCAAACTCAAGAAATGACAAGATCAAAGCAAGAAACAACTTGAAAATAACTTAAACAACCTGAGAACTTAATATAACATGCTTCATTTAAGGTCGTGAGCTTGAACAAAGTTCAATTTAATGAAAAAGAGTAAGGGAAAGGTAAGAAATCACTTCCCTTTCATGAGAGATAGCTCCTCTAATGTAAAGCTTACATCGATTTCCATTGACTTTAAAGGCTTCACCCTTAGTGTTCTCTAATTCTATTGCTCCATGATCAAATACTTGAAGTACCATAAAAGATCTACTACACCTTGAGTTGAGCTTTCTGGGAAATAAGTGAAGTCTTAAATTGTATAGAAGCACTAAATCCCCACTCTTAAATTGCTTCTCCTTGAAGTGAGCATCATGTCACTTGTTAACTTTCTCCTTACACAACTTGGCATTTTCATAAGCATCAAATATTAACTCTTCTAATTCATTAATTTACAGCAATCTCTTCTCACCCGCAAGTTTCCAATCTATGTTCAATTCTTTATTGCCTAATCAGCCCTATGTTCTAACTTCAAGGATAAATGGCAAGTCTTCTCATACACAAGTCTAAAAGGAGTAGTGCCTATAGGTGTCTTGAAAGTTGTCCTATATGCCCAAAGTGTGTTATCCAACTTCAAAGCCCAGTCCTTTCCTGAGGCAATCACTACTTTTTCTAAAGTCTTCTTCAACTCTCAATTTACCACCTCCATTTGGGAATTAGTTTGTGGATGATATGGGGTACCCACTCTATGGTGAATATTATACTTCCGCAAAAGAATTTCAAATGGCTTATTACAAAAATGACTACCCTGTCACTTATAATTACCCTTGGCACTCCAAGTCGAGTGAATATCCTCTTGATGAAACATTGAACCACTTTACCGTCATTTATTGGAGTAGTCATAGCTTCAACCCATTTAGAAACATAATCCACTCCAACTAAGATATAGTTGTTACTTAAGGAGGATGGGAAAGGTCCCATGAAATCCAAGCCCCACATATCAAATATTTCCACCTTTATGATTTTTTAAAGTGGCATCTCATCCCTCTTTTATATATTGCCCACTCGTTAGCACCTATCACACTTCGGCACAAAATTTTGAACATCCTTAAACAAGGTTGGCTAGTAGAATCCACTCTCCAAGACCTGATAGCTATCTTATTTGTTCCATAGTTCCTTGCATAAATAGAACTATGACATTACATCAACACTTTAGGTATCTCATCGTCAAGGACACAACTGTGAATCACACTGTCAACACAAATCTTATATAGTATAAGATCATCCCAAATGTAATGAGAACACTAAAATAAGAAATGTTTCCTTTGTAGATAAGAAGGATTAGAAGGAAGAACACCACCTGCAATATATTTTGCAATATCAACAAACCAAGGAAGAAAAGGTTTTTCTACCATCAATAAGGCTTCATCAGGGAAGCGCTCCTCAATTTTCTCTTCTTCTTCTTTATGTTCCCCTTCAAGGCTTGATAGGTGGTCTGCTACAACATTTTATGCTACTTTCTTCTCTTTAATCTCAAGGTTGAGCTCTTAGAGTAGAAGTACCCATCTGATAATCCTAGCCTTGACATCCTTCTTTGCAAAGAGATAATGCAAGGCTATATAATTTGTAAAGACAATAACATGTGAGCCTAAAAGATATGAGTGAAATTTCTCACACGTAAAAACTACTGCAAGCAACTCCTTTTCTATAGTGGTGTAGTTTAGTTGTGCTCCAGTCAAGGTCTTCCTCGCATAGAAGATAATATATAGTTTCTTCTCTTTCCCCTGTCCAAATACACACCCCACTATGTGGTCACTTGCATCACACATAATCTCGAAAAGGAGTGACCAATCTAGCGTTGTCAAGATAGGAGTTGTTGTGAATGCCTTTTTCAACCTGTTAAAAGAATCTAAGCAATCATTAGTAAACACAAAAGGCACATCTTTTAGTAACAAATGGGTTAAGGGTCAAGCAATAAGGGAAAAATCCTTAATGAACTATCTGTACAACCCTGCATGACCAAGGAAAGCTCAGATGCCCTTAATGTTGGTAGGATGGGGTAACTTTTTAATCACTTCAGTCTTTGCTCGATCCACTTCAATCCTTTTGCATGAAATCCTATGGCCTAATACAATCCCCTCTTGGACCATGAAATGACACTTCCCCCAGTTTAGAACCAGATAAGACTCTTCAAATATTTGAAGCACTCTGTCTAAATTAAACAAACAATCATTCTCATTCATGTCTGCAAAAATGGCCATTATGTAACTTTAGAATCTGGCAGGTGTATTGCATAACTCAAAAGGCATCCTCCAATAAGTAAAAGTCCCATAGGGACAAGTGAAAGTGGTCTTTTCTTGATACTATAGGTATATGAACACCTGATTGTTCCCTTGAGTATCCATTCTGAAATCAATAGAATACATGGCTAGTCACCCTCTCAATAATTTGATCCATAGTACACACCCTCTAACCTGTGATGGTCCTAGTAGAAATATGTTCACCGTTTTCATTTTCTATCACTGTCATGCCTCCTTTCTTAGGCACACACTGCACAGGATTCACCCACTCACTATCTAAAATGGGATAAATAATCCCCACATCCAAGAGCTTCACTACTTTATTCTTCACAGCCTCTTTCATGTGTGGATTTAACCATTTTTGTCTCTCCCTCACTGTTTTACATCCTTCCTCAAGGTTAATCCTATGCATCACCACATTGGGGCCAATCCCCCTAGTATTAGCAACTTGCCACGACATGGCTTCCTTCCACTTCCTAGTAGTCTCTACCACTTTCTTTTCTTTCTCAAAATCTAATAAGTTGGATATGATGATGGGTAGGGAGTGGTTCTTACCTAAGAATGTATATCTTAAGTGAGAAGGTAAGGGTTACGTCTAACGTAGGTGGCTTAACAAGGGCGGGTGATGTAGGCTCCAACTTCTCTTACTCACTTCCCTTACATAATTCTTCTTCATTCACACCTTCATCCATATTCACTTTAGCTACTTTTTCAACCTCCTTTTAAACTTCCTTCACACAATCATCTACAACATCAATCGTTATACATGTGGTACCTTCCATCTGTTTATTTAGATATTTAGACATATTAAATTTAACCTGCTCATTGCTTAATACTGGCACCTAAGTTACATAAGCATTTAACAAATTCAAAGTCACCAACAACACATGGAATCGTAAAACTCCCTAGATTTGATAGTTTTGATGACAAGGTGCTTGAAATGATTGAACTACAATTTTCTATCAAGGTCACCGTTTGATTGTCCTCCCAGGTGCTTTTATGTGTGAGAATTTACTTGAGAAACTTTGCATACTTAGGCATGCATTCCATTGCTTCCACCAATGACAGGTTAATGTAAAGCTTTTTCAGCTTCTCCAAGAACTTGGAGAACTGAGTGTCTACCTAATGTTGTTTCACCCTTTGTAGATATGAAAGCTTAGGCTTGTATGGTGGTGGTGGAAAGTATGACTTTTCTTCTTCTTTCTTTTCCTCCTTCTCCCCTTCTATCTCTTTTCCCTTCTCCTTTGCTTAACCGTCCTGTTGCATACTTGGTTCTTCCAATTATTTACCATTCCTAAGTGTGATCGCCTTCAGATGTTCCTTTGGATTTGTCTTAGTATTGCTTAGTAGGTTACTTGCATTTCTAGAAGAAAAGCCAGTAGCAAGTTAGCTTACATTAACCTCTAAATTGTGGATGAATGAAGTATGGTTCTTCAAGATTACATCCTGGCTTGCAACCATCTGCTTCTGGTACTCTTTTTAGGTCGCAAATTTAGAGTTCATCAAGTTCATCGCATCCATCATCCTATCCATCTTACTCTCTAAGGCTCCAAATTGATCTTGCTGAAATCTAGGAGGTCTTGTTGGGCCATCTGCATTATTAACACTCTAAGAAAAATTCGGATGATTTTTTCATCCTAAATTATAAGTGTTGGAGTATGAGTTGTTACCTTTTCATTATGGCTGGCCTACGTAATTTACCTGTTCTGCACCACTAGCTCCTAACAAGAAACACTTTGTTGTGCAATGGTTGTCCTAGTCACATAACTCACATTGGGCTTGACTGTGGATGAAGACGCTCATTGCATATTATTCAACTTCTAAGTGAGAGTGGTAATCTAGGCTTGCAAGGCTGTAACAGAATCGATTGGAATCATGCCTTTTTGTTCCCTTGTGCCTTACCTACTTCTTTCATTTGACCACTGTTCGCTTAAGATTACACACGCTAAGTTTTGCTATTTATAACCTTGATAATTACCGCAAGCGCACAGGTCGTTCGCATAGTACCTAAGGTGTTGATCCCACATGGAAGGAAACTAGTCCTAAAATCTAAGGCAACTAAGTTCACAATACCTAATTAATTAACTAAAATAGAAATTAAATCAATCAAGAATCAAATACGAGAAATCAAAGCACCAAAATAGTAAACAAACGCAACTCAAAACCAACCTGAGATTAACCGAGAAATTATCAAGGGAGAGAAAGGGGATTAAATTTGAAATTTAACAAAACCTAACAAATTATGCAACTACCAAATTGACAAGCCTAGACGGTCCTAGGGTGAATTGCTCTCTCTCGAGTTATAATTCTTATCCCTAATCAATAATCCCTAATTCAATTATGGAAATTATGATTTCTCGATCTGTAATTGGCCCAAAACCTCAATTAGTTCTAAATTGTCTATTAACACAATCAATACCAACACCTATTTCAATTCTCTACAACAATAAAAATGAAATACATGGAGATGATCTCGAGAATTGAATCTCAGCAATGGTGACAACTGGAAACCACCTGTTCTGGAAGTACTTCGCATCTAGCTCGTCTCCATGTCTCTCTTCCTTTGTCTCCTTCCTTAATCTCTTAATCTCTCTCTATGTTCTCTCTTGGGATGATGGAATCTCACTTTTTACAGAACTTTCTAGCTCTCTAATAACTCCCGACAGCTGCTAGGGATTGTTCTAATTATTCTCTAGCAACCCTCGGTCAAACTTAAGGTCAAAATGGTTTGAAAATAAAACCAAAAATTGAGTTTTTGCATCAGCTCTATGCAAGTTACGATCGTGGCCTTTCATGTCACGATTGTGACCAGCGCTTTACCCTTTCTGTCACGAGTGTGGCTTGGAGTGCATAATCATATCCTGATTTGACGCTCTTCGTCACGACCGTGGCCAAATGTGCACGATTGTGGCCTAGTTGCTTTGCTCTCTTCCTTCTCTGTCACGGTCGTGGCCCGTGTGCATGATCGTGGTCTATGTCCTTTAGCCCCAAACTTATTAAATCTTCACCGTTCTTCCCTGTTTTCCCTACAACACTAGCACACACGTCAAGGTACCTCAAAAATTTACAATTTAAGCTCAAGAACTCCAATTAACCAAAAAACGTACTTAATTACACAAAATAACCTAATTAAGTTCTAAATGCATGCTCAACACTCACTTTAACACTAATGCATAACAAATTAAACTCTAAAACATCATGCAAAACACAACTATCAACATCCTTACACTTAAATGTTTGCTTGTCCTCAAGCAAACAAAACAATAGCATATAACACAAGATAACACATACACAATGCAATAATGCGACAATGGCTCTAATTTCCATGAAACAATTTTAACCTTGGACACAACTGTTCAAATTATGGCAAGTCTTTAACAACCAAAATAGGTAGTTTAGGGCTTAGGCTTAATACACAACTAAATCAAGACCTAGATGTTAACTTAGTTACCCTTTTCAATTGTACACACACATTGATAATTTTTCGATCCCTTAAGCTTTTATAGATATTCCTAAGTATAAATCCATGAAAATTCAAGCGTATTACAAGTCCAATTGGTTTTTAATTAAGGCAACACACACAAAAATTAGGACTTAGCCTTTTACTCGAAGGCAAACAATTATGATGGAAGTTGATCTAGCGACTCGACAAGTCATTTATTAACAGCTTGGTTGAAACGTCATTATAGCCTTTTTACGCGAAAGCTCACATTTGTGATGCATGTTGATCTGGTTACTCAGCTATATCACGTTTTTAGCTGGCTACTAGCTCTATTCATAACCCAAAGGCCAGTGAAATAGTGATTATTAACACTTTTTTCCCTACCTTGTTACTTTTCACCTTTAGTTTCTATGAAAAATATTAGTCAAGCTACTTACGTTCAAAGGCCTCAAATTATAAATGAATGTGACAATCTAGAGGGTGTTAAAATTACACTAAGTCCTAATTAGGTTGTATATTTATCCAAGGCCTTAATGTGCTAATTTCGCAGGCTAATGATGATTCACTACCTAATAGACTATATCTAAAGTAAAAAAAAAAAATCACTCAATCTAAGCCATTAATACATTCACACAATTCACAATGCAGCCTAATACTTTCATGCAAAATTACACGCAAAAGAAAAACACAGAATCCCTCTCCACACTTGAAGAACACATTGTCCTCAATTTGAGAAGGAAACCCATAAAACATAACACATAAAAAAAATGTGGAGACAAGAATTTCAGTAATAACGAAGTGATAAAAGATTAAAAAAAATAAGAAAAATAAACATACAACAACATAACATTAGACAAGAACAAAATGAAATTAAATACAAATTAGGTTAGATTTGGATCCTATAGGGATGGAGGTGGTGATGGTGTCAGGGGTGGTATTTGACTCCCTTGAGCTTCAAAATACCAATGAAGTCGACAGATTTCTCGGCTCTGGCATTGTTGCGTACGCATCACTTCCTTGACTGCTCTGTTGGTTTCAGACATGGCATCTAAAACCTTTGTCTAGCTTTGATCATCTTCATCAGATTCTTCATTTATTGAGTCCACCGGGGCCTACTAATGTGGTGCGGAGCTCAAATTTGCTTGACCTACCCTAGTTCGCACATGTGTCTTCTCATGGATACCCTGCAACTCCATGATCATAGAATGGATAATTTCTACCCAGAATAAGTGATGATGATCAAGAAAGTCCAGCAAGTGAATTGTTAATTGGCTCCGATCCACTTTAAAATGTTCGGCGATGGCAGAGACCATGTACCCCATTCTCAAATAGTTACTCTGATTTCACAGAGATGTAGCAATAACATTGAGCATATGTGTAGATGTGCATACTGATATATTATGGTTCATGCACCACAGTATGAAAAGTTCCTTGGTTGAACACTTGTTAGTCTCTGATTTATTAATGACTAGCTGACACATGAACTTGTGCAAAAGCAAATGTTCATGAGACCGGATAATGTTACTATGGGCATTTTTAGTGTAGAAACACTCTATTCCGGTAAGCTTGTGCCAGTATTAGGAGGCACGGAAATCATCATGTTGGTCGACGATAATGGTTTTAGGGAATCCACATATGTTGCACATGATCTCTATCGTCAGTGTGTAGGCTCAGGGGGG
>JAOSBN010000007.1:7200562-7258139 GCA_027563595.1 Erythroxylum suave | reverse complement strand
ATTATGTGTTACAAATGTATTAGCCATTGAGCTTCACAGCTCACCACATTATTTTTTCCACTCCTTAGGTGTGAAACGAGAAGATAATTGATCCTTGCAAGTTTTGGCAAACTCTAAGATTTCTATATTTTGTAACTAAGTTAGTTTGACTACTTTTGGTAGTTTTGGAAGCATATCAAGCATGGGCATTCATTTATATTTTGTACTTTGCTATTAATGTGGCCTTTGATATGTAATTAAAGCTATGTACAAACTCCATTTTGATTTAGTAATGAAAGTAATTGTTGAAAAGTTCTCTTTGTGTATGTTCAAAATTTTATTCTTTGTTGAGAAATAAAATTGTATGTTGTTAGATGGTGCTAGATAGATTTAAAATAAATTGTAATGCTAGGAGTCAAGTTTGTACAATGAGTGGTTATTAGATTCGGTTGTTTTGGAAGTGTAAAAGCTGATAATAGGCAAAAGACAATGAGGGGGATACAGCTACAACACTACCCTGTGTGAAATTAGTGACTTTGACTTCCATAAGTAAACTATATTAATCTAGTCAAAATTGGACAAAGTGGTCTTAAAAAAAGTGTTATTTCATCCTTTTAGCTTTCCAATAGTATATCACATGAAATTTTTGGACTCTGGAAGAAAGAGATATGGCCTTTATGCAATTACATCACTAGTGTTGGCATAGGCTGCGACACTATCCCTAACTGATATTTGTATCCTTTTTTAACAATTAATTTTTTTTTATATAGGCTAAATCAAACAAATTTGTCTGCATATAATTTTTAGCTTATCCTCTTAGCTTTCCAAAGACATAAAAGATGAAAGTTTTTGACTTCAGAAGTGAGAGATATGATTTTTACAATTTTGAGTGCACATTAGGAGTGCACGATCGTGCACTGGCTCTTCACTAGCACAATAGTGCACTAGCCCTTCATTCATCAAGCACAATCGTGACAATCTCCTTTATGCACAATCATGCTTGTGCATAGTTGTGACAGACTCCATCATGAGTAAACTTGCTTATACACGAGGATGACAGGCTAACTTGCTAAAATTGGGTTAAGCACAAGCTTTTAAATTTCTCATTACATCTTTGAGCTTCTAGCCTTCTTATCACTTGACCTTTACCCAATCCTCTCATAATGTGGCCATAAAATTATTACCGAAGCTCGGGCCCAATTTATGCTCTATAGTAGTGGTGTGTTACAAGTTTTGTATTTATTTTTGGCAAAGTGCAGTACGAATTTAGAGGCTAACTATAGCCATCGAGGTTTAAATTGTAGTATGTAAATATAGGAATGTTGAGCCAATTATGGTGTAAGAGAAGGATTTGCATTTTATGATATCACATTTGTTATACAAGAACGTAATTCCTTATATTGGTGCGAGTGGTCAATAGAGTTATGCATGCCATCGTAAGTGTCTAGGGTTGAAATCTTAAACCTAATAAAAAATGGCTCCACCAAAATATCATGTATCAATAATTAATGAACTATTTGACTTGCTCCCATATGCCTTGTTTTCGCAGCATCAATTGTAAGGGTTTTTAAATGGTTATCTCTAAAGATATCTTAGGGTGTGTGTAGGCCTCTTCTAAGTATTCTACATCTCTTGTAATAGTTTCCTAATTTGTTTTCCTAACATCATAATTTTTATTATTTGGTCCTCGAGATACTTAGTATAAGGTGCTTTAGAGGTGTTCTATCAATATTCTTAGGTGAGTTGTTTATGTAGGTGTTCATTATTTTTTTCTTAGGGAGGTGATAACTTAATTTTTTTGAGATTTTCTTAGGTGTAAATACTAAAATTTTTCATAAATTTTCCATATACTATACTAAACAATATAGACAAAATTTATGGTAAGTCTATCAAAATTATCTCAAGTAAAAAACCATGTAAAAAACACCTTAAATGCTAGCATATCACTAGTAAATACACTCTAATGATTAAGTAAGTAAAATTTTAAGTGTGTTAAGTTTGTAGAAACCTCTAATTAAGCTTAATTATAGTGCTTTATGAAAACTTACCTTAATCTATCTCCCTTTTACAAGCAATCATTCAAGAAGTGTAAATGGACTCTAACTATTCTTAATTGTTAGATCCAAACTTTACTAGGTATGATAATTAATATCTATCTAGGACTTATAATATATTATCTCTTTGACACTAATATTTGATATTGAGTTTTCTAAGTAATTTCCTCTATTACTTTTTCATTATTTTTTCTTTCATTATTTTATTTATTTATTTATTATTTTTAATTAAAAGCCAAAATTAAATTCTTAGGCTAGATAATAAGAGAAAGGTAATCACTAGTATTTACTATCTTCGTACGATCGACCTATACTTACTTATGCTAGCTATATCTACATTATACACTTGTAGTTAATTTAAATATTGATATCTAAAATATATCAATCATAGACCTTATAGGATTTGAGGAAAGAATTTAAGATGAATTAAGAACTACAGAGGAGCCAATGAATGCATTTATGTAAGGAAACTAAATTTCATTAAACAAAAGTTGAAGCTTCTGTTTAAGGAAAATGTTAAGAATTGGAAAGAACTAGCTTGCATAATTACTCCAAAGCTCTTCTATATGACTATTATCTTAAGAAACAAAGATCAATACTATACTAGATAAAGAGTGGTGATAGGAATACTTCCTTTTTTATAGTTCCATTATTCCTAGAAATGTTAGGAACATAATTGTTTCACTTGACTATAACAATCTCAAGTTGAATTCACAGTGTCAAATACTTGAAGAAGCTTTCAATTTACTTACTGATTTGATGAACAAACCCATCGAAGCACACTCCTTAAATTCCCTACTTAAAGAAGTCTTGTAATGATGTATCTTTTTTTGAGAACCTGATCTTCTAAGTAAGCCTGTCACTCTTCTGGAGATTAATTAAACTTTGAAATCTCTTCATCCATAAAAATTTTTAGGTCTTGATGGCTTTAATATCAATTTCTTCCTAAGATTGGCGAGCTTAAACAATTTTCAAATTTTCACCCTATTTCTTGTTGCAACTCTATTTGCAAGATAATCTCCAAAATTCTTGCTCATGATTGAGAGGGATCCTTCCAAAAAACATTAGATCCACTCGAGGTTGTTACATTCCTGGAAGGGTAATTGGAGAAAATATTTTGATTCTATAGGAATTGATTCAAGCTTATTCGGAGAAGAGAAGCAAAGCTAATTGTTCAATCAAAATTGATCGTAAAAAAGGCTTATGATATTTTAGATTGGGAATTTCTAACCAACATCCTCTCTACCATGGAATTCCCAATTGATTTTATTTTATAGATCAAGTAGTGCTTCATGTCAGCTTTATACAACATATTTGTAAATGACCAACAAACTAAGTTTTGTAAAAGTTGTAGAGGGATTCGCTAAGGTGATCCCATTTCACCTTACATATTTTCTCTAATTATGGACGTATATAATAGGTTTCTTAGAAGAGTTGTAGAGAGAACCAGGGGTTCAAATATCAGTCAAAATGTAAAAATTTACAAATTATCAATCTTCACTTTATTGATGACCTTCTCTTACTCTCCAAAGAAGACAATACATCTATTTTAGTCCTTATGAAAGCTTTTAAGATCTTTTCTCCAAGAATGGTTTTTTCATCTCTAGGAGTTATTGTAAATCAAAACACAACTTTGACTTCTATAACAAGTTTCAGATAAAAAACTCTTCCAATGAGGTACTTTGGCATTCCAATCATAAATTCAAGGTTAAACATTACAAATCTGAACACTTTATTTGATAAAATCAAAACAATAATTTTTGCATGGAGTTCTAGACATCTTTCCAAAGTTGTTAATGTAATAACCCGTTTCTCCATATCTAGGATTAAAACCCTAAACCATGATACTTGAGAAATGAAATAGTAATGAGAAATATAAATGAGAAAATAAGAAATCCATTATATTTAGAAGCATATCACTAGTATAAGAATACACACACGTGATTATTAATTTTTTTACTGATTACAAAGGCCATACATGCACTCAATTGACATATTTTGGGGTATAAATGATTTTTAATGATTATGATGTGAATTATGAATTATTATGTCGTGAATTCTAATTTGGTGAATTATAATTATTAATACAAAACTTTTGGTGAAATTTGAGAGATTTATGAAATTATGGGATTTTTTGGACTAAGAAAAATGCCAAGTGGTAAGATAAATTGATTCGTGATAGTAGAAATAATTGACAAGTGACATTGGAATTTAATGACAAGTTGCATAGAAAATTAGGAGACAAATGGAATGAAAATTGAGAGATAAATGGACTAGTTATTCGAAGAGCAATTAGAGACCACAAGGAGATGACAAGTGGCAAGTGACAAGTGTGACCACACTTGCCGCTCACCACTTATCACTCACAACTCTCTCATGTGAGAAACTAACTCTTTATTGTCTTTCATTCTTATCTTTTGGTACATGCTTTCTTTTCTTTATCTTCTTCTTCATTCTCTCAAATTTCGACACTCTTTTCTTGACACTCAAAAATCTTAAGTTTTGTTAACATTCAACATACCCACTTTAAGTTTATTGTCATCTTCTCCTTGCTACTTAAAGACCTAACTTTATTCTACCTTGGTAAGATGATGATCATGTCATGCTTTTAAGCTAAGGTTAAGTAATGTGTTGAAAAACTTTAGAGCTAAAACAAGTAAGTATATCAAGGATCTTTATGGTTTATTTAATAAAAGTATTTGCGATGATCATGTTTTGATGTTATGTTTTTATGTTTAAGATAACGGATTATGTATTGTTTTATGGATGATTAATAGTGTAAATGGTGTACGAAAGTGTGTAAAATCATTGATGAATAAAAGGATATAAATATGTTCTATTTTTACATAGATGATAAACCATAATTTATGGATTGATGTATGAATGATTTTGAGATGGAAATGAAATGAGAGTGAAAAGGATAGGAAGTTGAAATGACGCTTATGGATAAGATGTCTTGGATATAGTTTGAGAAAGTTAGGAATGCATGAATGGTAGGATTAAGTAAATGATGATGAATCAATTGACTAGAGTTTTGTGAGTTTTAATGTAAACAAAATGCATGAAATGAGGTTGTCTAGATGGACATAAATTAAGAAAAACTTGAAGGGTAAATGATGTTTTAAGTATATGGAATTCGTGGAGAAAGCAAAGAGAAAAGGAAAGGCAAGATTATGGCCTTGTTAATTGGGTTATGTCATGATCGTGGCAAAGTCCCCACAATCGTTGCTTGTTGTAATAGCTTCTTTCACGATCTTGGGAAGGTCCATTATAATCATGGGTAAGGCCTGAAAGTGAAATGTTGTCATTTAAGTCATGTTTGAAACAACTAATACTAAGGTACTTTCCTATGGTGTATTCAGGCTTCAATAAGGGTTAAAATAAACCCAATTTGATGATGGATTAGGTGATTAAAGTGTTCATAGGAATGATATTGTGATTCAAAGGAGATAAATGATATGAATTAAGTAAGATTAAATGATAATTTGGATATTATGTGATCATACAAGGCTAGAAAAATATTAGTGAAGGAAAGATTAATGAACTTAGAATAATCATGTATAATTGACGTGTGAACCTAAGTTGAAATTTAAACATATATGAGTTTTGATGTAAAATGATTATGACTCATAATTGACGTTCATACCTAGGAATGTCATTCAGCATGCATTGTACATAACACATATATGTGTTCTTAGGATTGAATGCATATATGATTTAAAAATTTAGTAATGTGTGACATCAAGACAATAACTATCTGAAGCATAATGTGAGTAACTTAGATGTTCTTACTAGGATTAGTTGTAATTGCTTAAATTCCA
This sequence comes from Erythroxylum suave, assembly GCA_027563595.1. Classification (NCBI taxonomy): domain Eukaryota; kingdom Viridiplantae; phylum Streptophyta; class Magnoliopsida; order Malpighiales; family Erythroxylaceae; genus Erythroxylum; species Erythroxylum suave. The sequence goes on along the minus strand of JAOSBN010000007.1, from coordinate 7,252,285 downwards.
ATTATTAAATTGATACCTGTGTGAATATGATAATTTCAGACATTTATGGTTTAAGGAGTTCGATAATTAGTAATGTCTTGGAAGTGTTCTGATTGAATGTGAATCTAACAGAAATAAGTGTTCTCAACAAATATGTTGAATGCCAGGCTTAAGTTCGATGAAAATGTAAAAAGTGAATTTGTATATTGAATGAAAGGGATTGACTGCTTATAATGTGAATTGATGCATCTCTTTGTATTGAAATGCATGATCAGATAAACGAAGTTATGACCGAAGTAGTCAATGAAAAAGAGCTCAAAGCTTAGTAATGTTTATAAAGAGCCACAAGCTCACTAGTAAAATAAGTCTGATATCCCCAATGAGTACAAGATAGTTATCAATAAGCTTGGTATCCACGATGGATACGGGATAGTTAAAAAAGTTCTCAATCATAATAAAGTAATAACGAGAGTAAGTTGTATGTGTATTGACTATATAATTTGATACGTATGAAATGAATTAATGAATTGAGTTGTTGAACTATTCTAAAACAAAAATGCGAAATGATAAGCAATAATTGATTATGTGATATATCTGTTAATTGAAATGTGAATTGTCATTGTGTATGATATGAGTGAGCACAATGATGATAGTTCACTCACTGAGTTCACAAAACTCATCAAAATTGTAAGGTAGTTTTTTAGGTGCAAGAGAGGAGACTTAGCCATTAAGATGTTCTAGAAGAAGTCTTATATTTGCATTTTGGAATCAAGAAATGGCTCAAAGGTCAGTCAGTTGAGATTGAGGAGTTAGAACATCTTTTTATAGTTCTCATTTCATGTGGAATGTTGTAAAAGAGCAATAGACTCTTTTAAGCTCTTTAATACTATGTATATATGGATTATGTATGAAAAGCTATAGTATATTACGTTTTATAAATGAAATGGGAACATTTTGATATTTTAGATAATTGCATTTTATGTATGATGCCATATAAGTGAATGTGACTGCTCCAACATGCTGCTTCCATAGGGTATATACCTGAATGTCTTCGAGATGTTCGAGTTTGTTCTCGGTGAAAGTGGGGTGTTACAATCTTTGGTATCTAAGCATGGTTTGTCATCCATAGGGACATATATAAGCATTTGGACATGATATATAGTAAGAAACTTGGATAGTAATAAAGGTTATTATTTATTATAGGTCATCTACTATAGGTGATCAAGTTGAAGAATCAGCTAACCTAGAGTCTATAGGTGCCAATAGAGAGTCTCTTATACCTCGATTTCATCAAATGCCTCCGAGAATTCTAGAGAGGAGAAAAAGGAGATATGATAAACTCAGAAAACAAGGGGTTGTAGACTTCTGTAGAAGTACATACTGTACCAAGGTTAAAGGATGGTTAGAGAAAACTAAAAGAATATTCAATCAAATAGACTACGAGTTAGATGGAATATTTGATTATGTAGTTTCACTACTGCAAGGTCTAGCATATCAATGGTGGAAGACTATTCCAGGCAATACCTCTCGACATTGGGGATTAAAGTGGGAAGAGTTCCTGAAATTCTTCAAGGAGAATTACATGATTAAGATCTACCTATACAGGAAGATGAAAGAGTTCCTAAATTTGAAGAAAGATAGTCTTGCAGTGGGTGAGCATGAGATACGATTCAATGAGTTGATGGGATATGCTATAGTATTAATTCCTACTGAACAGGATAAGTGTAGGAAGTTTGAAGATGGGTTGAATATGGAGATAAGGAAGAGGTTAGCTATAACAAATATGAGCAGTTTTTTGTTTAGACAAGAGCTGCCTCAATTAGAATTGGACAATAGTTGAAAGACAGACAAGGAGAGTACTGATAAGAGTTTAGAATGAAGAGACAGGGTGAGTCACAAGTTAAGTTTGGCAGAAGGTTTAGTAAGCACCAAAATAGATCTTTCCGACCACCGACTAGATCGAGACAATCGAGGTTCAGACAAAGGGGCAGTTTTGGATAGACTTGTAGTGGAAAACGTATAGCATTTGGACAGGTGCCTAACTGTGAACATTATGGTAAAAAGCATAGTAGAGAATGTTGGAAGTTTTTGAGAACTTGCCTTTGATGTGGCTCTTTTGAACATCAGATCAAGAACTGTCTTGTAGTTTTTAGAGCACATTCTAGAAAGAGAGGAGGAACAGTAACTAAGACAACAGTCTAGAAGAGCAGAGCAAGTGGATTTGGATAGAGGCAGAGGCAGAGGTAGAGTGAGTTCAGCTAGTCCTACTATCAGGATTGAGGTGTACAGTAATCAGCCACAATCTCAAGCCAAATTTACGCTATCACCAGATAGGAGGCTCAGAATTCCCCAGATGTGGTAACAAGGGTGTTAAATGTCTTTAATTTTGAAGCATTTGCATTGGTAGATATAGGATCTACACATTCTTTTATCGCACCACATCTAGCATCTAAACTGTATTATGATAGGAGATGTTAAATTATTGATTAGAAGTAAGTACTCCGATAGGTAGTACTATAGTAGTAGGAGAAGTGTGTAAAAGGTGTATGATTAGAGTTGATCAGGTAGAATCAGAAGCTGACCTGATCGTGTTGCAACTAAGTAAGATAGATATCATCTTAGATATGGATTGGCTCATTACTTATAGGGTAGTAATGAACTGCTATACTAAGGAGGTGATATTAGAATCTCCTAATCAGCTAAGAGTGACATTTCAAGGTGTTAGTCAAGTAGTGCTAGCCATATTTATTTCAGCAATAATTGTTTTGAGTTTGACTCGAGGAGGATGTGAAACTTATCTGGCCTATATAATTGACATGATCGATAGTACAAGATATTCCTATTGTTAGGGATTTCCTAGACGTGTTTGTCGTTGAATTGTCCGGTTTCTCCCAAACAGGGAGATAGAATTTTCTATTGATCTTGTTCCTAGTACTACTCTTATATCTATTCCTCTATATAGGATGGCACCTGTGGAACTAAAGGAACTTAAGGCTCAATTACAGGAGTTGTTAGATAAGAGCCTTATCAGACCAAGTGTGTCACCTTGTGGAGCCCCAGTCTTATTTGTAAAGAAGATATATGAGACGCTAAGACTGTGTATTGATTATAGGCAACTGAATTAAGTGATAACGAAGAACAAGTATTCATTGCCGATGATTGATGACCTACTTGATCAATTGTATAGAGCTCAGGGATTCACTAAACTATACTTGAGATCAAGGTACTATCAGTTGGAGATAGCAGAGGTTGATTTACCGAAGAGCGCAATCAAGAGCAGGTATAGGGATTTTGAGTTTTTGGCGATGCCATTTATGTTGACAAATGCTCCAATTGCTTTTATAACCTTAACAAATAAGGTGTTCCAACCCTACTTAGATCATTTTATGATTGTTTTCATTGATGATATTTTTGTGTATTTGAAAAGCAGAAAGGAACATATTGAACATTTAAGACTAGTACTATAGCTAATAAGAGAGAAGTAATTGTATGCCAAGTTCAGTAAATGTGAATTTTCACTTGATCAAGTAATATTCTTAGGCCACGTAGTGTCTAGACTGGGCATATAAGTAGATCCAAAGAAAGTAGAAGTAGTAAAAAGTAGGAATCTCTGAGAAATGTGTCAAAGATCCAAAGTTTCCTTGGATTAGCTAGATACCATCGGAGGTTTGCCAAGGGTTTTTCACTAATCTCGACCCCTTTGACAAAAATTTTGAGGAAGAATGTACCATTCAGATGGACTGAGGAATGTCAGAGGAGTTTTGAGGAGCTTAAACACCAATTAATTACAGCACTAGTGTAAACTATTCCATCTAAATTGGGAGTTTATATTATGTATAGTGATGCTTTATACCAAGGATTGGGATGTGTTCTAATGCAACATGGTAAAGTGATAACATATGCATCGAGATAGTTAAGGTCTCAGGAGTTTAATTATCTGGTACATGATTTAGAAATTATTGCATTGGTTTTTGCTCTAAAGATATGGAGATAATCTATAAGAGTTTGAGGTATTTGTTGAGTCAAAAGGAGTTAAGTATGAGACAACAATGATGGATAGAATTACTAAAATATTATGAATGCATAATTGAGTAACATTATGGTAAAACTAGTGTGGTAGCTGATGCATTAAATAGGAAATCTAATAGTAATGGAGCACAGGTTTAGCTATCGAGGTTACCAAATCTAGTGCATTTGAGAGCGTTGAATGTTAAGTTGAATTTGGAGTAGAATGAAGTATTAATAGCTACATTGAAGCATAGACCGATGTTGTATGATAGAATTAGAAAAGCCTAGAGTAAGGGTCCTAAATTAATGAAACTTATTGAGAAGTTGAAAGTGAATCAGAATTTTTATATTTGAATTGAGAGATGAGACACTATGGTTGGAGCAGAGATTGTGCATACCTGACGTGGATCAATTGAGGAAAGAAATTTTGGAGGAAGCACACATAACTGCCTATGCTATGCATCCTAGCACCATCAAGATGTATAATACGCTAAAACAACATTTCAAGTGGCCAAGGATATAGAAGCAAGTGACTGAATATATGGCTAAGTGTTTGACTTGCTAATAGATTAAGGCAGAACATCAGGCTCCGATTGAGAAGTTACAGTCATTACCTATTTTAGAGTAGAAATGGGAGCGAATTATTATGAATTTCATTATGGGATTACCAAGGACTCCAAGCCAACATGATGTTATATGTGTTATTGCGGAGCGATTGACAAAGTTGACTCATTTCTTACCAGTGAGAGAATAACTTACTAGACCAATTAGCCCAGAAGTATGTGAATGCAATAGTGAGATTACTTAAGATTCTAGTGTCCATTGTATCGAATAGAGGTCCCAAATTTACTTCTAGATTTTGGAAATTTTTATAGACAACTCTATGTACGAAGCTGAATTTTGGTAGAGCATTTCATCCTTAAGCAGACAGATAAATTGAGAGAACAATTAATATTGTTAAGGGTATGGTAAGAACTTAAGTTTGGAGTTCTGAGGAATATGGGATCAGTATGTGAATGTGATTGAATTTGCTTATAATAATTATTATCATAGTAGTATCGATATGCCTTCATACGAGGCGTTATATGGAAGAAAGTGTTGTTTGCCTCTATATTGGGATGCAGAGGGCCTAAGGATTATAGAAGGCCCAGAATTGATTCAAGATATAGTTGATAAAGTGAAACTGATTTGTATTAAAATTAAAGCAGGACAAGATAGACGAAAGAGTTATGTGGATCAGCAACAGAGGGATATGGAGTACCGATTAGGAGATATTGTGTTTTTGAGAGTATCACCTTGGTAAGGAGTGCTGAGCTTAGGAAAAAAGGTAAGTTAAGCCCTAGATATAAAGGTTCGTATGATATTATCGAGAGAGTTGGACCATTGGCCTACAAGTTAGCCTTACCACTAGAAATGTCTGAGATTCACATTGTGTTTCATATGAGTATGCTTAGGAGATATTGGTCTTATCCGACACACATACTGGCTCAAGAGGTTGGAGTTACAAGTAATCTGAGTTATATTAAGAAACTAGTTAAGATAGTGGGCCATCAGATGAAGCAATTGTGAAGTCGAGTGATTCCATTGGTGAAAGTCCTCTAGAGAAAGCATTCAAGTGAAGAACTTACATGGAAATTGAGAAGAACATGAGGAGAAAATACCCTACCTATTTGATCAATCAGGTAAGAATTTCAAGGACAAATTTTCTTAAGAGGGAGAATTTGTTGGATCAAAAACAATTTCATGCTTGGTTTGGTTAAACAGTAGATTTCAAACAGTTTTTCTAAAATCAAAACACAGCAGAAGCATACCAAAACATCATGTGCTTTTAATCCATACATAAAACGACATAAGGAAAATAAATAAAATAAGAACAAGATTAGAGTATTACGAACTCCTTGCTACAACTTTGACTCCTTGCTGCTGTGTCCTCAACTTCTCCAATCTACCACTTGTTCTCCTTGACAACTTGGTTATTAAGATCCTTTGGTTAGAAAGGAGAAGAAAAATGTAGGAGAGCAAACCTTTTTCTTTATTTTGTTGATTGGATTTTAGAGAAAATGGAGAGAGACCAAATTACTCACACTTACTTTTGTAAAAAGCTAAAAGTCAATTGTGCCAAAACAAATTGTCCAACATTTGGACGACTTGGGAGAGATTGGAAAGAGAACCAAAAAAATGTATCACTTCATTCTTTAATCAAAAGAATGCTAAAAGTGTTGTACATTTACTTTATTTACAAAATGAACCTCTGGTTTTTTTTTTAAAGAGTGTAAAGAAAGACAACACATTTTGCATTTAAGAAAAATGTCAAAAAAAGAGCTACCGACCACTCCACTACAATCCTTGAACATTATCTATAATAATAACATGTTCAATTACTCTACATGGTGATTAACACACAAGATCCAATCTTGGTGTTTAGACTTGATGGGTAGCTAGTCCATCAAACTGCCGGCTCCAGTTTAATCATCAACCTTCGTCAAACATCTAAAGGTGATGATATCACTATAAACTTTTTATTTGAGTGAAGTTTTTCTAATGCATGTTTCAATTAATAATTCCTTCATGTGAACACTGGATTGATACCTTGTAAAAATCCATTCTGATCATATCAAGAATTCTAACGAAACATACATGAGTTCACCACTCATCAAGATTGTAGTTCGTAATAAACGAATGCTAAAGTGTATGTTTTAAGGATAAAGTAATGGCCTACTTTATTCTTTAAAAACATGTGTGATTCCAGATTCATTTAATAGTGCCATTACTGTTAGTCAACTACTATCATGATTTAAAACTCATCATTCCCTTGAAGTAAACTCCTATAATTACACAGAAGTAAGCCAAAACACCACAGTATAAACCATAATCAAGAAACCAACTTGATTATTCGACTTTGAACCAATTAATTTAGATTCTAATAATATACATGTTTCCCATATATCTACATGCATATGTATATTACTTACAAAGGAACCTTGGTAACTTATGACTAATTATATTCTGCTCATATAAATAAAACCAAACTCTTTCGTTCTATTAATAATAAATATTTTCATTACAAAATTGTAACTGGAAGAAAATTAAGTTATATCTAAATACACTTGATTTCCAAAGAACTATATTTACATAACCCTAACAATCTCCTACTTGCCGTAAAACAAGTTTGACATATCCCTTATTCCCATTCTTTCTAGGTGACCCTCGAAGCTCTTCAGTGACAGTGTCTCCATGAACTTATCAACAAGATTTTAAGTTGTGGGAATCTTTACCACATCCACCTCACCATGTTGTATTATCTCCCTTATGAGATGATACTTTCTCTCAATGTGTTTGACGACTTTATGGTTCTAAAGTTTTTTAGAATTATCCACTGCCCATTTGTTATCACAATAAAGTGTAGTGGCCTTTTCCACCTCAAGAACTAACTCCAAATCTTTTAAAAACTTACGGAGCCAGACTGCTTCCTTTGTTTCTTTATAAATGACAGCATAATCAGCCTCCATTGTCGAATTAGCAACACAAGATTGCTTGACACTCCTCCAGACTATGGCTCCACCTCCCAAAGTAAATATTGAACCAGAATTTGATTTCCTTATATTAAAATTTGATTGGAAATTGAAATTTGTATATCCTATCAAAATAAGGTCACTTCTAGAGTAAACAAGCATTAAGTTCTTCATCCTACAAAGATACTTCAGTATTCACTTGACTGCAGTCCAATGTTCCATTCTTAGATTGGATTGGAATCTGCTTACCAATCCCATTGCTTAATAAATATTTGGTCTAGTGCAAAGGATAACATACATTAAACTTCTAACTGCCAAAGAATATGGAATGTTACACATGTTTTAGACCTTCTCTTAGGTCTTAGGTGCTTGCTCCTTTCAAAGTTTGATTCCATGGCTAGTAGGTGTGAAACCCATCTTGGAATATTGCATGGCAAACTTATTAAGCATTTTCTTAATGTAGGTTAGTTGAGACAAAGCTATCTACTTGTTCTTTCAATCCCTTATAAGCTTGATCCCTAGAACATAGCTAGCCTCTCCCAAATCCTTCATTAAGAACTATTCGTTCGGCTATCCCTTGACCGTAGATAACATTCCTACATCATTCCCAATTAGCAGAATGTCATCGACATACAAAATTAGGAAAGTAACCTTGCTTTCTTGTATCCTTTTGTAGGCACATGGCTTATATAGGTTTTGTATAAATCTATAGGTTTTTATAGCCTTATCAAACCTAATGTTCTAAGACCTAGATGCTTGTTTAAGTCCATAAATGGACCTTTGCAACTTTCATACTTTATGCTCATTACCTGGCTAAACGAATCATTCTGGTTGGGCCACATAAATGGTCTCCTCAAGAGATAATCGAAATAGGATGCTATTGCCAAAAGAATTCTTATGGACTTAAGCATGGAAACAGGAGAAAAAGTCTCATCATATTCTATACCCTCCTTCTGAGTATAACCCTTAGCTACCAATCTAGCTTTAAAGGTTTCTACCTTTCTATCTGATCCTCTCTTCCTTTTAAAGATCCATTTACACCATATGGCTTTTTACACCTGGTGGAAGGATCTAGACTTCGTTGGTGTACATGGAATCTATTTTCGATTCCATTACCTTGAGCCACTTTTCGCATCAACGTCATTAATAAACTATGTATGAGTAATGAGATTAGTTACTTCTTAGTCTAAAATGGAAATTATGCCTTCTCTTAGACCTAGACACCTGTTGTTGGAGTTATGTAAATATAGTGCCATGGAAAACAAGTGTATTTACATGTAACTTATTTTGCTTCCAGAAAATTTTATAATGAAAATATTTATTATTAATAAAACAAAAGAGTTTGGATTTATTTGTATGACCATTATATATATCTAGTCATAAGGTACCAAGATTCCTTTGTAAGTAATATACATATACATGGGGATGTATGGGAAACATATATATTTTTAGAATCTAAATTAGTTGATCGCAGTTGAATAATCATGTTGGTCAGTTGATTATAGTTTAGATTGTAGTGTTGCGATTTATCTCCTTCTAAGTAAAATAGTTTACTTCAAGGGAATGATGAGTTTCATATCATGATAGTAGTTGACTATCGATAATGGCACTATTAAATGAATCTAGAATCAAGTAATGTATTGAAGAACTTTTGAAGTGAAACAAGTAAGTATATCAAGGATCTTCATAGGTTATTTAATAAAAGTATTTATGATGATCATTAGTGATAGATGGATAGCTTTAAAACTGAAAAGCTGATGAATGTATGGATACGTTTGATGTTATATTTTCTTGTTTAAGATCAATTATAGATTATGGAATATTTTATGTATGATTGATAATGTAAATGGTGTATGATAGTGTGTAAAAACGTTGATGAATAATGGGATATAAATATGTTCTATTTTTACATAGATGATAAACCGTAATTTATAGATTGATGTATTAATGATTTTGAGATGGAAATAAATTGAGAGTGAAGAGGAAAGGAAGTGGAAATGAGGAATTGTGTACAAGATGTTTTGGATATAGTATGAAAAATGTATGATAGGATTAAGTAAATGATGATGAATCAATTGACTAGAGTTTTATGAGTTTTAATGTAACCAAAATGGTAGTTAGATTAGTATGAAATGAGGTTGCCTAAATAAATTTAAATTCTGGAAAACTTAGAGGGTAAATGATATTTTAAGTATGTGGAATTTGTGGAGAAAGAAAGAGAAAAGGCAAGGCACGATCGTGGACTTCAGTGAACGATCATGGCCTTCAGTGCACAATCGTGGCCTTCAGTGCACAATCGTGGCCTAACTAATTAGGTTCTGTTACAGTCATGGTAAAGTCCCCACAGCCGTGGCTAGTTGCAATAGTTTCTGTCATGGTCGTGGGAAGGTCCACCATGATCATAGGCAAGGCTTGAAAGTGACATGTTTTCTTTTAAGTGATGTCTGAAACAACTAATGCTAAGGTACTTTCTTATGGTGTATTTAGGTTTGAATGAGGCTCGAAATGCACCTAGTTTGATGACAGATTAGGTTATTAAAGTGTTCTTAGGATTGTTAATGTGATTCAATGGAGATGAATGATATGAATTAAGTAAGCTTAAATGGAATTTGGATATTATGTGATCATATAAGGCTAGAAAAATATTGTTGAATGATAGATTGATGAATTTAGAATAATCATGAATAATTGAGGTGTGAACCTAAGTTCCAATGTAGACATATATGAGTTTTGAGGTAAAAATGATTAAGATTCGTAATTGATTCATAATTGATGATACATACCTAGGAATGTCATGTGCATGCATTGTACATAACGCACATATATATATGTATGATTCAACACTTATATGATTGAGCAATATAGTAATGTGTGTGTGTTGCATGGTATGGAAGCACAAATAGAGCCACAGCATCCAGACTATGCCAAGATCTCAAGGCAATAGCTATCTGGAGCTTACTATGAGTAACCTAAATATTTTCATTAGGATTAATTGTAATTGCTTAAATTCCAATTATTGAATTGATACCTATATGAATATGATAAATCCAGACATTGATGGTCTAAGGAGTTTGATAATTGGAAATGTGTTGGAAATGTTCTGATTGAATGTGAATTTGATAAAAATAAGTGCTCTCAATAGATTTGTTGAATATTGGACTTAGGTCCGAAGAAAATGTGAAAAGTGAATATTTATACTGAATGTAAGTGATTGACTGCTTATAATGTGAATTGGTGCATCTCAGTGAATTGAAATGCAAGATCAGATAAAGGAAGTTATGACCAGAGTAGCCAATGAAAAAGAGCTTAAAGCTCAACAATGTGTATAAAGAGTCACAGGCTCATTAGTAAAATGAGCTCGATATCCATAACAGATACCAAACAGTTATCAATGAGCTTGATATATACGACAGATATAGGATAGCTAAACAATGCTCGATCACAATAAAGTAATAACGAGTATCAATCACATGTGCATTGCATATAGAATTCGATATGTATGAAATAAATAATTGAATTAAGTTGTTGAACTTTTCTGAAACAAAATGTGAAATGATATGCAATAATTGAATATGTGATTTTTCTATTAATTAAAATGTGAATTGTCATTGTGTTTTATATAAGTGAGCACGTCGATGATGGTTTGCTCATTGATTTCATAACACTCATCAAAATTGGAACGTTGCCTTTTAGGTACAAGGGAGGAGACTTAGCTATTAAGACGTACTAGAAGAAGTTTTATACTTGCATTTCAAAATCAAGAAATGGCTCAAAGGTCAATTAGTTGAGATTGAGGAGTTAGATATAATATTTTTGTATGGTTCTCATTTAATTTGGAATGTTGTAAAAGAGCAGTAGACACTTATAAGCTTTTTGATACTGTGTATACATAGATTATGTATGAAAAGCTACAATGTATTATGCTTTATGAATGAAATGGGAATGTTTTGATATTTTGGATAATTATGTTTTATGTATGATGCCATATAAGTGAAGTGACTGCTCTAACATGCCGCTTCCATAGGGTATATGCCCGAATGTCCTCGAGATTTTCAGGCATATGTGAGGTGAAAATGGGGTGTTACAGGTAAAGTTTAGCTAGTTATTTTCATTCTGAATTCCATCAATGTATCTTGGGTTGCCCATATTGCTTTACCTATCAGCATTATTAAATCCATTAATAAGAACTTCAATAGATTTATATGGAATAAAATAAATGAACTCCCGATAGGGTCAAAATGAAATGGGGTGAAATGCATGCCCTAAAGATCAATTAGGTTTCAGCATATGCTCTCTTAAAAGCATGGACACTTTTATGTGCACTAAAAGGATATGATGACTCATTTCTAATAAGAATTTTTTTGTGGAGCAAATGGAAACATATTATTTTCACAAAAATAGGAGTGTGTGGAATCTGGATGTTAAACACTATCCTTCTTCTAATTTAAAAGCAATCTGTAGGATAAGGGAAATATTCAGTCCTGATTTCATTTCACTAATAGAAATATAGAATCCACCAATTTTCGGCAAGAAAATTGGTTATTTATTGCTAAATTTTAATCTAGTCAAAACCCCTAATATCCATAAGTGTACAAATCGTAAACTTGTAGTATTAAGGATGTCGATCCCAAGAGGAAATAGTTAGAACTAAGTGAACCTAACTTTGTCTAAGGTATCAAGATATGAATTGAATAAAAATAAAATATCAAAATTTTAGAAAAATTAAATAAAACTAAGCAAATAATTAAACAAAAAATGAGCTACCATAAATATGTGAGGAACATCAAAGACGAAGCTTGGGACTTATTCTATCATTATTTTACTCCCTAACCGCTATTGATTTAATTATGTGTTGGTTCTAGATCTTCTAAGGGATTGACTACTCTTTCTCAAGACCTAATCAATTAATCCTAATTGATTACAAAATTTTAAATTTTGCAACCTCTTGATTCACAAAATCTACTTAATGTCTTCAACTAGTTCTTAAGTGATCTATTTAATATTCAAATTTTCACACAAAATCTCTCTTTTCATGATTACCAATTTGATATTTAGGAGACGTATTAGGTTAGTAGCTCTCATTACTCAACCTAATCGGATTACTTTCAACTCATTCACTTGATTTATTATCAAAGTATTAGCATACCCAAACATCACAACACTAAAAAATTGAATTGAAATCAACAACAATGAATTCACAAGCCAACTCAAGAACAAATCCAAATATATTAATTAGAGAATCCCAGACGTGAATAACAAATAAAAATTGAAGTGACATGTCAAGTTTAATGATATAGACAAAGTAAAGAAAGAAGGAACTTCATTTGAACTCAAACTTGAAATCTTAAATTTCTGGATTACTTTTCTTGGTCCTTCTTTCTCTCTCACTTTAGAAGATTGTGTCTCTTTTTTTTTTGTTTTCTTGTTCTTTTATAGTTATTGAGGCTTCTAGGGTCCTTTCTATGCTTTACCCACTTAATTTGGTTCCAAAAATAGCCCCAAAACATTAAAATTACAATGTTGGAAAAGCTGAAATTCACTAGAATTGTTGTCTGCATCCTTTGCCAAGATCGTGGCAAGACATACCATGATCTTGGCCAACTTCCATACTTCCAATTCTTCTCTTTTATTCATTTCCTATTTCTGTACACTCAAACACACATCAAACACCTCTTAAAACATAAAATTAAGGCCCAAATCTTGCTTAAAATTGTCCAAACACTTAAAATATGAACAAACACTAACAATAACATAATTCTAAGCATATATACGTGATAATCATCTAAGAAATACTTAAAAGCACACTTAAAATCTATTAGAACATAGTATAATTTGCACCTATCAATTATCCATATGTCTTCTGGATGAAAGGGATGATGCCTTACTTATCAAGTTTGTAATTCACTAGAAAGCAGTAGTAGTAGACGCTCTGATTAATAAAGAGATTAGCCAATAGGCTCCTATTCCTAACTCAATGAACTTTAAGACTATTTATGCCACTATCAACTTAGATAATGATAGGATAATTTGGAAATGTACACCTAAAGGCATTTTCACCAATAAGTCATAGGAAAAGGTTATCTTTTGAAATTTGGTTACTATAACTTGTAAAAAATTGGTGTGGTTTAGTAATCTTCATCCACAAGCTTCCACCACTATGTTACTTGCCATAAAGAATATGTTGCTAACTATAGATAAACTTCTTAAGTTTATGAACCTAAATAATTGGTTTGTCCTTTGCAAAAGGTCTAGGGTTTATTCTTTCAATGTAATTTTATTACTGAATTATGGACAAAATCTAATTCACTAATGCACCAAATGATTTTGACAACATTAAGAATCGATGCTCAACAATTAGACATCCAAACAGAACTATCAAGTGGTGATTCTGCATCTCCTTGTCTTATATGATTCCAGCCATTTAGGATGAGAGAAACATTCACATTTTTCAGGAAAAATTCCTCTCCAAAGAACAATTCTATAATCATCTTATGCAGTTCATCTTTCAAGTTAGCATTCACAAGCATAGCTTTCAAGAAATGTAGTATCTTTTATCAATTTGCAATGTTTAGAACTAATTCCTCTTAGCATTCTGAGTTGCAATCCTTTCTAATTGATAGTGTTCATTTTAGTCCTGTAATTGAACTTATAATTCAAGTATACCTTTTATGGCTTAATTGAATTCATCTTTTAGAAAAAAATGGTTAATTTTTAAAATGTAGAATGATGTAATTGATATTTATTTTAATTTTTAGTTATTTACATATATGATTTACTTTTATTAGAAATTATAATGAGTTAAAGCCATGTTATTTAATCTTAACTCCAAATTTGCTGTTATGATTTACTAGCCCTAAAGAATATGATATAACAGGGTAAATTGAAAAGTAAGTTTTATATGTCTGTGTTGATGCAATTCATCATATATGGCTTGAAAGGAATGCTAGCATTTTCAAGGTTTCTTAGTAGCTTAATTTTATTATTGGAGTGATCAAAATTAAATTACCTATAAGAATCAAGCACTATTAATGAAGATATAAGAGTAATTTATATATGTAAAGTGGATAAGAGAAGCCTTGCTTCTATCTAACCTTGTACAAGTTATGCATGGTAGAAGGTGTTGGTTGATTATAAATCTCCTAGGACTTTTTTCTTTGCTTCATCCCTAGCTATATCCCTAGTACCTTCTTCATATGATAAAAAATGCTTAAGATACTCACTTTAACTCATATGTGGTTTTAGGCATAATTTGGAAGTGAAAGAGCTAAAGTGAGTTGAAAGCACTATATTTTAGTCATTTTGCAAAGATTCACAATGCTTTGTTTACATGGAGCTAGAAGAAGAAGATTAAAGGAAAAGGAGGACAATTAAATTTCAAGAAAGGAGGGACACAAGTTGAAAATACAAAGAAGAAGAAGATTAGAGCAATAAGAAGACAAGAAAAATCAAAGAAACTAAAAGTGGAGGACTCACGACCAAGACATCAACTTATCACAGCCGTGAGCATTGACTCACAACTGTGAAAAGGTGTCGTACGACTATAAGACACCACTTATGACCATTAGAAGGGTCTTACAATCATGAGATGTTGTGTCACATTATTGACATACCAAGTCATGGGTATGACACAATGGCATCTCAACATTTAACCTAGATTTTTAATACAAAACCAAGAGATTTGACGACCGAAAGGGAATGAAAGGTTATGGGTGTTTTCGGCAAATTGACAGATTTTATGGTTCTCAATTTTGAAGAAGACAAGAGCTGTCCACTAATATTTGATTGACCGTTTATGAATACAAGGAAAGTTATAATTGACATTCACAAAGGAAAATTAACACTTTGAATAGGTGGAGATCAGATCGAATTCAATATGAAAAAGGCTTAAAGAATCTAACAACAAGCAGTGCGTGTATGAAGGATAAAATTATAGATCAAAATTTGTGAGAAAAAATAAAGAGATGCATCGCAAAAGTACAATGAGTGGAAGCAAAGATAAATAATGGATATAAGAAACTTGAGTCTAAAGGAGATGATGTGATGGAGGACTTGGATGTTCAAACATATTAAGATAAATTAGTCCGAACCAAAGCACCCATACTACTATCTACAGAAAAACTACCCATATTAGAGCTTAAACCTTTACCTACACATCTTAGATATACCTTTCTAGGTGAAGGTCAAACATTACCGATAATCATCTCCAATCAATTAAATGAGAAACAAGAAAGTAAGGTGGTAGCAATTGTTAAAAGCGAATGAAGGCCACCAGATGGCATACTTTTATATTTGAAGTATAAGCCCAAATGTTTGCATGCACTAAATAAACCTCAAGGAAGGATGTAGAACAGTAAGGGAACATTAATGAAGGTTTAACCGTAGCATGAATGGGGTGGTGAAAAAGGAAATAATCTAACTATTAAGTACAAGGATAATTTATCCCATCTCTAATAGTGAATGGGTTAGTCCCATACAATGTGTACCTAAAAGGGTGGAATGATAGTAATAGAAAGTAAGACTGGAGAAGTAATTTCTACAAGTATAGTAATATAATGGAGAGTGTGCATAAATTATCGGAAACTCCAACTCAATACCTAAAAAAATATCATTTTCCTCTCCTTTTCATAAACTAGATGGTAGAAAGGGTGGTTGGGCATCTATTTGATTGCTTCTTAGATGAATATTTGGGATACAATCAGATCTTCACCTACTCGGCTACGTTTCAAAGATGTATTATGTCTATCTTCATTGATATAATCGAAGATATAATGGAGGTGTTCATAGATGACTTTTTACTTTTTAGACACGCTTTTGAAATGTGTATGATTAATTTGGACAAAGTACTTCAAAGATGTGAAGAGTCACATTTAATACTGAATTACAAGAAATGACATTTTATGGTGCAAGAGGGGATAGTGTCAAAGTGTAAAATCTCACACCAAAGATTTGAAATGTACAGAGCAAAAACAAAAGTTATAGAGAAACTCCCACCACCAAGCAACATAAAAGTTCTGTGAGGATTCTTAGCTCATGTAAGATTCTACGGTTGATTTATCAAAGACTTCTCATAAATTGCAAGACTTTTGATAAACCTGTTAGTCATAGACGTGCCCTTTCTGTTTATGAAAAGTGTATGTCTGCCTTCAACAAACTAAAGGAGGCACTAACATCAGTGCCAATTCTATCACCACATATTGGAGACTTTCATTTGAGGTTATATGTGATGCAAGCGCCCAAGCTATAGATCGTGTATTGGCTCAAAGCAAAGATAAAATGTTTTATATGATCTACTATATCAACAAGACCATTACAAGGCCTCATCTTAATTACACCACCACAGAGAAGGAATTACTCATAATACTATACATATGTGATAAATTTCAACCATACATCTTGGGATCAAAGGTAATTATATTCATTGATCGTGTAATTTTAAAATATCTTTTTTTTAAATGATGTGAAACTAAGGCTTATTCGATGGGTGCCACTCTTACAAGAACTTTATATAGAAGTGAGAGATTAAAAAGGAGAAAAAATATGGTCGTAGACCACTTATCAAGATTGGAAAGAGGGGAATGCAAGCCAAGTGGAGATATTAATGGAAATTTCCCGAATGAAACCCTAATGTTGCTTGAAAGTCTGGCTACACCATGATTTCTTGATTTTGCAAATAATGTTACTAATGGTAAGCTTCCTTCTAATTTATCCCATCTACAAAGAAAGAGATTTCTATATTATTGTACCTGATATCTTTGGCATGAGCCAATGTTATATAAAATATACACTGACAGGTTAATGCGATGATGTGTTTTGGAGGGAAAAATTTTAGATATCTTAAAGAAATGTCATGAAGGTCAATATTTTGGTTATTATAGAGCTAACAAAACGGCAACTTAAATACTCGATAGTGGAGTTTTTGGCCACAATTGTTTAAGGATGCCCAAACTTTCATAGCAAAGAATAGGTAACATCTCCAAAAGAGATGAGATGCCTTTATCTAACATTTTAGAAGTGAAAGTCTTCTATGTACGGGGCATCAACTTTACAGGTCCTTTAGAAGTGGAAGTCTTCGATGTATAATGCATTGACTTTATAGGTCCTTTCCCTCCCTCAATAGGGAACATGTATAATTTAGTAGAGGTGGATTATATCACATGTTGGTCTGAAGCAGTGGCATCTCTAACCAATGATGGAAAGGCTGTGAAAAAGTTTATCAAACGATTATTCAGTTAGTTTAGAGTGCCAAGAATGATAATAAGTAACGGAGGTGCACATTTCTACAACATATTTTTTGATGCCCTCCTAAAAAAGTATGGAGTGCACCATCGTGCTGTTACATCTCATCATCTGTAGACTAGTGGCCAAGTGGAAGTTGTCAACATGAAGCTGAAACAAATTTTGGAAAAGATGGAGAACAACTCAAGGAAGGATTTAACAATAAAGATAGATGATGCCTTATAGGCTTATAGGACTGCTTTCAAGACATCTATTGTAACAACTCCCTATATAGGTTTGTATACAGAAAAGCTTGTTATTTGCCAATCGAACTAGAACATCTAGCATACTAGGTGATAAAATCATTAAATTTTGATTGGAAGCAAGCAGGCAAAAAATGAATTTTGCAACAGGATGAACTTGAAGAGTTTCATTATAATGTGTATGAAAATGCCAAACTCAACAAGGAAAAGGTGAAGAAATGGAACGATTCTTATCTTAATCAAAAGGAATTTAAGGTAGGAGATGTAGTGCTACTATATAATTCAAGGTTGACACTATTTCTAGGGAAGCTAAAATCTTGATGGAGTAGACATTTTATGGTCATTAAAGTTTTCGATCATAGAGCCCTCAAACTGGAAAATGTTAATAAAGAAATCTTTAAGGTCAACAGGCATCGTTGCAAACTATATCTCAAAGGAGTGATTCCCAATGACAAGGAAGTGATTTCCTTTTATTCGAATGATTAAAGACACCTCCAAGGATCTAACGTCAACCTAATGACTGTAAATTAGCATGTTCAGTAGTTCGATTGAAATTTTTGTGTTTAGTTGGAGTTGTATTGAATTTTAAATAAAAATATAATAATTTGAATTGATTTGGGATCACTAATTCTCTTACTCTCTTTAAGCAATTCTAAGATAAGAGAAAAATCTAGGGCATCCAGTGGATTTGTTCTTAGTTTTATTTTATTTTATTTTATGTTACTTCCTTCTATGTGTGTTTTTTTGTCTCCTTCTCACATTGAGGTTAATGTGTTGTTCAATTATAGTGAGCGTAGTTTGTTTTGCATTGAATGTGAATTTTTCATATTGTTATGTTAATGTGTTTAGGTTACATATTGTGAATTGTGTGAATGTATCAATGGATTAGATGGAATGAAATTTATTTAATTGTGAACTTATTTTATTAGGTTGTTAAGAATCATTAGCTTGAAAAATTAGTGATCTAGGTTCTTTAGCTAAAATATGCAAGTAAATTAGGATTCAATGATAGTTGATTACCATATAAGTTGTCACATTCATTTATAATTTTAGGTCTTTCGACTAAGTAGCTTTGCTATTATTTTTCATGAAAGAGAGTAGCTAAAGCAATAAGGTAGGTATTAATTAAATTTTTTTTGCAAATTTTAAACAATTAAATATTTTATTAGCCTTCAGGTTATAAATAGAGCTAGTAGTCAGTTAAGAACATAATGTAGCTGAGTAACTAGATCGACACACATCACAAATGTATGCCTTCATATAAAAAGGCTATAATGACATTCCAACCAAGTAACTTACTAGAAACATGACTTAGTCAAGTAACTGGATCGACATTCATTACCAATGTTTGCCTCTATGTAAAAAGACTAAGTATATATCTACAAAATGTGTTTAAAAAATGTTTTCTAATAAAACCTACAGAGTTTAAAAAATGTTTTCTAAAAAAAATGCACTTAGGATTAGTTACAAAGTTTGATTCACTAAATAATTATTAGTGTGTGTGTATAATGGAAAGGGATGAATAAACTTGACGTTTAATTTTTGATTAATATGTATATTTAATCTATAGCTCCAAAATATGGATTTTGCATGTCAATGATTTGGAAAAACTTGAATGATTGTGTTTAGAGTTAAGTTTGTTTCATGAAGTTGAAGCTAGTGTCTCATTATTGCATTGTGAGCTTAGTGATGTTGTGTTGTTTGTTGTTTTGTTTGCTTGAGGACAAGAAAATGTTTAATTATAGGGATGTGAAAAGTGCAAATTGCATTATGTTTTAAGGCATAGTTTGATATGTATTTAGCTATTAATTCGATCATTTAGTATGTGTTTAAGTTAAAATTGTGTTAGTTTGTTAATTGTTTGTGTTTTAAGTGTTTCAAAGGTTAATACAAGCTTTTGAGCTTAAATATTATGTTTTTGAGGTACCTTGATGTGTTTGTTAGTTTTTTAGGGTCAATATTGAAGAACGGAGGAGTTTTGGAATACACTTAGGTTGAAAGGGCATGATCGTGATAGAAGCTCCAGGAATGATAGACCACGATCATGACAAAAGGCTTAAATGTGAGACACGATTTAGCCTGCATTGAGCAGATGCATTACATTTACAAACTTCATGATTTGAGGGATTTTGGCGATATTTTGGACCTCAAAAAAACCCTAAAGTTGCCCACAACATACAAGACTATTTAAAGAACAACAAGAGAAGAAACAAATGAGTTTTTCCTGTAGCCAATTTTGGAAACCTCGTGAGAAAAGAGATGAGATAAAGAGGAGGAAAACGATGAAAGAGGAAGAAGAAACAGTCTCAATGTGCTTCCCAAATCATGAGGTTTTCGATTTTTCTACCTTCCCAGATCATCCATTCTAAGTTTCTATTTCCTTTTCGTTTCAGTTCATGTATGAAGTTGGGATGGATTGTATGATGATAGATGGTAGAATGTTGATAATGTTTTATCCCTTCTTCAGGATTTTATTTTAATTTAATGGTAATTTGGTTGAATATGTTTATTGGATGAATGTTGCGATTTCATTGTATTCTTGCATAATTTAGTAACAAATTGAGAGGGTGAACTGAATGAAAAATGATTAAATCAAATTAATGAGAGTTATGCGATTTAATAGAAAATGACAAATCACATTGCTAATTGTGTGGAGAGAGATCAAATGTGATATTATGATAGTTTATTAGAGTGCTTTAGATCTAATTAGGGTTTTGGATAATTTGTGAATTGAGAAATTATAAGTTTCATAATCTTATTAGGGTTAATGGTTATAACTCGAGAGTGAGTAATCAACCCTAGGATCGTCTAAAACTGACAACCATTCATAAGTAATCAGCTAGGTTGGCTTTAATGATAGGTAAAATCCCCTTTCTCATAACTTAGTAAATTCTTTAGTTGATTTCCATTATGCGTGCTTATTGCTCAATTGTTAATTCCTTCATTTTTAACATTTGAATTCTCATATTTCCTTTCTGTTGCATTGTTTATTTTTGGTTTCATATCCTTTTAGCCTTAGATTTTTAGAATTTGAATAGTAACCCTCCTCTTAGGATCGACACCTCTTATACTACAACCACGAATAGTGCGCTTATAGTATTTGAGGGCTTATAAATTTTAAAACTCTAATGCACGATAAGGATCCTATCCTCAAATCGTGAAAGCATAAACCTTTACCCCCTTACTTATCTTCGACCCCCCTCAAAGCCACTCCTAAATAAGTACCCATCTAAGAATAAAGCCCCACACAACAAATCTGCATCTCCAATTGAATAACCTCAACTAAAGCCAAGGTGCTAATACCATATTTAGTTAGAAGCAAATGGTTGGGGAGCTTACCTCTCCTTAAGCTTAATTGGGGAGCTTGCCTCCCCTAAACTGGTTGGGTGGCTTGCCTCCTCTAAGCTTAGCTATTACTTCCTCCTCATTTAAAAAAGCTTCTATTATATATCCTCCTTTGGAAGTCCTAAAAGAGAGACCCACAAAAATGGGAGATAAGAGTGGTAGGCTTCCTCATGGGAAAAAATCTAGCATTTCCCCTTCTTCCTAATTGTCCAATGTATACATGGAAAACTTTGGGGTTGAAAAAAATCCTTATTGACAGTAGTAATCTATTCTTGTTCAAGTTTTCTAATAAAGGAGAAACTCAAAGATTACTATAGGGGGGATTATGAAAACTCAATAGTAGGCACATCTATTTGGAAATATGAAAATCTAGTTGAAATCTGATTCAATAAAACAAAAAAAGTGCCATTTTAAATTAACATACATGCAATTCCTTTTAAGTTTTGCATAACCAACATATTAAGTCATTGGACTAGTTACTTACGCTCAACAATTTTCATTGATGAATACACATCTTCTTTTAAAAGAATAAGGTATGCCTAAATATGTATAATGGTAGAATTAGGTAAAGATCTCCTATATATTATAGCACTACTCATATTTGGTGCAAATCATACTTTGTTGAAATATAGGGTGTGTGTAACTTGTCAATAGGGGCCTACAAGTATTAATCAAAGTAAGAGATAAGATAAAGGGGTTAAAGAACCCTATTTGACTCTATTAGAAAAGGATAAGTTAACTAAAAAAAGTGATAGGAAAAGGAACAAGACAAAGGGGTTAAAGAAACTTATTTGACTTGATGTCTATCCTTTTTAGAATGTAAAGGGAATTAACTGTCTTCAGAAGCAACATAGACTTTTACTCATTAGCTTGCTAGAAACAGAGCTAAAAGATGAGAAGTGATAGAAATTCATCTTCATTACCAATCACTAGCATATAATTACTAATCATCACCATCATTATTATGGAAAAGATTACATTTAACTTTAATAAAATTCATATTTGTACCATTAGAATGTCAGACTAAGTTACATATATTTCTTCCAACTAACTAGTAGTTCGTTTGCAAACCAAACTATTAGTTTTACACCAAAAACCATAAGTATACAGGTCGTTACTTGTAGTTAAAAACAGATATTGTCCACAAAGATTGAAGTTAGACACCACTCAAGTTAGGTTAGGCTTTGTTTAAGAAAACGATTTCAAAGGATTAAAAATTGGAAATTAAATGAAAATTAATGAAACTAGCAATGAACACCCAACTAAGGCAAAGTGCAGTAGGTTGATGGCCACAGTTTAAAATTAGGAGTTACTCTATCCCTATTTTGCTTTCCTCTTGCGTTCTTGATGCAATTATGCTTGACCCAAGATTTTCTAATGTTCAACTACCCTCTCTCATGGCGTAATTTGTTAACCCTAATTAAATGGATTAGAATTAGTTATGCTATCTCTAGACATACCAACTTTTCCTAATCCTTCAAAAAGATTTTAAGCACTCCTATAGGTGATTTTTAACAAACAACTAAGATCTCTATTCAACTATTTGGAAAAACTGAATATTTATTAGATCCATTGGGAGCTAACACTTATTACACTACCCAACTCAAATAACCACACTTACCATCTAGGTCTATTGTATGGTATAAGCCTATAAATATTACAAAACATCTTTCATTGCATCAAAGATAAAAAGAATTCCACCAATAGTTAAAGAACAACTCCTACAAAAATGTTTAACTACTCATGTTTGTGAACAATCCATAAAAGCCATGTTTTTCATACTGAAAGTTATAAAGAGAAAAGAATGAAAACTAGGTAAAGTCAGGGGCTCCTTCTCTATACTCCAACAAGCTGGAAAAACTCTGAAGCTTAATGTCATCGTCACTTTTCTCAAGATAGATTATGTGTTTCCCCCTTTGGCTAGCCTCCAAGAGAGTCACTTATTCAATTTTTGGTGTGTTCTACTAATGGATGATGGCTCCTAGGATTTTGATCCCTTTTATATGTCAAAAGGGAGGGTCAAACCACTTAAAAGCCCATATTTAATCCAATTTTGGTGAGTTCCATCTGTCACCCTCGTTTAGAATTATAATCATGATAGAGAGGCAGTTGTCCATATTTGCACGATCGTGCATAAGCACTATCATGCTCTGCTATCTAACAGCTTTCTACACTCTTCATTCTGTTGGCCATAAATTCCTCTTCGAACCTCTGATTAACTTGAAATTTAAACTACAAGCTCCTCACACATTGTACTTCCTCTCCACCATATTTCATTGGCATCTAAATTCTCTAACTCTTCCCAGTGGTGCCATTACATAACCTATAGCTGCAAATATGATACCTGCACCATTCATTAACAAGTTACATCAATCCATCCTATTAAAAAAAAGCTCCAAAACTAACCTCAAACACTCGATAATGTAAAGAAACAACTAAACACTTCAAAGACCAAGAAAAGATGCAAAAGATGCTAATGATCAAATAAACTATAACTAAAATACATAAAGAAACACTTAAAAAACATGAAAACGCACTAGAAACATAACCTAAAAACACACTTGTCAACTTCCCCACACTTAAACCTTTGCTTGTCCTCAAGAAAAGTCAAATACAACCCATTCAATCTATTAATTCATCATCATAAGGACTAATAACATGCAATCTTTGAAACTTTGGCCACTTGAATGTCCCATTACTACACACTTCATGACTAGTTTTTATTGCCATACATAAAAAAAACTCAAGTTATGACATTATTGATCAAGGGCAAGCATAGACTCAAAATGGATCTTCCTCACATAATTTACTCATTTCACTTAAGTGTTTAAGGTTAGTGTTTCACTCAAGACTCCCTATAGGAAAGTACACCTATATAGGCTTACAAATACACCAATTCTTCTCCACAATGATTACATACACAAATAGATCAAAAGGACTTTACTAAGGGTTGTAATGGGGATAAGGTTTAAGCTATGTAAAAAGGGTTTAAGGGCTCATCACAAGCACTCATAGATTACTAAGTATGCAAAGGGAAACAAAATGATCTCTGAGACATGCAAATGGATATAACTAACTACTCCACACTTATTGTTGCTACTATATGTTATTCTTTTCCTTTTTTCCTTTTCATTCTCTTTTCTTTTTCTTTTTATTTTTATAATAAATAAAGAAATACAAACTATCATTAGTAGCTTGATGTAATGTGCTCTAAAAGTAGAAGTACAAAGAAAGCAAAAGTAGAAGTACAAAGAAAGCCACTCAAAGCGTGTCAAAAAAATTTGTAGTCAAAAATCCAAATTAATGCAAATTTAGCACTTTATTAAACTTGTGATAGGTAGGCTAATGAGGTTTAAGGTTTAAAATGAGTTGTTTTCTAGAGAAGAAAAACGTCAAAGGCTGAAAGGGAGTTGCAAGGGATAATGATAAATGTTGGTCATTTAAGTCAAGGGCTAAAAAAAGCGAGGGCTTTTATCCCTTCTATTTAGCATACATTTAGTAGATTTAAATTGGTTCATGGTAAGTTCTAGGGGTAATACCTATAGGAGTATCACACAATCAAGGAAATGATATGATTACGGAATAGAGTCATATAGGCTTAACTCCTCACTTAGGCTTAAATGAAAATCCATCACGTTTCTATGCTCAAATGAAAATCCATTATGTTTCTATACATCACCTAATCACGCAAATACCATCTTCTGAGTAAGCCTATATAACCAATTATTCAAGCCAATCCACATGGTTCACCTTTTATCTAAGTGGCCTAATTCAATCTTCAAGCATGTAACTCAATCTTATTTCGATTACTATGACAAAATCTTAAGGCAACACTTCTATCTCAAGGATTCAAATGTAAGGAAAATGATAAACCTTGAACTAGAAACCTAATATGCAACCTATAAGACATGACATAATCCAATGCAAACACATACATCAAATAATTAGCTACTTAGCAACCAAGCTACCTCCCTACACTCGAAGTACACATTTTCCTTAATGTGTGATGAGATAACTACAAACAAAGAACACAATTAGTAAGGCTAAAAGCCACAACACAAGACAAGTCCCAATGCAATGGTCACAAAAGAACTGGAAACAGACAAACAAATAAACAAACACAAAAAAAAACAAAAGAGGTAATTTAGAAAGCTTATGGAGAGGGCAGAGGCGTTGGTGTTGGAGATGGCACATGGAGTCCTTGCATCTCCCAAGAATTGTGGATTTTCTTGTTTAGGTACCGCTATTAGCGGGCTATCAGCTACATTCGTTCATTCACTTGGTCGAGTTGCTACTGTGTCTTCCTTTTGCTATGGGCCAGGAGTTTGTAGACTCTCTCCTAACCTATTGGCCCCTCTAACTCCTCATTTGACTCATATGAGTTTAGAGAATCAGGTATAGAACTTGAAGTTTCACCTGAAAACCTATGCTTGATTACAGTGCATGTCTGAGGATCGAGGATCTCATAACTCCATATTGTGCTGTAATAGTATCTCTACACGTATTAAGTATGGTGCATCAAAATACTTATAAGAAATAAATGTTAGTCTAGTAAGATCAATCTAAAAATGTTGAGCCAAAGCAATAGCTAAATACCCCATTCCTATGGATGTTCCCTTTCTTTCCACAAATTGGAACAAAGATTGAGGAAAATAAGAGAACATGTTAGACTTAATCTTTTCATCTATGCACCATAATAAAAATAACTCCCTAATAAAGCATTTATTTCTTTAAGTTTTGAAAAACATAGCATAACACATGAATTTATGTAAAAGTAACTGGTCAAGATTAAGAATGTGAGCATTCGATGCATTGTGAGCATTAAAATCAGGCAGGTCATTTCAATACTTCCAATAACTGGTAGATGAGAAATCTCAATGGTGATCTTCAACTTGTTGCTTAGCAAAAGCAAAGAGTTGGCATAACAACTTATCATCCAAGCTACAAGCCTAGCCTCATAGTCTAAACCAGAATTTATTAGGTTTACTAGAAGCAAACCTTAAAGAAGTGAAGAACCGAAGTGTCAGTTCATGGAAAAAGGGTAATCCATATGCATATATTGTTTCCACTTACCTTTCTTACATAATTTTAGTAACTTATCCTTCAACCCTATTTCTTCTAGGAAATAGAATTTGAAATATCATGGTGTAAGAATGATTCTAGTTTTGAGAAGAGTGTACCTATCACCTTCTTCCTTAGAATAAATGGGAAAAAGAGCATCATAATCAGCTGCAATGTCTATAGCATTTTGGCTTTCTACCTCAGGTTGGATGGTTTCAACAGTTTTTTTGTAAGGAGTCTTGGTTCTTGGAGGCATAATGGCATAAAAACCTACAACAATCACAAAATAAACATGAGAAGTTTCAGGAAGGAATAAACTTAACCCTTAGAGAGAAACCTGCGAAAATGGAGGGAAGAAGGAGAAAAAAGCTAAAACAACACAGATCTACACAAAAATAAAGATTTTGATGAAAAACCTAACTAAACTTATTAGATTTGGTGAAAATTCGAAAAAGAATGCACAAGCTTTCGTAAAGAGAGGTTATGGGTGCCGAAACTAGAGAGAGGTGAGCATAGGGAGGATGTATGTTTTTAGGGTTGTTTTACATAAGGGATGGGTAGCATCTACTACTCGCCCTGCACGATCGTGCACACCTGATGTACAAAAGGTTCTATCATGATCGTGCATATAAGAGCGTTCTATCACAATCATACACACCCGATGCGTGAAAGGTTTTGTCACGATCATGCTGGTACACGAACATTCATACTTGACGAGTGAAGCATTCTGTCATAATCATATTGGTGCAAGGTCATGCATCCCTGATAAGCGAAGGCTTTTTTCATGATCGAGCTAGTGCACGATCATGCATTCCTGATGTGCAAATGGTTCTGTCATGATCGTGTGATGCCACTCAAACTTGTTCTAATTCACTCCAAATGGATCCCAACTCAGTTCTAAGTCACTCTAAACTTGCAAATTCAAATTCAAATTTTAGCATAAAAAGCGATGATCAAACTCAAGAAAAGACAAGATTAAAGTAAGAAACAACTTTAAAATAACTTAAACAACCTAAGAACTAACCATAACATGCTCCATTTAAGGTCGTGAGCTTAACCAAATTTCAATTTCATGAAAAAGAGTAAGGGAAAGGTAAGAAATCACTTTCCTTTCATGGGAGAGAGCTCCTCCAATGTAAAGCTTGCATCGATTGCCATTAACCTGAAAGGCTTCACCCCTTGGTGTCTCCAATTCTATTGCTCCTTGATTAAATACTTAATACCTGAAAAGGTCCAGTCCACCTTGACTCAAGCTTTTTGGGAGATAAATGAAGTCTTGAGTTGTATAGAAGCACTAAATCCCCACTCTTAAACTCTTTCTCCTTGATGTGCTCATGCCACTTCTTAAACTTCTCCGTGTACAACTTGGCATTTTCATATACATCAATCTCAACTCTTCCAATACATCAATTTGCAGCAACCACTTCTCATCTGCAATTTTCCAATCCATATTCAATTTCTTTGTTTCCCAATAAACCCTATTCTCCAACTCCAAAAGTAAATGGCAAGCCTTACTATATATATATCTATAAGGAGTAGTGCCTATAGGTGTCTCAAAAGCTATCCCATATGCCCAAAGTGTGTCGTCCAACTTCAAAGCCCAATCATTTCTTGATGTTCTCACTAGTTTCTCTAAAATTTTCTTCAACTCTTGATTTACCACCTCCACTTAGCCGTTAGCTTGTGGATGATATGGGGTAGCCACTCTATGGCGAACATTATAGTTCCTCAAAAGAATTTCAAATGGCCTATTAAAAAATGACTACGTTGTTACTTATAATTGCCCTTAAAACCCCAAATCGAGTGCATATCCTTTTGATGAAACGCTGAACCACCTTACCATCATTTATTGTAGTAGCCATAGCTTCAACCCACTTAGAAACATAATTCACTCCATCTAAGAAATAATTGTTACCTAGGGAGGATTTTAATGGTCCCATGAAATCCAAGCCCCACATATCAAATATCTCCACCTCTATGATGTTTGAAAGTGGCATCGCATCCCTTTTTGATCTATTGCCCACTCACTGGCACCTATCACACTTTACCACAAAATTTTGAGCATCCTTAAACAAGGTTGGCAAGTAGAATCCACTCTCTCAGACCCAAGCAGTTGTCTTATTTTCTTTATAGTGCGCTACATAAATGGAACTATAACATTGCATTAACACTTCAGGTATATCATCATCAGGGACACATTTATGAATCACACTGTTAGCACAAATCTTATACAGTATGGGTTCATCCCAAATGTAATAAGAACATTGGAATAAGAAATGTTTCCTTTTTTGATAAGAAAGATTAGAGGGAAGAACACCACCTACAAGATAATTTGCAATATCTGCAAACCAAGGAAGAAAGGGTTTCTACCATCATTAAGGCTTCATCAGGGAAGCACTCCTCAATTTCCTCTTCTTCTTCTTTTTGTTCCCCTTCAAGCCTTGATAAGTGGTTTGCCACAATGTTTTTTACTTCTTTCCTGTCTTTAATATCTAGGTTGAACTCTTATAGTAGAAGTACCTATGTGATAAGCCTAGCCTTGGCATCCTTCTTTGCAAAGACAAAATGTAGTGTCGCAAGATCTGTAAACAGCACATAAGCTTAAAAGATAAAAGTAAAATTTCTCACATGTAAAAACTACTGCAAGCAACTCCTTTTTTGTAGTGGTGTAGTTCAGTTGTGCGCTAGTCAAGGTCTTGCTCACATAGTAGATAGTATGTAGTTTCTTCTCCTTCTATTATCCAAGTACACCCCACTGCGTGATCGCTTGCATTACATATATTCTTAAAAGGGAGTGACCAATCTGGCGTTGCCAAGATAGGTATTGTTGTGAGTGCCTTCTTTAATCTATTAAAAGAATCTAATCAACCATTGGTAAACACAACAGGCATATCTTTTACTAACAAATGGGTTAAGGGTCTAGCAATAAGGGAAAAATACTTAATGAACCATTTATAGAAACTTACATGACCAAGGAAAGCTAGGATGCCCTTAATGTTGGTGGGAGGGGTAATTTTTCAATCACTTCGGTCTTTACTCGATCCTCAATCACTTCGGTCTTTACTCGATCCACTTCAATCCCTTTGTATGAGATCTTATGGCCCAATATAATCCCCTTTGGGACCATGAAATGACACTTCTCCTAGTTGAGAACTAGATGAGACTCCTCACATGTTTGAAGCACTCTGTGTAAATTAAACAAAAAATCATCAAAACATTCTCCAAAGATAGGGAAGTCATCCATAAATACCTCCATGAAGTTCTTATTCATGTCTCCAAAAATGGCCATCATACACCTTTGGAATGTGGCAGGTGCATTGGAAAACCCAAAATTCCTTAATCCTGTGGTATATGAACACCTAATTGTACCATGACTATCCGTCAGGAAAACTATAGAATGCATGAATAACCATGCTTTCAATCATTTAGCCTACAAATGGTAAAGGAAAATGGACTTTCTTGGTGGCCAAGTTAAGCTTCCTGTAATCGATACACACTCTCTAACCTGTGATGGTCCTAGTAGAAATATGTTCACCTTTTTCATTTTCCATCACTGTCAAGCCTCCTTTCTTAGGCACACATTACAAAGGACTCACCCACGAAGTTAATCACATGCATCACCACACTAGGGCTAATCCCGCTAATATCAACAATTTGCCATGCTATGGCTTTCATCCACTCCCTAATAGTCTCTACCACTTTCTGTTTTCGCTCAAAATCAAATGAGATAGATATGATGATGTGTATGGTGTGGTCCTTACCTAAGAAAGTATATCTTAAGTGAGAAGGTAAGGGTTTTAGGTCTAAGGTGGGTGGCTTAACAAAGGAGGGTGGTGTAGGGATATCCAATCTCTCTAACTTCTCTTATCCACTTACCTCACATAACTTTTTTTCATTCACACCTTTATCCATATTCATTTCAACAACTTTTCTAGTCTCCTTTTCAAGTTCCTTCACACAATCATCTTCAACATAAATCTTTATACATGTAGTACCTTCCATTGGTTTCTTTAGATTTTAAGACATATTAACTTTAACCTGCTTATCGCCAATTCTCAAAACAAGTTTCCTTTTATGCACATCAACTAATGCCCTACCAATATCCATAAAGGATCTACCCAAAATCAAAGGACAATTCCTATCCTCTTTAAAATCCAACACAACAAAATCTACTGGAATGATAAATTTATCTACTTTTACCAATACATCTTCGACAACTTTAAATGACTTTGTGATGGATTGATCCGTCAGTTGAATGAGCATAAATGTTAGCTTGACGTCTCTTAAGCCCAGTTTCCTAAAAATAGATAAAGGCATCAGATTAAATTCAATTCCATCAACAACACATGAAATCGTGAAACTCCTTGAATCTTGTAGTTTTGATGGCAAGGTATTTGAAATGATTGAACTACAATTTTCTATTAAGGTCACCGTTTGATTGTCCTCCTAAATGTATTTGTGTGTGAGAATATCCTTAAGAAACTTCGGATACTTGGGCTTGCACTCCAATGCTTCCACTAATGACAAGTTAATCTGAAGCTTCTTCAGCTTCTCCAAGAACTTGAAGAATTGAGTGTCTACCTAATGTTGATTCACCCTTTGTGGATATGGAAGCATAGGCTTATAAGGTAGTGGTGGAATGTATGGCTTCTCTTCTTTATGCTCTTCCTCCTTTTTCCCTTCTATCTCTTTTTTCCTTCTGCTTTGCTTGCCTCTCCTGTTGCACACTTAGTTGTTCCAGCTGCTTACCCTTCCTAAGTGTGATCTCCTTGAATTGTTCCTTTGGATTTATTTCATTGCTGCTTGGTAGGCTACCTACATTTCTAGAAGATAAGGCAGTAGCAAGTTGGGCTACTTGAACCTCTAAATTATAGATGGATGAAGCATGGTTCTTCAAGATTGCATCCTGGCTTGCAAACATCGGTTTTTGGTACTTTTCTTGGGTTGCGAATTTAAAGTTCATCGAGCTTATCACATCCATCATCCTATCCATCTTACTCTCCAAGGTTCCAAATCAATCTTACTAAAATTTGGGTGGTCTTAGAGGTCTTAATAAGCCACCTACATTGTTAGCACTCCAAGAAAAGTTTGGATAATTTTTCCAACTTGGATTATAAGTGTTTGAGTATGGGTTATTACCTCTTTGTTATGGTTGGCCCAAGTAATTTACCTGTTTTGTGCTATTGGCTCATAACAAGAAACACTCTATTGTGCAATGGTTGTCTTACCCATATAACTTACATTGGGCTTGCATGGCTTTAACTATGGATGAAAATGTTCCCTGCATATTGTTTAACTTCTAAGTGAGAGCAGTAATCTGGGCTTGCAAGGCTGTAACAGAATAACTGGAATCATGCCTTTTTGTTCCCTTGTTCCTTACCTACTTCTTTCATTTGACCATATGCAATTGTTGCTAGCCAACTCCTTTAAAAGATCATGAGCTTCTACAATTGTTTTCATTATTAAAAACACTTTAGTAGTTGTAAAAATGGTCCCTTTTGTAATTTGATGTACACCATCTTAGAATGTTTGGAGTAAAAGCTCTCTTGGAAGGTTATGGTGTGGACAACTTCGTTGCGATTCTTTAAACCTCTCTCAAGCCTTATATAAGGATTCCCCATCATTTTGTTGAATATTTGTAATCTCCTTAATGATATGAGTAGTCTTTGTCAAAAGGAAGTACTTGGCAAGGAAAGACTGGGCTACTTCCTCCCATGTGGTAATCTGAGATGCATTGAGTGACTTGTACCATACCTTAGATCGATCTCATAAAGTGAATGGAAATATTCTTAGCCGCCCACCATCATCAGACATCCCATTAAATCTAAAAGTATCACATATCTCCAAGAAGTTTGCTAGATAGGAATTTGGATCTTCAGTTGACAACCCAAAGAATTAAACATTATTCTAGAGTGTTTTGAGGACTGTAGGTTTTATTTCAAAATTGTTTGCTTAAACCGCAAGCCTTGCAACTCCTTATGGACTAAATTCGAGCCTCATAATATCCATTAGTGTTCTCTCGACCCCTCCTAGTTCTCCTTCTTCTGCCATATTCCTCTATAATGATTCTTGGCGCCTAGCTCTTTTTAACTCTCTTT
Organism: Erythroxylum suave; assembly: GCA_027563595.1. NCBI lineage: Eukaryota > Viridiplantae > Streptophyta > Magnoliopsida > Malpighiales > Erythroxylaceae > Erythroxylum > Erythroxylum suave. The sequence goes on along the minus strand of JAOSBN010000007.1, from coordinate 7,219,804 downwards.
TGTATTTTATAATATCGACTAGCTCTTCTTCATTGAACTCGGTAAATCTTTTTGTGATCCTTGTGTTCATATACCTGTAAATACAAAAGGAAAAGTATCAAAAACTCTTAAATCATGTCACCTAAACTAAACAAGACGCTAAATAAATCAATCCCCAACAACGGTGCTAAAAACTTATTCGTTTGTAAACCAAACTATTAGTTTTACGTAAAAAACCACAAGTATACAGGTTGTTACTTATAGTTAAAAACAGATATCATCCCATAGAGATTGAAGTTAGACACTGCTCAATTTAGGTTAAGCTTTGTTTAAGAAAATGATTTCAAAGGATTAAAAACTAGAAATTAAATGAAAATTAATTAAACTAGCAATGAACACCCAATTAAGGTAAAGCGTAGTAAGTTGATGACATGGTTAAAAATTAGGAGTTGTTCTATCCCTATTTTGCTTTCCCCTTGCTTCTTATTCTAATTATGCTTGACCCAAGATTTTCTAATGTTCAATTACCCTCTCTCATGGCATAATTTTCTAACCCTAATTAATTGGATTACAATTGGTTATGCTATCTCTAGAATTACCAACTTTTCCTAATCCTTCAACAAGATTTTAAGCACTCCTATAAGTGATTTTTAACAAATAGCTAAGATCTCTCTTTGACTATTTGGAAAAACTTGTATGTTTACTAGATTTATTGCAAACTAACTCTCGTTACACTACCTAACTCAAATAACCACACTCACCCTCTCAGTCTATTGTATGGTATAAGCACAATAAATATCACAAAACATCTTTCATTGTATCAAAAATAATAAGAGTTCCACAAATAGTTCAAGAACAACTCCTACAAAAAAGTATATCTACTCATATTCGTGAACAATCCATCAAAATCCATGTTTTTCACACTGAACGTTATAAAGAGAAAAGAATGAAAACTAGGTAAGTCAAGGGCTCCTTCCCTATACTCTAACAAGCTGGAAAAACCTTGAAGCTTGCTGTTTTCACCATTTTTCCCAAAATAGATTATGTGTTTCCCCGTTTCGGTAGCCTCTAAAAGACTTACTTATTATCTTTGGTGTGTTCTACTGATGGGTGACAGCTTCTAGGGCTTTTAGCCTTTTTATATGTCAAAAGGGAGGGTCAAACCACTTAAAAGCTCGCATTTAATCTGATTTCAATGAGTTCTATCTATCACCCTCATGCACAAGCACGATCGTGAGAGAGAGGCAGTCATCCATATTTGTACAATCGTCTGTCTGATAGCTTTCTGCACTCTTCATTATGTTGGCTATAACTTCCTCTACGGACCTCCAATTGACTTGAATTTTGAACTACAAGCTCCTCTCACATTGTCCTTCCTCTCTACAAGATTTCATTGGTATCTAAACTCTTTAAGTTTCCCTAGTGGTGACGTTACATCCAAGTAGCAAATCTGATACCTACATGATTCATCAACATGGTGCATCAATCCATTCTAAAAAAATAAGCTCCAAACTACCCTCAAACACTAGATAATGTAAAGAAACAATTAAACACTTTAAAGATCAAGAAAAGATGCAAAAGATGATGAGGATCAAATAAACTAGAACTAAAACACACAAAGAAACACTTAAAACACATAAAAACATAACCTAAAAACACACTTATCACTAAGTGAGATTGCTAAAGTCTATATATTTTTTACATACAGTGCTAATCTTGTTTTGTAGAGAGTAGGATAAGTTTAAAATATTTCAAGCTCCTTAAAATTATCTTTAGATCATTATAGAAAATTTAAACATAACCCTTTATAATTCTGAAGTTGAAGGAAACAATAGCCAGAGGAGCTTTAATTCAAACCTAAGGGAATATGTCAAAGATGTTAATGTCAAATACCCTAAGTTTAAAGGCCTCTTCTTCATATGGAATAATAAAAGATACAGAGAATGGTTTATTAGAAAGAAATTAGATAGAGCATTTGTGAATAAAGCCTAGTTTCAGATGTTTCTAAAAACAAGGCATATTTCTAAATCCATTTTTTTCAAATCACATATTAATTGTGGTGGGGAATTTTAGCTGAATTATCCTAGGAAGTCCTTGTTTTTTTCAAACCATCTAACATAGATGGAAGGATTTACGAATGCCCTTGATAAATGACTATCAAGTAATATTCAAGGAAGCATGGATTTTGTTTGCATGAGAAATTTAAAGAGAATTAAATAGGAACCCAAAACTCTTAACTGTCAATATGGAACTGTTAGAAAAGCTTCTCTAAATTTAACTTCCATCAATTTAAAATCAATATAGGATAGACTCCACCTTAATCTTGGAAATCTTAACTTAATCAGAGAGTATCAAGAGGCCTTCTAAAAGTATGGAAAAGTCTTAGTTACTTATAACTTAGCTCTGGAACAAAAAGTCATGGTTAAATGAATGGGATAAAAACTCCTCATTTTTTTAATAAAGCAATCATAGTGAGAAGAAATTTTAATAGAAGTTCCAAGCCTAGAAAAAGTATGGTAGTATGGTGGAAACCCAAGATAAGCTAATATATTAAGCTTATGAGTTTTTTTCCAAAACCTTAGGTTCTAAAGGCTCTTCAATCTCTTTAGTTTCTATTTTAAAATATTTTATAAAAGACTAAATATCCAAAGTAGAAGCAGCATCTTTTATGTAAACTTTCACCCTTTGTGATGTAGAACTCAATCCTTAAAATTCCGTTATCCCTAATAGACCTAATGGAAAAAAAATTTGAAGGCTTACATGCACATCAAAGATGTTGTCATAAGTGTTATTCTAGAAATCTTTGAAAAATAAAAAATGCTAAAGGTAATAAACAAGACATACATTTTCCTATAGCAGCTCCTAAAAGGGCTTTAGGCTCATCTCTTATTGCAATTCAATATATAATATCGTATTAAAGCTCATTGAAATAAGATTGAGGCATGTCCTACAACCATGATCAATGTATCATAAGGTGCATTCATATTAGGTAGGTAGACTGGATATAATGTGGTACTTGCTTAAGAGCTACTCAAAGGCTATTGTAGAAATAATTCTAATAAAGACCATTTCATCAAAGTTGATTTCCATAAATCTTTTAAGTTAATCCATTGGAACTTCATAGAAAACCAACTTAACACTCTAAGATTTCCTAAGTTATCCATTATATAGATCTCCCAGAGTATCACAACTACTTCCTATAGGTGTTATTCAATGTAAAATTTAAAATTTTGTTCAAAGGTAGGAAAGGACTTCACCAAGTTAACTTGTTATCCCCTTATTTGTACATATTATGCATGGAAGCTTATCTAGGCCGATAGAACACTCATTAAGGCTTGAATTTAGATTCAATTTCCATTCAAAATGCATGGAAATAAAGATCTTTATGCTTGCATTTACAGATGATTTATTGTTATTATCCAAAGTTAAGGACATTTAAGTCTTTCTCTTAATGAATTCCTTAAATATGTTGATGCTTGTGAGATTTTCAATAGAGAAAAAAACACATCCTTCATCTTAAGGATCACTTAATCAGTTACCTTGGCCTTTCCATCTTTACGAAAAAAACTCCAATCCAAAGATTGTATTCCATTGTTAGAGAAAATCCAAAGAAGAGTTAACTGTTGGGGTAATATAACCATATTATTTGGAGGAAGAATATAGTTGATCAATTCCATTCTTAACTCCGTAAATGTATTATATTCATTGCATAACTTCTTCTCTAAAGGATTAACTATAGCAATTGATAGAATATTGGGATGTTTCCTGTGGTCTAGCCAAACTATTTGGAAATGCTTTACAAAAGTTAAGTGGTCTATAGTCTTCTTGCCAAAGAAATAAGGTGGTCTAGGAACTATCTCAGTCTCACTAGCAATCAAAATATTTATGATAGGAATAAATTGGAGAATATTCATTAATAAGGAGTCTATACGAGTCTAATAAATGCATCACTACTTCCTTAACGGTAACAATTGGTGGGAAATCAAGATAAAAATAAGAAACACATGGTTCATAAACTAGCTTTTGAAATTGAGTGACTCAATAATAAACTATTTTAAATGCAAAATTAATAATAGAGAATCATCGTATTTATGCTATGATAACTAAAGCAAATAAGGGTCCTTATGCAAGATAATTCTATTATCCACATATACGCACCCATTACCTAATAACTCAAAGGTTAAATCTTTAATTAATGGAAATGAATGGGATACCAATCTCTTAGAGCTTAATGCAATTGTCCCTAACTACATAACAAGTCAAGATGAAGAGGATAAAATCAATCACTCATAAATAGGAATGGAAAATTCTTAAATGCCTCATGTGGAAGATTCTAGATCCCTATTATATTGACCTTTCCCTGGGCAAAATGCCCAACATATACCCTAGAAGTATTATAACATGTCTAGGGTGTATTAAAAAGTGAACATAATGAATTAAGTGCATCTTATTAAGAGATATAAAGGTATTTAATGTAAAATACTAGGGTAAATGGACAATTTGTTTGCTTCGTCATGGACATACATACTTGGACATGAAATATATATGAAAATTTTTCATATGTTTGCTTGGATTTATAAGTGTGATGTGAGTGGAATTGATAAAATAAGTATTTAATAAGCAAATAGGAGGTTGATCATTAAATTGGATGTGTTTTTGCGTTGCTCTTACATGAGAAGATCGAAGTTAGTTGATTTAGGATGTGTACCTCACTGAATGGATAGGTTCCACCAAACAGATTTCTGTAATTGGACCATATCATGGCCTATAAACCTTCAAATTAGATCATTTTAATTAGATATTAAACTATAAACATAGATCTAAGAATTTCATGAAATAACCAAAATTTGATTATGTGTTTAAGAGTTTCAAATTTTGTTTTGAAGTTGAGTTCTAGCAATTGTCCTTGTTTTCGAACAGCCTGTAGTGTTTAGGGGATAAATCCCGACATTATTAACCAAATTTAATGAAGTTTACTCCATTAGAAACTTAATACAAAAGGAATCAACATAAATTGATAAGATTATAGGCCAATGTGGGAATTAAAAGAAGAAGAAGGACCAATATGCAATTTTCCTAAAGTCAACTCATAGACCAATAAGATTAAAACATGTGTGTCTAATAAAATTGTAACACATGGTCCAATCAAATTGCAAAATATGGTCCAATAGAATTGTAACACATGGTCCAATATAATTTTAAAACACGGTCCATTAGAATTGTAACACGTGGTCTAATAGGATTGTAACGCATGGTCTAATAGGATTGTGACATATGGTCCAACGAGATTAAAACATGTGTCTAGGACTAGAAAATTTATGAAAATGCATATGGAGAAGGGGGATGGACGACTCTTTAGTAGATTAAGTTCATATTTTTCTCCTCTCCATTTCACCTTCTTCATCCTATCATTTTTCACTTGGTGATTCAAGCAAAGCCAAGCAGGAACGGAGGGAAAAGTGTTAGAAGAACTACTTTGCCAATTATAAGGTGTAGGACTTCGCTTAGTTGATTTCTAAATTTATGTATGATTAAGTGATATAAATATTCATTTTGATGTGGAATTGTTTTTGGGATGTTGCTTTGGTGTTATCTTTGTTAGAATTAGTTGAATCTAACAAAAGAGTATTGTGTTGTGGAATATTTTCTAGGGTTGTTTGAATCAGTCGCATTGTTTGAGTCGTAACTTAGTCTATACAACTACAAATTGTGTGATTTCAGTTGCATATGAAACCTAAGACATATATATAAATATCTCTAGCAAGTAATCTAACTTAATTCTAGCTTTATGACCTTTGAAATGGACATAAAAAAAGATGACCTGCCTATTTTGGAGCAGCTTGTGATATTTTGCTTATATATCATGGTTTAGAAATCCGAATGTCTAATTGTTAATACTATAAAAACTATATACATAAAGGAAAACATGTCTAGAAGACCTCAAAATCCAATTCCGATGACTTCTATATGTATATTAAGGAACAAGTAGTGGTTGGAATGGAGAGAGTGTCTATCACGACTATGGCATTGTTTTTGTTTCTGATTTTTTTTACCGAATCTTTTTGAATGTGTATGAAACTTTTCAATCACCTAGAAAAAATTAAAGTAGGGCTTACTGCATGTTAATTGGGAGACTTAACATTAGGATATAATATTAAGCATAATGCATTCCAAAGAAAATTTACATATATATAAATGATTTGTATGCATATTCATTACTCATATGTGTATAGTACGATTATTCAAGTGTGATTTTGATACCCTTCTAAATGTGGTAAGCCTTGAATTGCATGTATGAATGCAAATATAGATTTTATGACTTGAAATTCATATCATATGACTTGTCAATATACGAATTGTGAAATTGGAAAATGGTTAAAGAAAATGCTACAGTGTCTGCTCCACTGTCTTGGTGGCGGATAAATGGGCATTCCTATAAGGTTACAGTGCAACTGCTATAGTTTACCAGCACCGGTGTCCACAGTTTGATACCTTTGGGTATCCATAATTTGATAACTATAGGCATCCACAGATTGATCTTCAAATATCTAATACCTATTAACCACGCCTATAGAAAATGTGCAGGCCTAATTTAGAAGGTAAAGTAAAGAGATATAAATAAGAAATACAATATGACAACACAAATAATTGGTATATGAATGAGCATTTTCAATTGTATTGATAATTTATATCATTAAGTGTTGCATATCAATGCTTGAGTTTTGAAGGTGAATTTATAGTAAATGGAAAAAATATTGAAGCATGTTTGCATTATTTGCAATTAAGTATGCCATCATTATTTATATTTGTGTGATGTCCATAAATGTATGTGCTTGGTAGATGGCTACTGTGAGTGGTCATTCAAACTAAGTGTTTTCCCCACTAAGCTTTCAAGCTGAGCACAAGTGTTAATCTATGTGGGTCCAGGTCATAAGAGTGAGGTACAGGGAACATGTGCGGGGACCAATGCCAACAACTAGGAGTAAAAGTACCTTTGGATGTGTCTTTCGATTAAAAAATGGTCATGTACATAATAAAGGAAATTTTATGATTTCTTTTTCAATTATCATCTTAATATAAAGAAATAATACTACTTTTAAATGATAATGTTAAGTGATATGAAATTTTGTAATGTGTATATGTATAGCATTGAATAGAATTATATAACTTGAGTGCTTGTGTAGGAATTTGGTTGCTATCTATGTAGATGGTTGTAGGTTTCGTATAGGGGGTGTTACAGAACACATGGTTCATAAACTTTCCTTTGAAATTGAGTGACTCAATAATAGACTATTTTAGATGCAAAATTAGGAATAGAGAATCATCCTCTTTATAATATGATAACTAAAGAAAATAAAGGGCCCTATGCAAGATAATTTTATTATCCACACATGCACACCTATTTCCTAATAACTCAATGGTTAAATCTTTAATTAATGGAAGTGAATGGGTTATCAATTGTCCCTACCTACATAACAAGTCAAGATGAAGAGGATCATATCAATCACTAATAAATAGGAATGGAAAATTCTCAAATGCCTTATGTGGAAGATTCTATGTCTCTATTATATTGGCCTTTCCCTGGGAAAAAAATAGTGTGGTGTCAAAAGCAATTACTTAAGGTATCAATCATTATGTAGTTAGCGTGTAAAGAGAAATTGCGTACATTAGAAAAACTAAAGCTCATGGATGTGAATCAACCATGATGCCTTTATAGTAAAGAGCCATAATTAGCTAATCTTCTCTTTTATGTGTCATTGTTTAACATTGGTCTATTATGAAATCAATGAACTTTGTGAAATCCTTATCTCTAACTTTTAATTCAATGCTTTTACGGAGTTCTTAATGAGGGACAAAAATACATCAATTATAGCTTATGGTAGTACCATTTACATTACATAGAGACAAAGAAATAATTACATATTCAAAGCGGAACATAAAACAAGAAAGAATATTTTCCAATGGCTATTCTATTGGATAAGAGAAGAAATCATGATCCAAAATCTCCAAGGGTAATGTATTTTATCACAACTTAACAATTGGTTCATGTAATATTTTATTTTAGCTAAATCTTCTATTGCTATTGCATATGGCCATTTTATCCTAGGATAATTTTGGTTTTAGTAAATTTAATTCCAGAAATTAATAATATAAGTTGATAAGTATACTTGTATGCTTAAGCTGATTGACTTAGATTTTGATTTAGAGGACATTAACTTGTTGTGATGGATAAATGAAACTTTCTTTTGTAAGATTTTAAGCCTCTTTGAAACAAAATCAAGTGTTATTTGTTGAAAGTGTTCTTTCATGATTAAGGAACTCTAGAAATTTCTTATGAATACTAGTTAAGATCATATAATCTTATGCAAACATTGAAAAGATGAAGACAATTAGGATTTACCCTTTTCCGTTTAAAAAGCCACCATAATTTTACCTTTAGTGAGCCCTTTTAAGCTTAACATGAAACCCTTTCTTTCTTTAAACCCTAAATATGAGCCTTAACCTTGATTATTTATCTTCTTTATATGCCAACCAGCAAGTTAAGCATTTGAAATGGTATGACTGGGTTTAGGAAATAATTGCTAGAATAAGTATAGGGGAATTATAGCATATAGTTATCTATAGAGTTAGGAATGGGTATGGTTGTAACAACTTATATCTCTCCTACACATTTTCCCTCTTTTAAAGTTGAGTTCCTTGTTCCAAATAAATAAAAGGAAAAATAAAAAGGAAAATATAAAAAGTAAAAGAAACAAAAAAGAAAAGGAGGGGAGAGAAGACAACCAGAAAATGAAAAGAAAGAGGAGAGACCAAAAAAAAAGGGGTGAGTGTTAATCTTGTCAGTTGGAAAGAAAGAATTGAGTGTTTTAAACTTCATTGTTCTATCCTATTTTAAGCGCTTAATTAGTTTTGTGTTCTTAAACTTTGATTTTCTTTTTTCCTACCCTGAGCCTGACCCTTTACAACAAAAAATAAAGACCTTTAGATTGATGTTTATGTTTGATATGAGTGGTGGAGACTGGATTAGTAAGCAATCTTAAGGTAGATGCCTTACATGAAATGAATTATGAGTGAATATATCCTACCTTTGAATGCTTGATAAGATGGAGAGTGGCATCTATCACACTTGATAATGGTTTTTTTTAATGTACTTGTTAATTTTGGCTAAAGTTTGAGGAGAATAGTTTATTCATAGAGTATTATGAGTTTTAAGTTCTCGAGTTATGTTTACTAAAATGATATTCTTAATATCTTCGACTATTATTTGGAAAAAATATTGTTTCATTGTTTATTCTTTGTATAGTTTAGTTTCCTCAATTTTGCTTGGGGAAAACAAAATTTAAGTTTGGGGGATTTTTTATGACTAATTTTTATAAATTTTGCTAGTTCTTATATTCTGATTTTGGTTAAAAATTTCTATCTTTTAATTCAAATTTGAATGAAAACAAGTTTCTATAGAGTTGTTTGTTAATATACAGGAAAAGAAGAAATTGGGCAAAAGTCACTAGGGTGATAGAAGCTACCAACTGCGTGACTTAAATGTCACGCATACATGACAAGAGGAATCACTACCATGCAAGATTTCTCACACCATGCAAGATTTGTCACCACCTTGCACATTCTCTAGCACTAAAATTAATATATCACATGAGTCACGCATGTATGACGAGAGTGGATTTTAAAACCTAAACTCTCTCTATAAATAGGAAGTTTATAGAAAGAAAGGGAAGTTGGCAGAGAAAGTACCCTCCTCGTGGGATCAACCCTTCAATACTACAAAGTATGACCCATGTGCTTGCGAATTATTGAGCGTTTTACAAATTGTAGAACTTGCTCAACAATTATTAAATTAGTTTGCCTTAATCATGTATAGGAGATTAAATTAGTGAAATTAATTTCTCAAGAGCACCCTGTATCGATTGATCAAATCGTTCTTTGCTCCCAATTAAATTAGTTTACTTGTTAGTTTTTTTTTTGTTTTCTTTAAAATTGTTTTCTCAACAAATTGGGTTAGATTTTTTAGAATTGCTTTTTCTTTTCTTTAAATTTAATTTAAGTGGATCAATTTCATCTCTTTAAGAGACAACCCTGATTGTTCAACTATGATTACCTCGTATACTTGTGAGTAGAATAGCCTAGGTTGTTATGATTTATTTTGGCAAAATAAGTTTTTGGTCTAGTTACCAAGGAGGTGTTTAGTGTTTAAACTTAATTTAATTTTAATCGTTTTTTCTTTTCACACATACATTCTTGTTAATTTTTTAACAATTTTTGTTATTAATTCAGTTTTGGCCTTATTTGGTTAATTCTAGACAGGAGATCTCAAAAAGGTGAACTCATTCCCTTTATTGATAATGTGCATCAAACATATGGACCTCAAGCGGACTTTGAAGACAATATTGAGGAACCCAAACCTAAAGATCAAGTTAATAACCAAAAGATGGGTGAAAGGCAGTTAATAATGGAGTATGCTAGACTAATCATTGGTACTGCCACTTCATGCATATGTTTAGGAAAGGCAGCTAGAAACTATGAAGTAAAGAGCATCCATTACAATATGCTACCATCTTTCTATGATGTTCCTACTAAAGACCTTTTAAAATTCGTTCGAGAATTTTACACCTCTCTAGACATTTCATTTGGATTGCTTATATGAAGACTAACTCAAAATGAGATGCTTCCTATAAACATTGAAAGATCAGGCCAAGACATGGTTGATGCCCTTCCATATGATTCATTGACTACATGGGAGGAGGTGTACAGCAAATTCATAGGAAAATTCTATTCTCATCAAAAGACCTCTGAGTTATAGACAAAAATAGATAACTTTACTCAGATGGAGGGAGAACTATTTAATAAGGCGTGGGAATGCTTCAAACTCTTGCTAATAAAGTTTCCACACCATCATTTTCTACTTCACATGCAAAAGCAATTCTTTTATGATGGATTGACATATTAATGTCAGTACGCGGTGGATAATGCAATAGGAGGAGCTATGGGTGAGAAGACTACCAAAGAGACATACAAAATCTTTGAAATGTTTGTGGATAATTCTCAATAAAAGAATGCGAGTGGGAGAAGGGTTGGAGTTCATAAAGTGAACTTGAGCTAAGAAATGGCTATGCAATTAATAGAGTTAACAAAGCATGCAAATTTGTTAACTATGATACCACCCCAAAACGTTCCAAATCAATAGATATGTGATATATATGGAACTTTTGGTCATGGAGCTAATGTTTGTTCATATTCTTTTAAATCTTTTGCAGTTGATGAATAATAAGCAAACTCACTTAGTGGTTTTCAACCTAGGGTATGAAATGATACATATTCGAAGACCTACAACCCTAGTTAGAGAAACCACCCCAATTTTGCTTGGAAGATCAATAATCCACTAAGGTAGCCCAACTACAATATCAAAATTTTCAGATGCAAAACTAGTTCCAAAAGCAATCCTTGTATGAGAACCTACCAAGAAAGCCTCTTTTTTAGGATAGTCTAAATGCATTTATTTAGGAAACAACTCAAAATCAAGAAACAAAAAATAAGGGCTTCGACTCGTTAAAAGCTTCCATAAAGAGGGTTGAGACTTAAGTACGACAGCTCACTACTCAAACACAAAATAGTCAAAAGGGAAATTTTCCCAAAGAACCTAAACAATCTAAAGTAGTATTCTAATAAGTGGTTAGGTGATTGATATTCATGTTGAGATTCCTTCTAATCTGCTTGATCTAGGATATCAAGAGGAGGAGAGCATCAATGAAGAAAAAGAATAGCGAAATGAGGTAAGTAATGGGCAAGACTTTTCAAGTCATGTTTAGAAAGGTGAAAAAATTAGGCATTCAACTAAAAGCAATAAAGGATTAAGACTTCATTAGACGACTGATCCTTATAGATGACCAATTCCATATCCAAGCTGCTTTAAGGACTCAAAACAAAATGAGCAGTTTTCTTATCTGTATAACATGCTTTTAAAAGTTAATATTAATCTACCTTTGTTAGATGTGATCAGGAACATTCTAGCCTACATGAATTTTTTCAGGGAACTAAACACCAAAAAATGAAAGTTTGAGCCAAACTAGAAGGTGAAAGTTTTAGAAGTACCAAGTGCAGTTTTTTAGTAGTAGTTATCCCCCAAATTGAAAGATTCAAGGACTTTTATTGGAAAAGTATCAATAGGTACTGGTGATGAGGTTAATGCTTGAACTTGAAGTGAGTATATACCGTATACCTTACTCTATTTATGTGAAATTGGATCTAGGACAGTTAACACCTTCAAATATATGTTTATAATTAGCTGATACGTCAGTCCATTATTTGAAAGGAATAATGGGAGAAGTGTTAGTAAAGTTTTGGGGATTTATTATTCCTGTAACATCCCTTTTTCCCATGTTAATGGTTAGAACCTAGAATATTGAACCTAAGAGACATTAATGAGAAATTACAAAATTGCATTTCATACTCATACATAATATAGCACACATACACGTGAATTGATTACTGCACACAATATAATGACTGCACATGCACTCATTTGACATTTTTAGAATATAATTGATATTTAATATGATTATAATATGAATTGTGGATTATGTGTCTTGAAAATTGAGTTGGTATGTTAAATTAGTGATTCAAAATTTCTGGTAAAAATTTACAAAAATTATGAAATTTTGGGTATTTGAGGACTAGGAAAAATGTCAAGTGGCAAGATAATTGATAAATGGTAGTAGAAATAAGTATCGAATGGTAGTAGAAATTTTGATAAATGAAATTAGGATTTATTGCCAAGTTTCATTGAAAATTTGGAGACAATTGGAGTAAAAATTGGAGTTAAATGGACTAGTTAGTAAAAGAAACCAAGGGAGAAGCATAAGGTGGTGACATGTGGCAAGTGACAAGTGTCACTTGCCATGGCACACACCACACTCACGACATTTTTACATTTGAAGGATCATCTTTTGGTCTTTCATTTTCTTACTTTGCTTGAATTCCATCTCTTCATTACTCTTCATCTTCTTCATTTCTTCTTCTCCATTTATGACACTTTTTGCTCTCACCAACTTAAACCTTGTTCTCACCTTTCATTTGCTAGTCTCCTTTTTTTTGGCTTCTTTATCTTGTCACTGAAGAGCTAACCCTGCCACCTTTGAAAGATGATGATCATGGAACGCATGGGGGAAGCTATGGTTACGAAATTTTGAAGAAGATTAGAGTTTAAATCAAGTAAGCAATATATTACTCTTTATGATTTGTTACATGAAACATGTTTGATGATAGTTAAAGGTCAAATGATCATGAAATGGTAATATGTATATGTTGAAACGTGAATGAGAAAATCTGGGTATGTTCTTCTCTTACTTTTACATATATGATTATTGATAATTCATAAGATGTTGTAGTGATGATCTAGAGATAGAAAGATCATCAAAATGATATAAAAATTGTGCAGAAATTTCATGAACAGATGATATGTTCATGTTCTGTTTTTAATGCTTAATCATATGAATTTCTGGGTAGTTGTTATATGGATGAACTAGAATGATTTTGAGGTTAAATAAAGGGCTAATGTGGTGTCTTGAAATGAGGTAAAATAGAATGCTAAGTTAAAAGTAAAATGAAGGTGGAAACGAAGTTAAATGTGAGCAAAAAATTAAAGATGAATATGTCTATTTTTGGCGTATAATAATGTTAATGTTAGTAATTGTAATCGAGATTAAGTAGAGTGAATTAAAAGATAAAGAAAGCGAAAGTATAGTGCCTTGAAGTGAGGAGAATTAGGATGATAGTTTTTAGATAAAGGGAAGGTAACAATGGAGTTGAATGTGTGCTGAAATATTGAAGAATGTATAGACATGGTTGATGTTGTGTTTATATGATTATGATCAACAATTTGGTATGATGCGTTTTGTGGATGTTTTGAATTGGAATAGAGGTGAGAATAAGGAGAAATTAAGCTAGAAATGATAGATATGCATAAGATGGGTTAGTTGTAACTTGTAGGGGTGGAAATCTAGAAATTGGCTAGTAAACGTCCGTTAGGTAGACTTCATGTCTGCTGGGTGGACATTCTCTAGAATTCCAGCGTTCCAGCTCCATTCATATCCATTTGAAGGTACATCATGTTTGTTAGGCGGATATTCACTAGACACCTATATAAATGTACAATTTTGATCATTTAGATGGCAAAATCTCTCTTTGGGGTCTTCAAAGAAGTTATGGAAATCGAAGTCCTCTTAGAAACCATGCTTAGAAGATCTTAATCTGACATTTACAGTGAAAGTTATGCTTATCATCCCAAATCATGTACATATATAAATTATTGACTTATCAATGCTTTCTTGTAATGCTTTTAGGCTTGAATAAAGATTAAAATGAGCTTAGTCTGATGATGGAATAAGTGATTAAATAAGTGATATATTTAAGGTGATGATTAAGGATATAAAGATAATAATGGATTGTTATATATCAAGTGTTCAAATATGGAATTTTGGGATGTTATGAGAATGAAGGTTAACCTATAATGATTAATATGATTCAAAAAAGATGGATGATGTGTATTAAGAAAAAGTGAATGATAAATTGAATATTTTAGGATCTTTAAATGTTATAATGACCTTCATGAGTGATGGAATGATGAACTAAATAAGGTGTAAACCTAAGTTCAATGTAGACATGTATGAAATTTGAAGTATGAATGATCATAAGATGTGAATTAAAGAAATATACCTGGAATGGTCAAATTGAGCATCATTATACATTACACATATACATATGTGTATAATTGAATATGTATATGATTGTGCAATTAATAATGTGTGCGCAATATGTGTATTACATGATGTTGATCTACACGATAGAACGTCAGCATCTAAATGTTTCCGAATCTTGGAAGCTAATGCTAATTTGGAGCGTATTATGAGTAACCTAGATGGTCTTACATGATTAATTTTTGTTTTAAATTCTGTATTGAATTATTATGATAACTGTGAGTATGTTGATTCTAGAAATTATATGTCTGAGGCTTTTGATGCATGTAAAACATATTGGATTAAAGATGAATTTAATCGAATAAGTGATTCTTTACTTAAGTGTTGAATGTTGGATGACAATCTGATGATAAATGTGAATGAGAATGTGAACGTGACTATGAAAGTGTAAGATTAAGCACAATTGACTGACTGAATACATGTGATGTATTTCATTACATAAACGCAAGATAACATAAAGGTTGTTGTGACTAGAGTAACCACTGAAAAAGAACTTAAAGCTCAAAAAGTGAAAAAGAGCTTAAAGCTCAGATTGTGGTAAGAGCCTCTAGCTCACTATGTAAAATGAGTCATGTATCCCCAATTGATAAGGGATAGTTATTGATGAGTTCAGTATCCATAATGGATACGGGTCAGATATAGGAGCTCGATCAGAACCATAATAAATGAAAAGTGAGCCTTATAAACATTGCATATATAATTGATATGTATGTTTAAATGATTGAAATGCACTGTTTGAATTGTTCAAAGGTACAATGTGATATAAATGAATAAAGTGTTAATTGATGCCACATGATGAATTAATGAAGTGATGTGAATTATGTGATTACATGAACTGTATATGTTATATGTTATAAGTGAGCTATCAATTATAGGTAGCTAACTGAGTTCACAAAACAACAAAATTCCAACCTTTTTTAGGCTCAGAGGAGATACCTAGTTAGACAAATAGGAAAGATAGTCGCTGAAGTCAAATAAGAGATAGAGGTTGGGATCAGTTCACATCTGCATATGTATTTTATGATTTTTTTATTAATAAATGTATTTCGAAAATATTGTACCATTTTTATGTGAATAACTTTGACATGTAATGATTTTATGACTGAAAGTGTTTTGAATTTGGAATGGGCCCAATGATTACTAGAATTTTGTAGTGTGTATATTGTTTGTGACATTTGTGATTGAAATTGTTATAAATAAAATGGGCTTATTGGTTATCCGAAAAATGTGTGTGATGTTTGAAAAAAAATTTGTAATGAGAGTTATCTGACCATTTTAGCACGCCGCTTCAGAGGGTGTGTGTCTGAATATCCTCGGGATGTACAGATATATTCCCGGTGGAAGTGGGGTGTTACAGTTCCCATAAACTTTGTTGTCTTAGATATGAGGGAAGTTCAAGAGTAAGAAAAGGAGCAAGCCATAATCCTAAGGAGGCCTTTTATGGCCACCACAAATACCTTGATTGATGTAAATAATCATTATTAGAGAAACAATAGTATTTTCGATCTTTAATGTTAAACATATTCTTATTACTACTTTTTATGAAGAATGTTCTCTTGTTAATCAAATTGATGTTATAGATCTTGATTTTGCTTTGCAGCAAAAAGAAGAAAAGGAGTTGGACTTAGTGAAAGAAATTGATGAGTACTACCAATTGCTAGATGATGCAACTAAAGGAGAGTTTGGCAAATTCTTAGAGAGAACTCCCAATGAAGTGAAGAATGTATCCTCATCGAAAGTAAAGCTAAAAGAGTTACATGACAATTTGAAATATATGTTGATAGGAGAAGAAGAAAAATATCTTGCCATTCTTGCATCCACTTTGGATGCTGACCAAGGAAAAAGGACCTTCAGTGAGATAAAAAGATTGAAAAAGGCCATAAGATGGGGTTTGAATGACCTTAAAGGAATTAATCCCTCTATTTGCATACATAAGATTATCTTAGAAGAGGGGGCTAAACTAGTCATAGAAACCTAAAGAAGACTCAACCCTAATATGTTTGAGGTAGTGAACAAGGAAGTTTTGAAATTGCTCGATAAGGGAGTGATCTATCCAATTATGAATAGAGAGTGGGTGAGCCTAGTCTATGTAGTTCCAAAAAAATATATTAGGCATTACTATTGTTAGAAATGATAAAAATGAGTTAGTACCACTGGATGGAGAATGTGTATAAATTATAGGAAATTGAGTGCAGCTACTAAAAAGGAACATTTTCCTCTCCCTTTTATTGATCATAGGAAATGAGTTTTATTATTTTCTTGATGGACTTTTAAGCTATTATCAAATACTGATTGCTCCTAAGGATTAAGTAAAAATGACATTCATTTGTCTGTTTGGGATATTCTCTTTCAGAAGGATGCCATTTGGTTTTTATAATGCTACTACCACATTTTAAAGGTGCTTGTTTTCCATTTTTTTCAAACATGATTAAGGACTTTATCGAGGTAGTGTAAAAAAAGGGAATTGAGGTACATAAGGCTAAAATTGAAGTTATAGAAAAAAAAATCCAATGACCCACTTCTATCAAGGGAATTAGAATTCTTATAGGACCTATTAGATTTTATAGGAGGTTTATCAAAGATTTCTCTATGATAAGTTGTCTTTTGTGGTGATTGTTAGCCAAACATCTCAATTTTGATTTTAACAAGGAATACCTTAAGGCCTTTAACATTCTCAAAGGATCTTTGCACTAATTGTTGTGTTCGTTGATTAGTTTTTACCATTTGAAATTATATATAATGCTTCTAATTTTACTATGGGAGTTGTTTTGGGCTAAAAAATTAAGAAATCTTTCCATGTAATAACACAACTTTGAGTGATGCATAACTAAATTACATAACTACTGAGAAAGAATTGTTTGCGACAATTTTACATTGTAAAAATTCATATCTTATTTGTTAGGGTCAAAATTTATAATCCATTTTGATCATACTAAACTTAGATATCTTTTGATCAAAATGTATGCAAAAATGCAACTAATTTGGTGATTTTGTTGCTGCAATAGTTTGATGTAGAAGTAAAAGAAAAAAAAAAGGGAGTGATAATGTTGTTACAGATCATTTTGTAGGATAGCTCCTAATTTAAAAACTCCTCAACTATGAAAGAAGTATGCAATTACTAAGAACTTTCCTGATGAGCAGTTATTTGCTATTAGTAAAGTTCCTTCGTACGCTGAATATAATAATTATCTTGCTTGTGGCAATTTGAGACCTAACATGACTTTTCAAGATAGCAAAAGATTTCTTCACCTAAGCAGGTACTACTTTTGAGATGATCCTTGCCTCTTTTGGATTTGCGAGGATGAAATCATTTAAAGGGGTATTCTAAAGGAAGAGTAGGTAAGTGTCTTGACCTTTTTTCATGAACTCCACTGTGGAGGCCATTTTAAAGGGCAAAAAACTACTTCTAAGGTTCTTCAAAGCGGTTTATATTAGCCCACATTGTTCAACATTACTCATTTCTTTTGATTAAAATGTGAAAAATTCCATTGAACTAGAAATATAAGTAGAAGAAATGAAATACCCATAATTAACCAATAGACTGTTAAATTATTTGAAGTTTGGGATATTTATTTTATAGGCCCTTTTCCTATATCTTTTGGATTTGATTATATACTCATTGCATTTGATTACCTATCTAAATGGGTAGAACTAATACCCACCTGATGTTGGATCAGGAAAAGAAAGTATGCCATATTTAGAGAATCGGTAGATTTCAAAACTTTTTAGAGATCTTATTTGCAGCGGAAGCAATATATCCAAATCGTCATGTCAATCTATACATGATATGGTATAAGGATAATAATGAACATAAACAAGATAGTGATATTACCGAGTCCTTCGCTACAACTTTAATTTCTCGCTGTGCTATCCTCTCCTTCTTCTTGTATCCAAAGTCTTTGCTTTTGAATCCTTTTCTTTGTCAATCTATCCTCTCCTTGTTGTTGCATCCTCAACCAATTTGATTTACCTCTTATTCTTCCAGGACAACTTAGTTAACAAAATCCTTTGGTCAGAAAGGAGAAGAAGCGTTTGGAGGAGATTTTTCTTAGAAGAAATGAACCAAAAATGGGACTCTTCTCAATAAAATTTCGGCTCACTCATGCATGAAAGGAGAGAGAGAGTCAAATCATGCAGGAACACCTTATTACACCCTCAATTTCAGTTATGCATGGAATGGAAGAAGAGAATAGCATCTAATGCATCACTTGTTACTTTAATCAATCATAAAGTAGCCAATAAATGAGACTCTTCTCATTTATCTTTAAGATGGCTATACGAAAAGACTATTAACCTAAACATGATCTACCAATTTCAGTTTTGGAAGGTGGAAAAAGAAAGATGGTCCATCTAATGCACATATTTCTTCTTTAATCCAATGAATGCTAATAGGATATATGCTAACATTAAAAGATAACCACTAAACCATTTAATGGTAAGTTTATAACTCCATTTAATGATGATAAACCATAATAAAGACCATCTTTATTTAGCAATT
>JAOSBN010000007.1:7188172-7200462 GCA_027563595.1 Erythroxylum suave | reverse complement strand
AGCCTTTCATTTAAAGTCCCAACTTCAAATTTCCAAGCCCAACATAAAATATCTATCTAAACACATAATTAAATCAAATAAATAAAATAAAATAAGAAAAAAAATAAACAAATAAAAAAAAATTTTCGGGACCCACAGGATGACATAAATCTAGATTAGGATCAAACCTAATAGAGGGACTCATAAATCAATAACTCAATCTTATAATCTTTAAACTGAGTAATTCGATTGGAAAACTCAGGATTACTTTTTAGTAGACTCAAAGTTAGCTATTAGCAAACCATAGAAGTCTCCATGGTCTAATTTACCAACAAAAAAGTTGCATAAATAAAGATCAATCTATTAAAGGTTTAGGAGGATTCGAACCTAGATACTAATTTTCTAATATTGATAATTTTCTTAGTGCTTCCTTAATTCTCTATTCAATATCATTGCCTATTTATGTTACTTGCTTTAGTTTTTATTTGCTTTATTAAAACCCAAAATTAATCTGTAGGCTAGATAATAGGAAAAAGTTAACTATTAGTACTCACCATCCTCGTGGAATCGACTTGTACTTATCAATACTAGCTGCAGTTACGCCATGAACTTACGATTATTACAATAATTGACTAACTCTCACAAAAAAAATTAATTACATGTCACAAAACTGGTGATGTATCTTGCAGTACTAAATTGTTCTTTACTGAACTTGTTTTAATTACATGGAGTTCCTAAAACCATTGTTTATGACTGTGGTAGTAAATCCTTTAGCTATTTTTGGAAAATTTTGTGGGAGAAGTTGGGAACTAAGCTTTTGTTTTCTATAACTTGTCATCTACAAATAGACGGCTAAACTGAAGTAGTTAATAAAACTAGGTTTTTTGTTGCATGTTGTAAGGGGTAAATTTTGAAAATATGGGAATAGTCTTTTCCTTTTATTGAGTTTGCATATAATCAAACTATACATAGTATACTGGTTTTTCATTGTATTAAATTGTTGATGGATTTAACCCATTGTCTCCTTTAGATTTTGTTCCTTTTTCATTAGGGAAAAGAGATAGCTTAAATGAAAAAAGAATGCTAAATTGATGAAGAAGCTTTATATGAAGGCAAGGCTAAACATATAGAAAAAGACATAATAATATGATATGAAAGCTAATAAAGATCGAAAGTAAGTGATATTCGAACCTAATGATTAGGTTTAGGTATACTTAAGAAAGAAAAGGTTTCCAAGAGAAGGTATCAGAGTTAGAGATATTTGGTGAATAGATAGGTTTATAGCTTTAAAGATCATCAGGTAGAGCCTAATTATTGTCAACTATGATCACAAAGACTTTATCCTCTAAAGTACCCTGTATCCTTGCTAGAGAAAGTGCAAGTTGTTGGATTAATTATCCATGACTTGTCTAATTGTCATACCAAATAAAGGCTCTTTCACCATTTCCTATCTTACCAAAAAATCTGATTTAACTTAATCCCTTAATTGAAGAAGTTGGCCAAGGAACTAAGAGTGAAATAGCTCTTTTGCACCATCCATATGCTTTTGCCGTTCAAAAATTAACTATGTAACCATTTCACCCCAAAGATAGTTTTTATCCTCTAGTATCCACCATAATCACTTCAATATCAAGTCTGCGTTAATATCATTTATAGCATTCACTCCTAGTCCCCCTTCTTCTTTAGGAGTTGATATATTAGTCCAACTGACTTTTGCTAAACCTTCTACTCCATCTAGGTGACTCCACAGGAATTTTTTGAACATCCTTTCTAATAATTTGATAAGTCCTTGTGATAGGAAGATATGGAAACTCCAACAGATATGCAAAGAAGAAAGAACAAACTTGATCAATTGTAGTTTGCCAATATAAGAAAGTGATTTATTCGCCCATAAGGTGAGTCTTTGTTTGAACCTTTCAATAATAGTAAAACATTCACTGAAGCTCAATCTTTTAGTAGAAATAAACAATCCTAGGTGCATCAAGGGAGGGAGCTTTCTATTCATATCAATGATTTTAGCAGTGCTTATTTCCATATATGACGTTGCTTTAAAGATCATAAAGTTACTCTTGTTTAGGTTCAATTATAATCATGATAATCTTTTGAAAAGTTGATGGGAGTCCGTTAAAACTTGAATTGAATATAAATGAGCTTTACTTGATAAAAGTAAATTATCTGCAAAACATAAATTTGTTAAGGAAACTTTCGTACATCTAGAGTGGAATCGAATTTGGGATTTAAGTTGAAATTGTGTTTAATAAGAGGGTAAGAACTTCCACACATAATATTCTTATAGACCCATTAAAGATCTTATAAGGACGTTTATTCACCAAGGCACAATATGATGCAATAGAGTTGATATAAATATGTTGGATGGAAAAATTAAAGCCTAATTACACATTCAAATAAGTTTCCATCTTTTTGGCTTTTAGACAATATGTTTGAAATATTTAGAAATATTATTGTACAATAAAGCTTATAATTATTTATATTCAATTTGATATGATAATTTAAAATTTTCTCACTATTAAGATAAATATCAAATTTAATTATAGTAAGACAATTGTAAATTAATAATATTCATATTACATAAATTTTACTAGTTAAAAGAGATGTTAATAATTTGTTAGTTTATAAACTGTATTCAAGGTTCAATAAATAAACATTTGACTTACTTACCTATATAATTCATTGAATATAAATTACTAAGTCTAGGATATATTTATTATAATTTGAGAATTCAACCTCAAAACATAAGTTAGAGATGGATCCAACTATGCCTCAATTAAAAACAAAAACAAGTTCTATTATAATCGCACTTTAACAAAATATGATAATTAATTACAAATTATTGATTTGTTATATGAATGTTCCTACATGATTACATAACGATTTTTTAAAATATTATCTTATTAATTGGTGCTATTGTCCAAGTTAGAATTATAGAAATCATTTTATAATGGAGTTCATTAATTTATCGAATACTGATTTATAAGAGTTTTATTGATGACCACAAAATATTATAATATTGTTACAATTTTAGTATATTTCTTTGTGTTTAAGTTAATCTCTTCATATAAGCTACAATTTTCATGAATCCTATACTATAAAAGAATAATATTTTTAAGAATTAAGGAAAAAATCAAAATAAAAAGATTAATTGAACATGGTAGAGTATTCATTTTTAAAAATAAATTATTATTGCTTGATAATGGTTTTATGAAATATTGAATTTTAGTGTTTTTGCTAAGAAAATTATCAAGAGAATATAAAATGCCAAAAGGTGTTGATTAAAATACCGTATGATCTTTTTATTCGTTAAAAAAAGAATATTTTGTTAAATTAGGTTGTTAAAAAAAGGAATATTTAATTTCATTTTTTAAAGTAAATGAACGAAGCTTTTCCCCACTCAAAAGGTCCCTCAAAAAACAGTGTATGTTCTATTGCATGTTCTTGAAAATAAATTCATTTAAGAGCACGAAAATAAAGATCTAATCAACCAAAATATCGTTTTTTATTTTTAAAAAAGATAAAAATACTTTGTCATCTTATTCCAACAAAAACTATCATATATATAATTACTCAATAAAAATCATTTTAAAGATTTTTGATGCCACGGCATTTTTAAAACGATAAAAATAATTTGTAAAATGAATGAAATTATATCTTTTACCTTAACAATAAAGTCAAAGAGAAAAACGAAAATGAAATAGTGAACTTTTTAATTCTCCCCATTTTAAACAATATATTTGTAATTTAATTAATAAAGCATTTATCAACTTATTTTAATAAAAATTGACCAACACACACTTCAGACTCTTATCTTAATATTAATTTTACTCAGATGAAAATTTAATAAAAGTTCATATTTAGAGTTTTCAATAACATAAAATATTTTAATAATAAAAAATTCAAAAATGAATATAATTATAAAGAAAGTTTGTATCATTTACCATAAAAATAACAAATTTGAATAAGAGTCATTATTTCAAGGATGCAGCTGGTTGACGTCGCAGTCAAGTCAAAAGGGGACCATGTTATCCAAGAAACAAAACTGTGCGTGATCAACCTGATTTTTAGGGTTAATCTACAGTGTATAAATGTTTCTCAATTGTGTACATGATTAAACAGAAGACAGGAAGAAACCGGGCATATTTCCTTCAGCAATATCTAGAAAAAAGGGCGGCTGCAGCACACAACTGAACTTGTTTTCCGCACATTATCTCTGAACGGGAAATTATATTGCAGTTGCTCTCGGAAGCCTTCAATCCAGGCGCTCCATCTGCATAACAAAATACTGAATTCAACAACATGATATGGAGAATTCTCAAGGACAACATTTCCCTATTGATTAGATGGCTTAATGGATTTTATCTTCGAGGGAACGGTCCATGGAATGCAAAATTGAGAGGTGATGCTTCGTGGACAATGAAACAGATCTTCAAATACAAATCAGCTATGCAGCACCACATAAAAATGAAGATTGGTATCTTATGGTTTGACTACTGGAGCCCTATAGGCCCTCTCTACCTGCTCCAAAACTTCCATACACTAAGATCCTTTTTCCCAACCAATGCCAAGGTCCATTTACTGATCCAAGGAAACAGTTGGGTGGAAGCTAGATGATTCACAAACGGCTTGCCCAACTGGATGTCAAATTACCAACCAAACCCTTCCACCAAAGACACAATCAAATGGCAACTTGATCCTACTGGAGAGTTCACTGTTGGATCCTAGAAAATTATTATAGCTTCTTTATGGTCTAACATTCTTGCCAATTCATTATCCTCATTCAGTGCCCAGAGGCTGCTTAGTCTCATGACATAATATGGTATGGAGCTCTCTACTGCCCCCAAAAACATCCTACACAGTTTGGTTAATCATGAAGGAGAAGCTTCCTAAATTAGAGAAGCTCAACAGTTTAACTCAATCAAGTGCTAGCTCCATGTGCCAACTCTGCAAAGAAAGTGTTGAAACAGTTAATCACTTATTCTTTGAGTGCAGCTTCTAAAAACCACTCTGGAGGAATATTTTGGAAGATTTGCAGCCCCTGAACCCCATCAAGTTGGCTGTAACTCAGTGACTCCTGAATCTAAATGACCTGGGCTTGCCTAGTTTACTGAATATGGCATGAAAGAAATTTAAGGACATTCAAAGGCTTAACAATGGAAAGGTCAGAATTTCAGCAAACAATATTCCACCATGTCAGGGAAATCTTAATAACTAGGGGTAGCAACCCGACAATCTCAGCACAACATACAAAACAATTGGTCCTTGTAAAGAAAACTATCTCATTACATAGCTAGCTGTATTTTGTAATGTATGGGAACATCCTTGTGTAACTAAGCAATTGCTTTGATCAATAAAATTCTTTAAATTTCAAAAAAAAAAAGGCAACTCTTTAAACATAAGAAATCACCATATGCACTGACTAAAATGTAAAGCAGCTGAAGATTAGATTGTGCAAATTAATGTCAACCACAAAGTGTGGCAATCTACATGCAATGTCAAAAAAATGGAAAATATGCATCAAGAAGAACAAATGTTTGAATATGAATTTGTCATAATGCATCATCATTGCAACCTATGCTTCAATATCCTGAAGGGTGAAATTCTTCATCCAAGAATGCCTGTTTTATTCCTCAAAGCTAAAGCCATACTGGATTAGCTGTTGAAAATCATGAAATGATAACGATTGACATATTTAAGGATCGATGGTTTCATGATGTACCTTCCACAGGCCATCGTTGAGATAATGCATGTTATCCACCCCAATACCCTTATTGATTGTTTTGCTGTAAAATAAGAAATGTACGTTAAAACTAATCAAGGAGTGGAAAAAGTACTGAAGAATTATAAACTATGCAAATCATTGTCTAGTCTACAAATGACAATGCACTAAAATGAACAAAAATATATATTTTGTATAACTTATACACAAAGTTTCAGATCAGTAGATTAGTTTCAATGCCACAAGATCCTGTCCTATTGTTTACATGCAAAACTACTTATTTGATTCCCAATTGATTCTTCGTTACAATGATGTAAAGGTCACCAATCCGAATCCACTGAAGAAGATTTCTTCATTGAGGCTGTATAGGTCTCAGCCTCTATTTAAGGTCCTAGCCTCTATTTAAGGTCCTAATGTTTACATGTGGAATTATTATTCACTCAATTCTTTATTACAATAATGAACAGGTCACCAAGTGGATTCCAATGAAGAGGACCTCTTCTATGATGCTGTATAGCCAAGGTCTCCGACTCTTATTAAGGAGCATTTCTAAGATCTAGGGTCGTCTACCCACTAATTATATGGACCTCATATTTCAGTACAGTGTAACATAATTGACATTTTAAGTGAAAGGTTGCAATTCCCTTAATGTGCCATCTTTTTCTTCATGGAAAATTAAAGTATAAATAAGCAAGCGTATATCCAGATATCAGCGTGCAACTGATCAAGCATTACTAAGAAGTAATAACTCAAGGTTCTACACCTTTTCCACAAATCATCTCATGATTACACATAGATTAGCTTCTACTCCAACAAGGAACAGACATAACACTTTCCCTTTGTTCAACTACTCTCTTAGTTCATTGTTAGAGAGTTAAAATATAACTTACATGTCTTTTGCTGACATTTTTGTGAATCCAATAGCAAGAGCATGTTGCTTTCCTTCTGCCATTATGGCCTGAGAGATTTCATTTAACACTCAGAAACATGCACATAATACTGGGCCAAAAATAGACAATAATGACATTCTCAAGAACAGTTAAGAAGAAGGAAACACTCAGCACAAGACTGTACACTCCATACCACTGGAGTTTCTGCTCCCACTTCTTCATCCAAAGCACCGCCAGGAGAAGTAAGTCCAGGACACATTATGTTAGCACCAGCTAGGACAAATTTTATTGCACCCCTATCCACCTGTAACTTCTTCATGATGTCTGGATCTGGAGACCAGTAATATATACACTAGTAAGCAAGCAATGGTATAGACTTGCAAAATCTTAGAAGTCTCTCAACGGAGGTCTAGTATCAAAGTAACAGTTGAGCAAACAAACAATCAACTATAAGCTTCACGATAAAAGAATTTAAACTCAAGAAAAATGCACCTCATTCCGCCCAAAAGGTTGTAAAAGTCGCAAGTTCTGAATTTGCTCAAAACAGCATTTTACTTTAAGAGGATCATACAACTTCTAACAAAATCTAATAACAGATGCCTGGATAAATAAGTCTACACTTCCTGCCATGCTTGCCGATAAAGCCGAGTGAAATGTGAGGACGTGAGTACACAAGGTAAATTTAGCTCCCACTAAAGAGAGTTGAACAAGAAATCTTACCACAGGAAAAAACATACAACATTTACAATATGCGAAAACACCAGCCTTTAAATTGCATTCATTGGATAAGTTCATCAACAGTTCTACAGCTATAAACGGGATATGACACAATAACAAATATCACAAACCATAACGCGATGGGATGGTTTACATTGATGGAGAAGCCGCAAGGTAGGCATGTAAGGGCCATCACGGACGTTGAAAAAAAGGGGCACATTGTTAACCAGAACCAGATTCAAATGATTTTGGCTGCAAGACGAGATAAAGTTTCCCAATATATCAGAAAAAGAACTACAATACCAAAAGACAAAATAGAAAAGATAGATAATCAGACCATTTGGCTACAATCAGAGGAGCCTTTTTTGGAAGCAAATCCTCCATAACAGGTTCAAGTCCAGGGTACTGCAAAAATTGACGAGTTATTTCAGATCATTAAACCTTAAACCTTACAAAAAGAAAAAACTGAAAATGAATGAACTTGCAAAACAGAGGTACAAACCTCGTCAACTATACTTTGTCGAATTTTGCGCTGGACCGACGCCTTAACCTGGTTCTGCGAGGAAACATCCTCGGAGGAAAACCTGAGAAACCTCACAGTTCAATTGGGTTAGTTGTCCACAAATAGTTAACACTTACTACAGTAACTATCAAAAGCCAAATAATCACACATAGAAGTTTCCTGGAAAAAAAAAAAGGTGAATGCCGTATACTTACTTCTTGAACATTTCCTGAAGGATTTGAGAATGGAAAACGCAATTAATTGAGTGAACAAATTTAGGGTTTTGAGAGGTTTCAATGCGATCACCAAGAAAGTGATGAGGAGAGCAGTTAATGGGTTCAAACTCTCCTTTAGTAAAGTAGGCGATTACAAGGAAGACTGTAGCTTTGCACTTTGCCAATTACGTTTAAACCTTACTCGAAATCTTTAGGTCACAAACGAATAAATTTTTATTAATTAAGATTTTTTTTTTTGGCATAAAGAGGAAATAAGGAAAATGTAAATAAAAAAACTACAGTCAACAGTGTCGTAGTCCCTGCCGATACAATATTCCTTGTCGATCGCTACGAAAGATAGAAGTCAAGTCTGTTGGAGATTCTATGAGAATGTTCAACTTTAGAAGTTCACGCTTTGCTAGAGTAGCCAATAGATCGGCGTTTTGATTGCCTTTTTTATAGATATGATGGATCTACACGGTCCAGTCTCACGTCAGCATCGTGTGGATATCCTGCATCAAAAGAGAATCCTCAGTCGGTAAACGAACAGAAGAGGAAAGAATATTGATGACTTCTAGATAGTCCATTTCCCATAAGATGTTCCGGTATCTTAGGCCCTAGGCTAACTTCAAGCTCTCCGCAGCGCCCCTCAATTCTGCTTCCAGCGGCAAATATACCCTAAATTTGTGTAAAAATCTTCCATACCACTAGTCAGTGTGGTCCCATAGTAGCCTCCCAGTCGTACCAGTGGTAGTACCTTGGGGCATGGCACCATCGGTATTGACTTTTTTCCAATCTACCGGAGGTGGATCCCAACATATTGAGTGGCCCACTGGCAGTCCTCGATGGGTAAAAACTTAGTTTGTCACAGTGCGTGCTTGTCGTACCCAAGAGGCATACTTAAGGATTATACGATGATCGATGTCCGGCCACTTAAACTTGTTGTCGAAAATACTCTAATTCCTCCGATTCCAAAGGTACCAGCAAGAAATACCAAAAATGGTGACCCATTCGATTTCCTGAGTAGAGCCAATGTTGGAGATATTGGCCTGTAGCCACCTCTCTTCAGGGTCCTGAAAGAAATACGGGTCCTGCTCCTCTGAGGACCAGGTTTGCCAAAATTGCTGAACCCTGACACAATCTCGCAAAGCGTGTATTATGAATTCTTCCTGCCCACAAAACTGACAACTATTATCTGCTGTTAGATTTTAATTTCAGTAATTAATGATAGGAATGTAAAGAATAGGATCCAAAAAGATTAGCATGTTCCCCTACAAATGATATAGTTTATATGTGTATCTTCGCTTTCGTAAGTATTAGAACATAATTTGGTATTTTACGTCAATTCTTTTATTTATTAAACAAGTTTACAATAACTTTAGATCTTTATATATAATATTTTGTTTTTAAAAAATTAATATGTATTCTATTTTATATGTATATATAATTACAATTTAAGTATACTTATTGATGATGGTGCAATAAGAAATCCTTCTTTTTTAGAACTAAGTTTTATCAATGATTATCTTATATAAAATGTTTTATTAATGTTTATATTTTCATATCGTATTGGCCAATTTGAATGTGTCGTATCGGTTGAAAAATAATAAAAAATGAAAAATTTTGTACCAAAGTCAAAATTTTGGTCAATTTTTGACCTGTATAATAAATGCTAACATAAAACTAAACACGGTTGGTTTGAGTGGTTCAATACTCTCATCTTTTAATTAAAAGTCTCAAGTTTGAGTTATAAAAATAGAGAAATATGTTTAACCGATACTTTACTCTTTACGAGCTGACACAGTGTGAGCGATGAGTAATTTGAGTGTGGATGGTATAAAAGCACCTTTCTATAATTGAAACTCTCCTAAGATTCCCTGCAGGCTAATCAAAAAAATAAATACTAACATAATACCAAGTGAACTTGAAAATTTAGAAAAATTTTAGACTAAAGTCTATAAAAAGCCATTTTCACTTTCGTCTGATTTGAGTTAACTACGTTCTTCTTAGGGACAGATCTTCTGTCCCCTTTATTCTGTACCTATTTAGTACCTATTTGATCTCAACCATTCAATGCAATATATTGAATGGTTGAGATCAAAAGGGCCCAGAGGGTACAGAATAAGGAGTACAGATGATTTGTACCCGTTCTTCTTCCATTTTCACTATGCGTTATTGTCATCCACTTTTGCCGATGTCTCACTGTTGTCATCTTGTCGCCCACTATCAACACTCTCTATTGCTTCTCACCTTTAGCTTTAGAGTTTAATGAAAATCAATGGAAGGAGAAAGAAAGACTATGTATATGTCCATAGATAATGAAATGAGATATAACTTTTGGAGCTTCGTGAAAGTGAATGGAATCAACTTAAGAGAAAAGGAAAGACACATTGAGTAGTAAAAGAAGATGTGAGATAGTGACAAGATAACATACTTGAGTTTTGAGAGGGTTAGTTTAGTCATTAAAATTGTAGAAGTGTCTAGACTAGAGAAATAATATGAATATGTAGTCCCCTAATTCCTATTATGAGTAGATGAAATTGAATTTTCTGTGGTGAATTAATAGAAGTTCCAATCAATATTTTGATGATAATAAAACATAATATTTGTTCATTATTTGAATGAATAACACTATTAGAACAAAGTGAAATTATAAATTCAAGAAAATAGCTTTGAAGTTGATAAAGAAAAGATGAAGTTTTTAACTATCAAAATGAAGATAAAACTAAAAAAACGAAGATTAAGGCTAATCAAGGTCATTCTTTAGTTTGTAATACTAATTATAATATTATTTTGTTGATTTGATGCTCTAAATATATTACTATGCATAAATATTTCATTTCACTTTATTATATAAGTCTTTACATTCATTAAGACGTATTAAAACTTTTAATTTTAATTAAAAAAACCTTTTGATCTTTCAAACACTCTTTAAGGACACATTTTAGGAATTGTTTAAAACATCATTGGATTAAATGAATTGATTTTGAGTATTTAAAATTGTTAAAATTGTATTTCATCGATGAGCCTATATGGGTCAGTAGTCAACCAATGTAGGCTAAAGTTATTAAATTGATGTATCATGAGTTTATTGTAACATTGGTTAATATGTTGGTTAACTAATATGTTTATTGTCAACAGTTGTTTCAACGACTAGTGAATATAAAGCTTTTAATGCATATTGGTCGATTAGTATATGTTCGTTGTAATAGCTAGTTCTTGGCTCGAATGGTGTTTTCTTGTTAGTTTTAGCATTAAGAATGTTTTGAGAGTCATACACACATTCAAAGTGCTTTAAATTATTTAGGCATTATTGTCTTGAGTGAGTCATTTTAGAGTTGTCAGGTAATAAAGTGAGGAACTTTGAGTTATAATATTTGGATTGAGGAATATATTATTGTACTTGGGAGCAATCCAAGTAAGATTGAGGTTTCTCTTCACCTTAAAAAAAGATTGTAAGAAGGGTTCTTTTTACCAATGTTTTCAAAACCGGTCCGGACCGGCCGGTCCGACCGGAAATAGTCCGAACCGGCCATCTGTCCGGTTCGGTTTTAACTTATAACCTCCGAAATAGAAAACCGGCCGGTTTATTAGAGAACCGGCCGGTTTTCAATCAAATCGGTTAATACTTTAATCTAAAAGCTTCTTCGCCATCGCCATCTCTCTTCTCAAATGTCACCATCGTCTTCTCTCTTCTGCGATTTCTTCACATCAAAATCATCTTTCTTTCTTCATCTTCGCCAGATCTCGCCCTCATCTCCTGGGCATGGTTTGTGTTTATGGTTTATGCCCACTTCTTACAGATTTTTGGTCATTTGAGATCCCATGAACCGGAGAAATGCTTGTCAAAAAGTTATTCGACAGATCTACATAGGAAGATACACTGGAATGAAACTTGACAGGTACAGCACCAGATTGTTATCGTTGAGTAGGAACATTTATCCACACATTATGAGGCTTTGTGAAATTTTCATCTTATCGAGAGATGTCAAACACTGCGACCTTTGAGGCACAGGTGAAGCCTCCAAAACTGGGAAGTTTTCTTTGAGAGGCTTTGAGGGAATCTGATCATGTGCATCTTGAGTGGAAGATTGGGTAAAAGGTGAATATTTGGCAATAGAATTAGGTAAGTTTACCTGCCAAGACTCAGATTTTACTGGAGCATCAGTTATGGGATGCCCGATTTCTTGTATTCGGTGAACCAGATTCCATGGATCTGAGGTCATTTCCTTGCATATTTAGATGCGAAGAAAAGC
>JAOSBN010000007.1:7177308-7188072 GCA_027563595.1 Erythroxylum suave | reverse complement strand
TACTCTTGTCTGATCTTTTTCTTCTCGGCCTCTACAAGTTGCAACTTCTCAATGTTGAATTCCTAGAACAAAAACCAAAAAAATCAAATATTAGACACAAGAGAGAGAGAAGGAAAGAGAAGTAGTAATATAGCACTGACTTCTTCAGCGGAAACGGAGATTTCGTTGGCCTTCTCTTCGGCTTCCTGCCGAATGAATCTGACCATCTGCTGGATCTGCTTTGACACATCTGCGTCGTTCATTTTGGGACGAAGGAGATCGAATCAGAGAGAGAGAGCGAGCGAGCGATTGTGAGAAAAAGAGAGCACCGTGCGTCGAGGAGGTTCCGTAACGAAATAAAAATATTAAATAGAGAAGGATTTAGAAGGCGAGAGAGCGAGCGAGCGAGACAGAGATTTTTATGATTGACAATAGACGGAGATGGACGATGATGATTCCTCCAAACTGATATACGGGCCGTTGTTTTATTTTTCTATTTATTAGTCTTTTTTTAACCCTTAGAATTAAAATTATATATTAAAGTTGAATAAAAATTAACAAACTAAAAAACCTTAAATTTTAGTCAGGCTTTTGTTGAAAAATGATTTTATATTTCTTAAAGATTAATTGAAGTCTATTTTGCCCCGACTCCTAATATATACTCTGCCATTTGGACCATGGTAGCCTCTTGTTAGACCCCTAAGTCTAGACTGCGAGATCGTGCGAGTATTGGCGAGCCTTGGACAATGCTTGGCATGCAGGTCGGCGCGAGGAAGGCGTGTTGACGAGGAAACAAGGCGAAGTCTTGCGAGTTGATGAGATTCGATACGTGGGCACGCGTAGGCACGTATTGGCGGAATTCTTCGACGAGACGTGAGATTCGAATGTATAGGTGCGCGGAGTTGGTAAACTAAGTCATGCGAGACCCGAGGGTGCGCGAAGGTACTTAACTTCGGTGAGACAGGTCACAGTTATGTATAATATGCGAGGTTTTATATTAACTTTATTTATGACTTATACTTAGTCATGGAGCGAAGAGACTGCACTATGAGAGAGCTGGACCATGGAAGATGGACTTGTCCATGGAAGTGCATTGACGGACCTATGTGCGGATAAGCCTTGGTGAACACATCAGCAGTGACGTAGCAATTGTGGATGATGTGGCATATGATGACCTGACAGATAAGATCATAGTGAATGAGCATCAACCTTAAGAGATAAAGATTATCTAGAAGGATCATCCGAAGATAGAAGAGATCTTCGCAAATAGGAATAATTATTCCAAGATAGGGTTTATCTTGTTAATATGATGTAGCTTAATCCTAATTAGATAAGGATGTCATCTATTGGTTAGATTGATGTAATCTTATTAGGAAAAGATTGTGATTTTAGCTAGTAGAGTTCTACTAGGATTAGTCATCTGGAGGAGTCTATAAATAGCTCATTAGAGATGAGAGTTATTCAGATTCGATCATTGAGAGAGCTCATTGAGAGAAATCACTCAGAGGAGAGAACTTTGAGAGAGTTGAGAGCTTTTGGGTGAGTTCTCATTGTAAGGGCTTCGAGTAGGGAGTTCCTTAAGAGCGCTTCGGGGAGGAGGTACTTGTGTCTTTTGTTAACATTTTGTGGAGAGTTAATGAAAGATTGGCTTTGGCCATATATATCTCTTGCTGTTTTCTTTTCTCTATTTTACACTTGTGTTCTTTTGTGCGTGAGAGAAACACTTTAAACACTTGTGTGCGCGTGAGGTGTTTGAGAGTTAACGGATTCGTTCGACGACATTCACGTGAGAAGGCTGAACCTTGATTTAGCAGATCGAAGCGAGATTGCCACATGAAAGTGGGCATGACTTATGGTGAAAGTTCGAGTCCAAAGTAGACCTTTGTGACACCTCTCGATTAGCTTTAGCCACACAAATGATCATTTGCCTCTACAAATAAAAATCAGGTGCAGATCACATGTTTCGTACTTTATGTCTATCTTATTTTATGAGCATTTATTAATTAGGAATAAGTGATCTGTTCCAATAAGAATCATACTGCAACTTTCTTTACAATAAACCAATCGACAAAACAAGAAGACAAAGTTTATTGAACATTTTAATCTATGTCTGGACTTCATGTACCCTAAGCTCAGAAAAGGGATTGTCATGTTGTTGGAAACCAAGTGATCAAATTACAAGCGTAGTGAAAAAACAAAATTTTTACAGTTTTCGATCGGATCCTGATAATTGAATAACTTAAATAATAAAACATGAATCGTAAAATAAGAAATCGTACCTAATTTATTTTTCCTGTTGGAAATCCTTTGACAACTTTTCAACTTGTCAACCACGAGTTGTTCACTTATCTAACCTCTAACAGTATACACAGAGAAGCTCCTTAAAAGGAATTAAGTAGGAGTGCTAGCTCTTGATGCTTATTCCTATTTATATAAAAGGCATTAGGGTTTCAATTTTTTTATTAAAATTAAATAGCTTAATTATAATTAAAATCAAACTCTAATAATAATTAATTTAATTTTAATAAAATCAAATATCTCATATTTGATCCCTAAAGTTTCTCAAACTTTATAATTAAGTCTAACTTAATTAAAATTGATTTTTCCTTCAGAAGCTGCTCTTTAATGTGCAACACATTAGGTTCCTAATATATTGGCAATACTTATAAACTATAAATATAATTCATAATTAAAATCAGATAAATTAAAACTCCTTTAATTTATCTTTAATTCTCCTATTAAACAATTTATAATCATAGATCAAGATTGACGTCTAGCAATATGTCATGACTATCCAAATATCAGAAATGTCAAGCGGTTTGATTTAACCTGTCCATGCATGGTTATGAGGTATAATTTAATCATTTCGTCATCCAATGTTCCAATTGAACAGAGTATAGATATAGTTCTCAATTGAACAAAGTATAGATATAGTTCTTACTCATTTCATCCAATCATGTTCGTTTTTGCTAATTAATAATTGATTTATAATTACTCTTCCAAAAAAAAGTAATTGATTTATAATTAATAGTTGAAAACGTCTTTTCAAATGTCAATTCACTGTAGATAAAGAATTTCATAAATCATTACTAAGTTAGAACAGTAGAGCATTCTCTACAATTACTTTAGAGTAACGAATCCTTTATTGACTTCCTCAATTATCTTTATATGGTTTCTACTACATCCAAGTACTACCGACTGAATTATCCTAGGACAGTTCATAAGTAGCATCAAAATATAGTAATTCTCATATGAGATACTTGGTAATCTTAAGTCAAAGGACAAATTATACTATCATTATTATGAGAAAATCCACAAACACATAAGTAATATTCCATTTGGGTTTCTCATAGTCAGGTCAGTTTAATGACTTATTCTCTAATAAGCACTCACGCATTAATTTAAGTATATCTATACTTTAATTTATGAGATCAATTACTCTCTTCATAAGAAATAAACATAATGTGTGTTACTGTTATTGTTTTAACAATATCCCGTCTTGATGAAACTATAACTAGGAACGTTTAGGAACAATACATAACTATAAATTGAATCTCATAATTACAATGTTATCATAATTTCAATTATACAGTAATTATTTCAATAATTTTACCTTTAATATTAAAAAATCAATTGTAATTAACTAAATACGCAAAGATAAAAAATGCCTTTTATTAATTAAATAATAATGTCATACATCAAATTACAATCAACAGATTGGTTATAAGAGTATAAACTAACAATCTCCTACTTGCACTAAAGTCAATCGCCTATGTATCTAATACCATATTCATCTATATGGCAATCATGTCTCTTTTGAGACAATGGCTTAGTGAGAGGATCTGTAAGATTCTCTTCAGTAGGAACTAACTCCAATATTATGTGTTTCCGCTTTACTATCTCCTTGATCAAGTGAAACTTCCTGAGTACAAATTTGGACCGTTGATACGATCTTGGTTCCTTTGCCTATGTAATAACACCATTGTTGTCACAGTACAATACGATAAGCTCAACAACGCTGGGAACCACTCTAAGTTTAGTAATGAACTTTTTGGTCCAAACCGCCTCTTTTACCGCCTTTGACACTGAAATATACTCCGCCTCAATTGTTGAATCTGAATGGTTCATCGTTTAGAACTCTTCCAACTTACCACACAACCATTTATAATGAAGATGTACCCTAACTGTGATCTATTATCATTGGGATCTGACTAGAAATTAGCATCTAAATATCATTGAACTCTCAGTTCATCTCTTCCATAGATCAAGAAAACATCTTTTGTTCTTCTTAGGTATTTTAAGATGCTTTTCACAGTCGTTCAATGAGACTTACCTAGATTGGCTTGAAACTTGCTCGTTATGCATAAAACATAATAGAAATTTGGTTTAGTAGTTATCATCACATACTAATTGACTTATTTTGTGAGTTAACAGCAAGTGCACGATATAGCTATAGTTAGTACTGACAAGTATGAGTTGATCTCACGAAGACAGTGATTACTAGTAATTAACTTTTTTCTATTATCTAGCCTATAGATTAATTTTGGATTTTAATAAAGAAAATAAAACTAAAGTAATTAAAATAAATAGGCAACGAAATTAAATAGAGAATTGTGGAAGCACTAAGAAAATTCTTGATATCATAAATTTAGTATCTAGGTTTCAAATCTCCCTAAACCTTTAATAGATTGATCTTTTATTAAGTAATTTTTTGTTGATTTATTGAACCGTGGAGACTCCTATGGTATGCTAATAGTTGGCCTTGAGTTTATTAACAACTAAACTAAATTATTCAAGTTAAATTTTATAGGATTGCATTATTGAGTTATGAGTCCCTCCATTAAGATTGACCCCAATCTGGAAGATTTAAGTTATCCTATCTCTAGGGTTGTAATCAACTCCTTCAAATTATAGTAGATCTATTCAAACCTATGATTTATCAATCTATACATATAAAATCAAATAATGATCTAATATTTCTGGGCTTATTGGAACATAAATAAAACACATAATTATATCACTATATAACAATCAAACCAATTACATTAATAACAGAATCAAATCATATCAAAGTATTAACATATGGTTCATCTAACCTAAATACTAACAAAAAGTTTAGTTACATATTATTGGAAATGAAATCAAACATAAATTGAAAGGAAAAAGAATTGAAAACAACAAGTTCACAATTCTGAATTGAAAACAATAGGTTCATAATTCTAAATCTCCTTGATTGTCTTCTATCGAATATTCTTGCGATGTAGAGTGTTGATCTTGTATTCTGATGGATCTTTCAATGGTTTCTCCACTTTTTCCACTTCTTCGAACCAAAATTACCCTTTGAGGATGATCTCCACATGTAGAAACGTGCCCTAAAAATGTTCTATGTAGAATTTTAGGGTTTTGGCTTATGTAGGATATTGTGAACAACTATGCATTAGACCGTACATCACCAAATTCTCTAAAAATTGCAAAACTACACGACCTGGGAAAAGTGCACGGACATATGCATAGTCATGCATCCCTTTTATGCATCAAATCTTGGTTTTATGTCTTGTTTTCATTTGAATTCTTCTCTTTTAAGTCCGTGAAGGCAATTATACTTTTTCATTTGAATTCTTCTCTTTTAAGTCCGTGAAGGCAATTATACTCTATAAACACACTTGGAACAAATGAAGTACCAAATATATAACAAAAGTATCAAATATCAAGCAAAATATATCAAATATGAGGTAAAAAATATGATTAATTATACATCTACCTTATACATGATTGATCCGCTTGTCGAAGCATATGGAATACAATCCATTTTAGCTCTCACCTATTGAGTCGTTGGACACATACTCTGTGAAAGAGAAATCCCATCTGACATGGGTGAGAATCCCCTCTTAGAATTCTCTATGCTAAACCGCTTTAGCACTTTATTTATGTACGTGGATTGGGACAACCCAAGCAACCTCTTTGATCTATCTCTATAGATCTTTATTCCTAGAATATAGGCTGCTTCTCCCAAATCCTTCATGGATAAATTCTTGGATAGCTAAATCTTTACAAATTGAAGCATAGGTATGTCGTTTCTAATCAGTAATATGCCATCCACATATAGCACTAAGAAAACGATTGCACTCCTACTAACTTTCTTATAGACATATGGTTCATCCACATTTTTTATAAAATCAAACTCTTTGATTGTCTCATCAAAACGGATGTTCCAACTTTGTGACACTTGCTTAAGTCTATAAATGGACATTTGTAAGGTACATACTTAATTAGCAAATCCCTCATATTCAAAACCTTCAGGTTGTGTCATATACACATTCTCTTACAAATTTCCATCAAGAATGTTGTTTTGACATCTATCTACCAAGTTTCATAGTCATGATATGCAGTTATAGCCAATAAATCCTTATAGATTTTAGCATAGCTATTGGCGAAAAGGTTTCATCAAAATCAACTTCTTGTTTTTTTGTAACATTTAGCCACTAATCTCGCTTTGTACGTATGTACATTACTGTCTATATCAATTTTCTCTTAAAAACCCACTTGCATCCAATAAGTACAATACCATCAGGTACATCCACCAAAGTCCATACTTTGTTAGCATACATGGATTCCTTTTTAGACCTCATGGCTTCATGCCATTTTAAAGAATCAATGTCAGATATTGCTTCTTTAAAATTAGTAAAGTCATTATGTATAAGTGATACATTATCGTTCCCATTTTCAATATATAGATCTAATTTAATAGGGGATGGCATATCCTACTAAAGCATCTCAAACTATGTGTCTTTTGAACCTAGGTTATACATCATATGTATCAACTTGAGGTTCTTGCTCCATTTCAATGTCAATTAATGGTTCTTGAACTTCTTTAAGTTCTACCTCACTCCCACTACTTTCTTTGAGAATAAATTATCTTTCTAAGAATGTGGCATGACTTGAGATAAATACCTTTTGCTCAAGAGGATGGTAAAATTGATATTCGATACTCTCTTTAAGATACCCCACAAATTTGCATTTATCTTATTTAGCTTAAAGCTTATCAGATATAACACGCTTCATATAAGCATCACATCCCTAAATCTTTAAGTGTGACACTCTCCGTCTTTTACTAATCCTTATCTCATATGGTGTCATGTTAATCGATTTAGACAAAACTTTATTTAAAAGGTAAGAAGTGGTTTTAATGGCATATCCCCAAAAGGAGATAGGAAGGACCGTATGACTCATTATGGAATGTGCCATATTTAATAGAGTACAAATTATCCTCTCAAATCTCCATTATGTTGTAGGGTTGCAGGAGGAGTTTATTGTGAAAGAATCTGATTATATTTTAAGTAACTAAGAAACTCGTGGTCCAAGTAGTCATCACCTCGATCTAATTTAAATATTTTAATACTTTTACCAGTTGTTTCTCAACTTCAAGTCTAAATTCTTTGAACTTTGTAAATAATTAAGACTTTTGTTTCATTATGTACACATAACCATATCTAAAATGATCATCTGTGAATGTAATAAAATATGAGAATCCACCTTGAGAACTAGTGGACATAGGTCTACATACATTTGAATGTATTAGCTCAAGTAACTCACTGGCACATTCTCCTATTTAACTAAAGGGTAGTTTGGTCATCTTTCCTAACAAACAAGATTCACAAGTTTTATATGATTCATAATCAAATAGATCCAAATATTGTTCTTTATATAACTTTGTGATTCTAGTTTCATTGATATGAGTTAACTTACAAAGCTATAAATAAGATGGATTTTGGTAACTTAACTTTCTTTTCTTGCGATTTATGTTAAAAACAGGCCTTTCAAGATCTAATTCATACAACCATTTGTAAGTAATCCAAATCAATAATAAACGTCATCTTTATAAAACAAACAACTCTTATTATTAACAATAAAGATAAATACATTCAAATCTAAATAAAAAATAGAAATGATGTTTCTTGTAATAGTGGAACATAATAACAATTATTTAGCTCTAATACAAGGCCATAACATAAAGCTAAACTACAAGTTTCTATAGGTAATGTAGCAACCCTTGCTTCATTACTAACTCACAAGTTCACTTTGCCTTTCCCCAATAATCTACTCCATATTAACATCTACATGTTATTACATATAGGAGAATCACATCCAGTATTTAATACCCAAATATATGGAACAGAAGTAGAAAGATTGATCTCAATCATAAATGTAAGTAAAGAGACAGCTTCCTTAAGCTTCTTATCTTTCAGGGTAGTAAGATAAGATGAGCAATTCCTCTTCCAGTGTCAATTGACTCCACAATGAAAGCATGTGCCTTTGCCATTGTTCTTCTTCTTGACACCTCATTTGGGCTTTACTAAATTAGCAAACGCCTTCTATTTCTTGTTTTTATTCTTTTTAGAGTCCTTTTTCTTACTCTTGGAAGAATCCATAACAAGTACAGAAATTGGTTCCTTTTTAAGGCACCCTTCTGTAGTCTTGAGCATATTTAAAAGTTCAGCATATCCTCTTAGTTCATAACAAACTATGAAAAACTTGAACTGAGAGACTATAACACCGGATCAATGATCAACTCATAGTCTATGACAAAACAAAAGTGGGCTAAATTTCAATATACCTAATCATCTTTAGCATATGTAGGTTAATTGAAGATCTTTCTATCATCTTGCATTGAAATAGTGCCTTAGAGAATTGATACCTCTCCACCCTACTTTATACGCCAAACAACTCCTTAAGATATAAAATCATAATAGATGCATCCATGTTCTTATATTGCCTCTGAAGCTTTGGAGACATACTAGCCAACATCACAGATGTAGCTTGTTTAACGTCATCAATATAATGTTGATATCTCTCATAAACCTCATCAGTCACATCTGAACTAGACTCTTGTGGAACAGGAGTGTTAAGAATGTATAGCTTCTTTTCTTTCCTGAGAAATATTCTCAAGTTTCAAAACCAGTCCAAAAAGTTAGGTCTAGTTAGTTTTTTAGCATCCAGGATACTCCTCAACATCAAGTTGGTACTCATCTTTTGATTTGATGACTGAAAAACATAAAAGAGCAAGTATTAGTTTAAACTCAAAATCAAATCAAATAAGGACCTTAAAATTTTTGGATTACCTCCACTATTTTATTCAAAATAATAGCCCTAACTATTAAATTGAGAAATTATCAAATAATTTCTTACTAGGCTAAGATCTTATTCAAAATAATTGATCTTGAATTTGCTCAACAAACTAACTAAATTTAAATTAAGTAGATAACAATTTTATTAATCACATCTTATGTGACTTCTAGAACCGTTACGTGACAAATCTTTTCTAAAATGTATCATATATATTATTAATAACCCTGCCTCCAAATCCATACGATCATGAGTTTGCTCATCCAAATTATACAAATTTAGTTAATTAGGTCCCATTAATTTAAGATAAAATATATTTGGGTTAAGATGACCTTCAGTTTACTCAACAAATCAAACAATAAACAGAACTTTGATTTTATACTTAAATAAAGGAAGGCAACTATCACGTTCCTAACGTGTACTTAATATTTAATTGAGGGCTTTAAAATTTCAAAAAATGTTTGGTCTCCTCAAAATGATACAATCTCTTTATATTTATAATTTCAAGCATAATATAATTATGAAAGAAGTTATTTAAAACCTTTGTTTGATTATAATTATTGATTTGATAACTAATTTAATTTAATAATTTAGCTTCTTAAAAATTAAAAAATATTCCCAATAAAAATTAACCCTTGAAAACAATTTTCAAAAATTGGAACATATTTTTTCAATTTTATTTGGAATACAAACTAATTTAATCTCTATTAAATTAATTTAATTAAAATTAAGGCTTTAAAAACATTAAAGGCCTTGTTTGGTTGGCATGGATTCTTGCTTGAGAAAGTAATCTTTTCCCTAAAATTTATATTATTTTGTTTGGTTCATTTTTTTGGGTTATTAGGAAAGTAAAAACTTTCCCAATCTAGGGAAAGTAGTAGCATTTTTTTTGGATTCTAAATCACACCACGTCCTTGGTATTTAGATTACTTTCTTCAGGAATTTAATATAAAAAATGCACTAGCCAATTCAATCATTCCTTATCTCTCAACTATACAACAACTCTTTTATAATAATAAGAAATTTAATAATAATAATAATAATACAATTAATAATAATAATAATAATAATAATAATAATAATAATAATAATAATAATAATAATAATAATAATAATAAATTAGTAAGAATAATAAAATCAATAATAAATATAAAATAAATATATT
The DNA here is from genome assembly GCA_027563595.1 of Erythroxylum suave. Lineage (NCBI taxonomy): Eukaryota > Viridiplantae > Streptophyta > Magnoliopsida > Malpighiales > Erythroxylaceae > Erythroxylum > Erythroxylum suave. Next base: position 7,177,805 of record JAOSBN010000007.1, on the reverse strand, counting down.
TGATAAAAATAATAAAATTAATAATTAGTAGAAAATTAACATTTATTATTATTATTATTTTTGTTGTTGTTTTTGTTGTTATTGTTGTTGTTGTTATTACTAATATTAATAATAAATAAATAAATTAAATTAAATATAAATTAATTATAGTAAGAATAATAATAAATAGAAGTAGTAGTAGTAGTAGTAGTAGTAGTAGTAGTAGTAGTAGTAGTAGTAGTAGTAGTAGTAGTCGTGGTGGTGGTGGTGATGGTGGTGGTCGTAGTAGTAGTAGTAGTAGTATCAACAATTAGAAGGTCAACTCTCTGAGTTAATAAAAAAACAAACTCAATTAGCAATTTTAGGCTACGGATTTCTTTTTCTAATTTATTAATTTCTTGGCTTTGATGTTTATTGTCGCTGATTAATTCTTGAAATAATTGTACTAATTGAGTTTGTTTTTGTATTAACTCAGAGAGTTGACCTTCTAATTGTTGATATTGTTCTTTAATATTAAT
>JAOSBN010000007.1:7156873-7176483 GCA_027563595.1 Erythroxylum suave | reverse complement strand
AATTCACAAAACAACGGGAGCAGTACCAATTTCACAAAGACTTTGGAAAATCCACATTAATTTATACAAAAACTATGCCAAAATAGATCTAGAAATTAATAAGAACATTGACTTATCAGACACAGTGTCTACTCCTATCATTTAGTCATGTTCGTTCTTGTTAATTAGTGATTGATTTTTAATTGAAATTTGAAAATGCCTTTTTAAATATCAATTCACTCTGGCCAAATAATTCCATAAATCATTACTAATCAAGAACAGTAGAATATTTCTCTAGTTACTTTAGAGTGAGGATTCCTATATTTACTTACTCAACTATCTACATATGGTTCATATTGTATCCAATTACTACTGACTGAATTATCCTATAACGATTCATAAGTAGCATCAAAACACAATAATTTTCACATGAGATACCTTTGAAATCCTAAGTCCAAGGATCAATTATACAACCATCATTATAAGATAATCCATAGATATATAAGTAATATTCCATTCGAAATTCTCATAATCGGGTCAGTTCAGTGATTTATTCTCTAATAATAACCTACACATTAGTTTAAGTATCTTTATACTTTAATTTATGTGATCAGTTACTTTCTTCATAAGAAAGAAACATAATGTGTGCAAGTTTTTACCATTTTAACAATATCCCATCTTGATGAAACTACAACTAAGAGCATTTAGGAATAATACATAAGTGTAAATTGAATCTCATCATAATTTCATTTACACAGTAATTATTCCAAAGATTTTACCTTTATTATTAAAACATAAAATATTAATTAAATTAATACATAAAGATAAATAAAGTTTTTTCATTAATTCAAAATAGTGTTGTACATTTATTTTACATTCAATTGATTAGCTGCTAGGGCGTAAACTAACATTTGTATCTTCTTCTTAGAGCAGATCCAAATAGCACTATTGTTCTTTCAGAATTATTCCAATTGTGCTTCTACTTTCTTTGGTGTCTATTAAGTTAATTTTCCTTCTTCCATCGATCCCTTTTGCAAGCAAACTTGTATGGTTCCTTCTTTATTCTAATACTTATTAGTGGTTGTGCATTACGTTAAGGAAATGCTTAATCTATAGAGTAGAAACTGAGCACATGGTGATAAGGAGATTTGATTGTATTCATGACTACAATTTTAAGCTTTTTTTTGTCTTCATTGACACTGAGCAGTATTGAGGTGAAAACTAAACTAAGTTTGGATTCGCAATGAGAATTCCAGGTTGATTAATTAATTGGTTGTTGTGGTAGTTAGATAATTCTATTTTTTTTCTAGTATTTTCTGTTTTGTCTTATATATGTGTTCTTTCCCGGTTGTTTGTACTTAACAAGTGAGAGGATTTTTAGTTCAGTGAAGATATTTTCTCTCTTCAATCTTTCATAGACAATTATTTCTCTCTCTTGAACTGGAACTCCATTAGAGCTCTAAGCCTTGTTTGGTAAGCTGCCAATCAGCTATTTTTTTAGCTGATTGGCATGCTTCAGTTGTTTGACTTTTCAAACAGCTATAAATGCTGTTTGGTGAACAACTGAAACATTGGCTGTTTGTCTTCAAATAGCCAAAAATGTCATGGCTATTAGTATTATTATGTAATAAATAAAAACTGAATAAAATTTTATTTTATTAACATACTGATTATTAATTATTAATAAAATTAATGTATATTTTTTATTATCATATTAATTATTAATAAAATAAAAAACATATATTTATTAATTAATAAAAATTAATTAGCTTTACATATTTAAAAATTATTATACTTCTATTAAAATAATTATATGTAAATTAATACATCAATTAATAACTTCTATTTTGATACATTTAGTCCAAATACACGACCTCTTGGATATGACTGAACATACTTAGACTAATGAAAATGGTTAAAAGTCAAATTTGCATGGACAAGATAAATTGGTTTTCCTTATATTTTTCTAAGTCATGTCCTTAGAAGTCATTTTACACATAAACAGTTAATACTAATAGTTAATTTTACCAAACATCTCTAACAAACAGCTAATGCAATTCGCTGGTCAAATTAGCTGATAGAATCATCTATCAACTAACAGCTAACAGAATCAACTAACAGCTAATACAATCAGTCGATTGCCAAACAGGGCCTAGTTCATTTTTCAAAGTTTTCTATCATGGTATTAGAGCATTGACAATTATATGCTTGTTTGTGTGACCAAAGAAATAGCCGGAAGCATCATTTATTGTAATTCAGCTGTGAAATCTGAACTGAGCTTCAGTAGCAGTTTGGTAAAACCAATGGACCTCGGATCTACCAAATGAAATGCGATCTAGCTCAAATAAACCAAACTAACATTTCTATAACTGCATACTTCACCAAATTTAAATAGTTGTGGGACAAGCATTACAATTTGACTTCTTCTCCAATCTGTGATTAAGGCATTAATTGTGCCTTGTTCAAGGTTGTTTCTAAGATGCTTCAACATCGAAAGCTCATGCAATTGAAGATGGACCTTAATGATGCCTCTTCAATTGTTAGAGGGAACATCCTACCTGTGAATTTCTTACTAAGTATCTCTAAAGCCTATTCATTTGTTCTTCAAGAGGAGAAATAATGAGAGATGCATAAACTCTTTATATTTATATGACTTCGTACACACTTAAACTTTAATTAGAATTGCAATTAATTCTAACAAAATAAAAATTATATCTAAATAAGATCTAATGTCTTTTATTGTCCTTATTAATTAATATCTCAAAAAATCGCAATAATATAAATTTAAAATAACAACAAATTATTTATTTTTCTAAATATTATTGTCATGAAATATAAAATTAAGAACATCACAAAGTATTTAAAATATTACAATTTTAATATATAATAAACAATAATTATATCAAAATATTAAATAAAAAGAATAATTATTATCAATAATAAAATATAATTTCTATGTTAATATTTAATATTTAATAATAAAAATGTATTTTTATCTTAATATGTAATTGTTATTAATAATAAAATATTGTTATATTTATATTAACGATTTTAAAAAGAAATACAAAAATTTTAGGCCTCTTAATTTCCTTTTAAACACGTTTTTAATTATTCTTTGTAAAAAATATAACTATTATTCATTATATGAATTTAAATATTATATTATTAAAAATAAAAAAAGATCACAATGAAAAAGAGAAAGAGAGAGTGTGAGAGAAAAATAAAGAGAAGAAAAAGAAGGTAGTAAAGTCATTTGAAAGGATGGGAAGTTTCAAAAAATTTTCATTTTTTTGCAAAAAATACTTTTAATTTTTTAAAAGTTTTTGGTATTAACTGATAGTATAAATACCAATAATACTAATCGTTACCAGCTAAACAGGCTAATACAATATTTAAACCCAGTATTGAAACATGTTTTTTTGTACCGTATTTTGAATAATTTGTCAATACTTGTCATGTTAAGGTTTTCTTTTGGCAGGACTTGATCATCTGTCTCACTAACTTAAGTCTTATCTTATCTTATTTAATTATCACTTTTTATTTACGTAGGTTTCATATAAATAAAAAATAAGAATTAAATGAGATAAAATAAGACTTAGGTTAATAGGACAGAGGATTTGAGGTCATTTTGGCTTCCCAGCTATGTCAATCAAATCCCATTCCCATGACTGAACACGAGTTCCACGCCATCCTGTTGCTACAACTATCTTTTATCTTTTTGACTGGTACTCCCAAAAAGTGATTGAAAATTTCGATTTTATAATTCTTTTCTTTTCCGTATTCTGATCTGCAATGATTCGTTCTGGTAGAGAAGAAAAACGGCACACGACCATCTCTGGTAGTCTTGGACTTACGATAGGACGGAGGAATGAATACTTCGGGATTTGTTTTCTCGGCTTTCTTTGCCGAACCGAACAACGGCAGTTTCTCCCCAGATCCTGCTACATTTCTTTACCGAACTCGGAAAGTAACCCCAATAAATGCCATTCTTAATTAAACTTCACCACTAGTGGAACGTACCGTCCAATATCAACCAGTGTAATCCGAAATTTGTTGCAATGCATGGAACTCGTGTCCTGTCATGGGAATGTGATTTGATTGACAGATCAGGGAAGCCAAAAGGAGGCCTTAAGATGACAAGTATTGACAGACTGTTCAAAATACGCGGTTTTAATTCCAACAACAGTTGCAAGGGCCACTTTCCCACTATAAGTTAGCTAAGTTTGAAGGTTTCAACGTCCGGTATTGACTGTTCTTGGCAGTTGGCAAAGAAAATAGGACTCTTTATAGATAATAAAATAGTGTGGAGAGAGAGAGAGATTCAACAGAAAACAGCCCTATCTTCCATTTGTTTCTCTCTTCCATTTGCTTTCTCTAGCTTCTCTGTCTCTCTTCTTTTCCTTCTCCTATCTCTATAAGGTGGCCATTTGATTCCTCTCTAAGTATAACTCTGTAGTTGAGTTATTAATCCTTTAATCCGTCGGCTATTTGATCATGTTTTCTGTCGTATCTGAATAATTTTCTTTTTCTGCAATAGTTCGTATCATTTTCTCGTAAAATGTCTGTTGATTGATTTCGATCAATTCAACGCGTACCCTTTCTCTCTCTTTGTACAAATTGGTTTCTGATCCTATTATTTCACAGTTTAAACGTGGAAATCTATCTGGGTTCTTCTTTTTAACCTCAAAGGTCTTAACTTTCATCCATTTAAAAGGTTTTTCCATATTGAATTCTTGTTCCTCATATAAATTTAGAAGGTGCGTGGCTTCTATTTGGAGATTAAGATGATGATGATGTCCATGGAAAGAATGATGGATAAGGGAGTGTTGGATGACATAATAAGGAGGCTGTTGGAGGGTAAAGGAGGAAAGCAAGTGCAGTTATCTGAGGCAGAGATCCGTCAATTATGTATTAAAGCACGCCAAATCTTCCTTTCTCAGCCTAATCTGCTGGAATTAAAGGCTCCTATTCGCATATGTGGTCAGCATTTATTTTACGCTCTTGATCGTTTGTTCGTTAGCTTGTATTTTATTGTGATGTTCTATGTTTATTTGATATCATGTGGTCCTATACTTTTCGTGGGGGTTCGTTTAAAGATTTTTGGATGATAGCGGTGATATAGATTTGCGAATGATGAAGTGAATTAAATTTTGGCTTGTCAATCTTTTGATTTGAGTTTACGAGGAACTAGTAGTGAAGTATACTTTGCCTCTGTGTTGGGACAGTCTGTAGATATGGATCATATGGAACTGCATTTGAGTTTTGGATATGGATTTAGGTTTGGCTGATTACACTTTCCGTTAAATTTTGGAGGGTCATGTTATTGGGGAATAATTTTCGGGTAAACTCTGGTAATTTGATGATTTGAGAGAAGAGACGTTGATACCGATATCTACTAATCAGTCATGTTGTTCTCACTGCATTTTCTTCTCAATTCTACGAGAGAATACAAGCCTTGCTGAAATGCCAAAAAAAAAGTGTATTCATCTTCACTTTGTGTAATTTAATGTCAAATCCTTGTATATTTAATTTGATTAGCCTGTTACAGGTGATATACATGGACAATATCAAGACCTTCTGAGGCTATTTGAATATGGTGGATACCCTCCTTCAGCAAATTACTTGTTTCTTGGAGATTATGTTGATAGAGGGAAACAAAGCTTGGAGACCATATGTCTGCTTCTGGCCTACAAAATCAGATACCCTGATAAAATTTACCTCTTAAGGGGAAACCATGAGGATGCGAAGATCAATCGAATATATGGATTTTATGATGAGTGTAAAAGGAGATTTAATGTTAGGCTTTGGAAGATATTTACTGACTGCTTCAATTGTTTACCTGTGGCTGCACTTGTTGATGAGAAGATACTGTGTATGCATGGAGGACTGTCTCCTGAAATGGAAACTTTGGATCAAATAAAGGAAATTTCAAGGCCTACCGAAATTCCAGACAATGGACTCTTATGTGACATCCTTTGGTCTGATCCTGATCCTAAGGTTAAGGGTTGGGCAGACAGTGATCGTGGGGTTTCTTGGACCTTTGGACCTGACAAGGTTGCAGAGTTTATCGAGAAGAATGACCTTGATTTGATTTGCCGAGGTCATCAGGTAAACCTTTTTTTCTTAAGCAAGCATTCAAACCTTGCTCTAGTACTTCACTGTCAGGTGCAACTTATTCTTTCTTACTGTCGGTAGAAGGCCTCAGCTCACAGTAATTCTACGGCATGATATTAATCTAAGGAACTTATCTAAATAGTCTAGTGCTGAAGAATTATGTTTGAGAAACTTTAGTTTTATTAAACCTATCTTTAAATTTTTTATACAGAAAGACTCTTTCAAGGACAGTGAAATAGAAGAAGTAGGAGATTGAAAGCTAAATCTCTATATAGCAACTTAGCCACCCTTGGAATATGCTAAAACATCTACTGAATCAAAGGTGTGCCCCCAGAACCGGGCAACATTGGTAGCCTACTCCTCCATTTCTAACATTTTTACTCTTGTAAATAGGTTGTGGAGGATGGATACGAGTTTTTCGCAAAACGAAGATTAGTCACAATATTTTCAGCTCCAAATTATGGTGGGGAATTTGACAACGTAGGCGCTTTATTGAGCGTGGACGAATCTCTGGTATGTTCATTTGAGATATTAAAACCAGTTATTGCAGCAAACAATTCGAAGCTACCCCTTAAAAAGGTATGGAAACATTACCAAGAATATCATTTGAATCTCGTGAACTATCTCCCCAGTTCTCAATTACAAGCACTTGATGTTTTCTTCATATTGTTTTTCTTTAAACAGCCCCCTAAAGCTGGAGCTGCTTAACATGTGAGACAAGTTTAGCTTGTGCTGGAACCAACTGCAAGGAAGGGACTCTGGCTGGAGGGAATCATTTTGTTTAGCGTGAACTGAATAGCTATATAGCTAATCATTAAGCTTTTGTTAATCAAGCAGACTCTATTCACAGACCCTTTTCCGGTACTAACTTACCCATTACTGCAGATTAACATGTGCTAGTCGTAAGCATCGAGTTGAGAACTCAAGCCATGAACAGTGATTTGGCATTTCATGGCCTCCCACCAATTTGTGAGTTAATGCAACAGTAACTTCCAATAGACGATTAACTTGATATTATGTACATATGCCCCATAATTCGGAATGTGGTAGTTGATAACTGCCAAAATTTGCCCGTATAGAATAAACAGCTGAAATCAAAAACTCCATTTTATATGGTTAATGAAGGGTTACCTTTCCATGTTTGCAGATTTTCACAGAATCGTAAACCACAGATGTATAATAATAACTAGTTGTTGGCCGCCACATTGTGTGGACATGTGATAAATTTTAAAGTATTTTGTTTTTGAATCAAAGGAAAATAACAACTAAAACAAGCTATCTAGTAGTCCATCTAGGAAACGAAATCCCTGCTATATCTTCTAGTACGATAGAAGTACATCCTAGAGGTATAGTGGTAGGCGGAGTGACACCTAAATTGTAAGAGGATGCATAATTCGCAAGCCAATCTACACAACGATTGCCTTCATGAAAAACATGACGTATCTTCACCAGCCAATCTCGCACGAGTAACTCTCGAATATAAAAGGCCAAAGGATTTGAAGATGCGAGTAGTTTATCCGGAGAGGAGATGAGATGCACGACAAGGAGTGATTTCACCTCTAATTCTACTTGCCAAAAGCCAAGGTCCCAAGCTAGGGATAAACCAGTAAATGCTCCCCAGAGCTCAGCCGAAAAGGATGAGCAGTTACCAATGTTCTGTACAAATCTTACAAGTCATAAACCTGTAGTATCTCGTATCAACCCACTAGCCTATGTAGAGCTCGACGAACTACTGCAAGCTCCATCAATATTTAGCTCGACCCAACTTGGAGGAGGATTTGTCCATCCAATAAGCTGATCCCTCTTTACGCCAGAAACTAGATGAACATTACGAAACCAAGTATTAGTTCTATGAATCCATGCAACATAATCCATAATGAGGAATTTAGGCGAACTTGGCTAAGTAAAATTATCTTCAAAAAGGGTTTTATTCCTCCAAGACCAAAGGAGCTAACATGCAAACCCGAAAATAGTGGACCACTCAAACCCATCTATCATGATAGTATTACGGAGATTACTGGAAAGCCAATCCATAAGACTCATATAAAAAAAATTGGTCATAAGTCGTCGAAGAGGAAAGACAGACCAAATTATGCGGGTCTTAGGACAGTCTCGCATCACATGCAGAGAAGATTCCATTGTTCCGCAATAGTAGCACTTACTATCTGTAGAAAGATGGCGGATGACTTTTTGTTGGTTCATTAAGAAGGCATTCCTAGAGAGGAGTCAAAGAAAAGATCCAATGCGCTGACGGCCATTCCAGCGCCATAATGATTTCCAAATACCACCCTCAATAGAGTTCTCATGTCCCTCGATCAAATTATAAGCAGAGGCCATTGTGAAGCACCCATTATTTGAACCCCCCCAGCTTAATTTATCTGGACCCGATGATGTGTGAGGTGGAGGGATGGCCGCGATATAATGACACACATCAGTAGGAAGCCAATGTTGAAATGATCCCCAATCCCAATTACCTGTGGCATCAACATATTGATTAACATGGAGGGAATAGATGTCTTCATGTAAATCAGTAAGAAGATAGTTGCGGAGTGAACCCAAATCAGCTACCCAAGAATCCACCCAGAACCGCACTAATGAGCCATCACGAAGTGTCCACTTCAGACCCTACAAAACGCATTTCCTGGTTGCTTTAATATCTCTCCAGACCATGGAGCCTCTCTCAGCGTTAAACTCATTCGGTATATTATCCAAGTTAAGTTTGTATTTGGAAGACACCACTTGGACCCATAGATCTCGTGGCTTCGAGATCAAACTCCAGCCTAGTTTGACTAGGAGTGCATTATTGCTAGATCTGATTTTTTTAACGTCAAGTCCTCCTAAGGCTTTCGGAGTACACACTGTGTCCCATTTACTAAATTCATTTTTCGGTTGCCAGTAACTCTACCCTATAGGAACTCACGTATAGCCTTCTCCAAATTATTATAGAGATTTTGTGGTAATCTCACTGTTTGTATGGTGTAAATAGGCAAAGACAAAATTACCGATTGGATTAAAGTGACTCGACTAGCTAGGGACGAATTTTTTCTACCCCAACCTGAGAGAAGTTGTTGGACTTTATCAAGAATATGTTGGTAGGTACGTTTATTAACTCGTTCATGCAATAACGGCACTCCTAAGTATTTTCCTAAGTCAGAAGCCAACCGAAATCCCAATTTATCACTTATAGTTCTTGCTTGGGACTTATTGACGTTTTTGGAGCAAAAGCACCATGTCTTAGTTTCACTCACCTTTTGACCCGAGGCTATGCAAAATGTATTGAACATATCTCGGATTATTGAAACCTGGTTAAGAGAAGCCTCTGAAAACAGTATAAGATCATCGATAAAAAATAGGTGCGAAAGAGGAGGACCACCGCGACTCAGATGGATTGGTTTCCATCGCCTTTGCTCTATTGAACAATTAATTAAATGCCCCAGACATTCCATGCACAACAAAAATAAATATGGAGACAGGGGATCACCTTGGCGGATACCTCGTGATGGAAAAAAATTATCAGATAATTCCCCATTCCAGTTGACTTGCATAGATATCGACATAACAAACTTGTATGTGGTAGGGCGATGTCTAGTAGCTTATCATGAATAAACTCCCAGCTGAGTCTATCATAGGCCTTCCCTAAATCCACCTTAATAGCAATAAATCCCTTAGCTCCTGATTTTACTTTCATTGAGTGCATAACTTCTTACGCAATAATAATATTATCTGTAATTAGTCTCCCTAGTACAAAGCTACATTGCATCGGAGCCACTAAATCATCAAAATATGGTTTAAGCTGATTCACCACCACTTTCGAAATAGCTTTATAAATTACTGAACATAAACCAATAGGTCTGAACTAGGCCATGGAAGAAGGAGACGGAATCTTGGGTATCAATACTAGTATAGTATGATTGAGCTTTGATTCCCAGATTTCATGTTAAAAAACCCGTTGTATAAACTCTATCAAGGATGGACCTAAAATGTCCCAGTGAGATTGAAAGAATAATGAGCTGAAGCCGTCAAAGCTTGGCGCCTTATTCGGAGCTATACCAAAGATTGTTGTCTTTACCTCTTTAGCATCAACAGGTCTCCCATGAATTCGGAAGCATCAGTGGGAAGAGTAGGAAAGCATCCTTTCAAAATATTAGAGGTCACACTGACTGAATCCTTCGAGTATAGTTTCTGAAAGTACTCTTTAGCCAAGCATTTGAGTTTCAACACATATGATATGAGATTCCCATTATCATCTTGTAATGACGTCACTTGAGGTCTCCTTTGTTTAATAGTTGTAATAGCATGATAGTATTTTATGTTCCTGTCTCTATATGCAATCCATTGGCATCTAGATTTTTGGTGCCAATACAATTCTTCTTAACAAAGAGTTTGTTCCAATTCCATGCACATAAATTCTTCTAAATCTAATAGAGAACCTGTTGGATTTGTCTCGAGAGCCTTCTGTATACCTTGTAATCTAGCCATTAGAAGTCTCTTATAGTGAAAGATATTGCCAAAGGTAGTTTGGTTCCATTGATTTAGTTTAGTCGCAAGCGTAGAATGAGAATTGGTGATATCGTTATGGGACGCCTACCAGTTATTTCTCACCACATTTGGAAATTGATCATATGTCAACCACGCTGATTGAAATCTAAATGGTCACAGTAAGTGAGTCCATTGTGGAGTATCACCAAATTGTATCAGTAGGGGTCGATGATTAGATTGATAAAAGGAAGGTGAGAAACTGTTGTATGTTGAAATAATGAAAGCTAAACGTCATAACATAATATTCTATCCGACCGAGCCAGGATATTACCCCTTCTCCAAGTGTATCTTGGCCCTGAATACCCCCAATCATGTAAATTGCAAGCATGAACACAGCCTCAGAATCCCGAACTCACTACACGTTGACGATGCGACCCACTTCGTTTATCAGTAGCTTCTAGTTTAGCATTAACATCTCCTCCCAATAGCTAAGGTCTATAAGTAATCCTTGTAATTTTATGTAAATTCTGCCATAGATATTCCTAAGAGGGATAATGTGGACTAGCATAAATAGTAGTAAAATCAAAGGAGGCCTCATTCCATTCAATAGTCATATGAATAAATTGATGATGTGTAACCAATATTCTAACCGAAATCTCTAAGTTCCATAATACCCAAATCCACCTAAGAAACCAGTTGCCTCTACTCGAAAAGAAGAAGGAAACCCCAAACATTGGATAACCCTTAATGCTTGCTCATCACTGATCTTTGGTTCCATCAAAACCATAAGAAACGACTTATGCATGTGAACAAAATTCTTAAAGATAGGCTTGAAGGATTTGCCTCGAGCCCCTTGACAATTCCATAAGAAGATCAACATAAAATCTATACCAATGGATGAGATAAATACTCTTAATTACGACCATTCATCAAGTTACTTGACTAGACACCATGAATGTCAACCAATGGAGACTCAAAAATCTGATCTACCTGAATGGCTTGTTCCATTATTTCATCCTTATTGCCAAGATTAGTCTGTCTCGGATCAGGTGGTCTCATCGGTGAAGGAATACGTCTTGGGCTATAAGGTAATCTCAAATTCTCCACAAAATCATCTGTGAATTCACGGTCATCACCATAATCCATATTGTCAGTATTTGGTAATGTGAATGTTTGGTCACGCAAGACCACGTCTCTATGAGATGAAATAGCTACAGTAGTATGACCAGCTGGACCAGAGGTAATTTTTTGATGATCAGTTTGTGCACTAGTATATGAGTTTGGATCTGCAAGATTTTTCTTTCCTTAATCCCGTGTGTTGAGTCCACTCCAATCAGTGGCCTTACCTTTGTTAAGTAATTCTAATCTAGTACCAAGCCCTCAAGACAAATGTAACTGCTCTATTATTTTCCTTGTAGGAGTTATCCTTATTTTTTCTGTACTCTTTTAATTATGAGTCAACCCTCGTGTATCTTTCACCATCAAAATGGGGTTATCATTAGATGTCCCAAGATTGTCCTGATCAGAAAGGATCGAATATCGAGAACCTCGAGATCCTTCCTGATTATTCCCCACTGTTGCGTTACATTTTGAGGTCGTCTCCCTCGGTGATCGACAGTAGACAAGGTGTTGAACCTAAATCCATGGGTCGTATACATCCTTGTTTGTCTCCATCATCGACGTTTCACCCAACTTATTCCCTCTATCAGTAGTAGTTCGAGTATCATCCTTCTCTTTAGTGTTCGACGATACTGTGTGAGCTGAAGGGCACTCCATATTTCCATGTCCTACTATACCGCAAGACAAACATATTTGAGGGAGCCTTTCATAGACTACCTTAATAATTTCCCCGTTAATCATAACTTTAGGACAGAGAGGAACACTGATATCTACATCAACAGTTACCCTGGCAAATGTTCCTCGATGAGAAAGTTGGGTGTTATCATCAATCTTAATCGTACGTCCAACTAAGTTTCCAAGTGCCTTTAAAATGTATGGGTGATAATGTGACGTTCTAAAAAACGAACCCAAACTACTACATGAGATACTTTTCCGGTAGAAGGACGAAAGTTTGAGTGCCATGGCTGAACTGAGAGGACATGGCCAAAAATTATCTAGGGACCATTAGTTAATGCATGCATGTAATCTTCCTCCTCTATAAAGTTTATTAGAAAGAACTCATTATCAATATCAATGATTTTTATCGGCCCTTTCAATCTCCACATGGATTTCAATCTAGCACTCAACGTCTTAAATCCTATACGTCTGCCTAGTAGTTTTACAACTATCGCACGTTCCCATTGTTTATCCAATCTGCTTTTAAAAGCACCTGACAATTCAATACCAGAGCCCGTTTCTCCTTCCACTACTGTGATATCTCCCTCCTCAAACTCAACTGGATCTTCTTTAGGCCATTCTAACCCCATATCCTCTTCTTCCTAAATGTGCTGACTTGTAACCGCTGCGCTATAACTCAGTTTTGATGGAGGAGGATCCTCCTCTCGTGTTCATAAGCGAACCTTTTTAGCAGCATCACCATCGTGGTCCACAGTGTAACTGTCGTCCCTAATGGCTTTAGAGTGTTTAGAGTTATCCATCTCTTTGCATAAATAAGCACTATTACTATTGCGATTTAGTTACCTATAAAGTTCTTCACATTCGATATATAATTTTAAAATATTTTTAAACACTAGAAATAAACATATTAAAATTATTAATATGTGAAATAGTTTAGATTTAAAATGATAATTTATTAATCATTTCAATGATACAATTTAAATATATATTAATTACTCTAAATTAAATTGAACATGTTAAATAAATTTATAGATTAATTAAGAAAAATAAAATAATTATTTAACGAAAAATATTAAAAATTTGTTTTAAAAACAAATATATAATTAAATTATAATCATATATTGCTCGGTAGTACCTAAAGCGTGACCACTTTTGAAACATTGACATAATAAAAGGAGTGCTCTTTCTTTTTTAGTTTTCCTCCTCTTTCGATGACACTTTATATTGTTTTTATCATTTTTCAGTTGGTTTTAGCTCTCTTTTCTTTTTGTTTGTCTATCTTTCTCAATTGGTCAATTTTACTCATTTTCTAGCTCTCTTTTCTTTGCTCTTGAATTTTGGTAAATTTTTCGTCTTAATCCTTTTTCTCCCTCCTTTTTTTATATTGTTATTTATTCTCCTTTTCTTATTTGTTTACTTTATTTTTATCTGCTAGTTCTCCTGAGTTTTTTTTACCTAAGTTGTTCATTTTTTTCCTTTTCAACTTCATTTATTTTCTATTTTTAGTATCATATTTTTTAAATTACTCCCCTCTTTAATTTCTTTCTGTTTCTTTTTTACCCTCATGTTTAAGTAATTGTTCTCTTAAAACCAGACATGTGAGCTAGCCCTTCTACTCCACCCCCTCCCCCTTTCTTCAACTCCATTGATATATGATCTTGCTTCCTACATCCTCTTCTCAGCTCTTTCAAGTTGTCTCGAAACTTTACCTGTCCTAAGTTATAGGTTTAGATCCTTCTTTCTTTAGGTTCTCTTAAAGGTAGGTACTGAGCAATTATTCTTTGGGTTCATTTCTCAAATACTTTCCCCCATTATGGGAAACAAGACACAATGGAGTGGCTCCCTTATGGAACTTCGTCGAAAAGGAGCATCCAAATGCGATTAAACTTTGATTGGCTTTTTCTTAGACAAAAGGCCTGCGTTCCCTCCTTTGAACTTATGGCGTGTAAACATTGGAAGCATAGTGCTTTGACGTAGATCTTGTTCAATAAAGGCAATCATTTCTGTTTCAAGTTTGACATTACTCTAAAACTTATGAATTATGGCCTTTGGCATATTAATCATATTCCTATATTCCTACATAAGTAAAAATGATAGGTATGAATTATCGTGTGTTTTTTAGGTGTTAAAGTGTGTTTTTAGTATTTTCTTATATGTAATCGTGTCTTTAAGGCTTAGATTTATGTTCTTGTTAGTGTTTTGTGTGTTCATTTGGTTGATTGTGTTTAAGGAAACGATTTAATCTTAAATGTATGTTTCAAAGGTTCTTTAATGTGCTTGGTGATGAGTGGAGAGAGGTAAAATTAAAGAAAAGATGAAGAAAAAGTTGGAGAATAATGTTTGGCATGATCTACGATTATATATGAAGTAGTAATAGGTTAGAGAGCCTCTAGCATGATTATGTATCCCATGCACGATTGTGCTAGAGAGTTTGAGCAATGCCATGCATGATCATGCAAGTAGCGTTTCCAAGTTGTAATTTTTTAAAATATTTTTGACAATTTAGGTCTATTTCTGGTACAAAAACCACATGGAAAACCCCAGATAACTCCAAAAGACTTGAGAGTATATAAAGGAAGTGAAAATATCAATTGACGACTGGAAAACATAAAAGAGAGGAGATCAAAAGATTAAAACCTGATGAACAAAAGCTATAGTTTCTATCTCAAGGCAAAGAAAAGAAGACATCTAGATTCAATTCTCTCCTCTTTTATTTTATTACCTTATTGTTATTGAACATTAATGATAATTCAATTAGGATATATAGATACATCTATGGATTTATAATTTTTTAGGAATTACTCTTGATTTATTTGTTAAAACTTTACATTCTTGATTTAATGAAATATGCTTGTCATGTTTATTTCTTTATATTCATTTTGAATTGAGAGATTGGAATGGATCCCTTGTGTTGTGTTGTACAAAGTGAGCTGGTACATCAATAGACTTGTAAACATCAAATTAATAGGAAATTGAAGAGAGATCTTAATTGTTTACTAGTTACCCATATGATTTCTTCAAATGCAGTTGCGTAGTAAGAAAGAGTTTTGATATATCAAGAGCTCACAATTCAATTTCTATCTATTTTAATGGGGATTATTTGATTAGATCTGAGTAATCATAATCATTGAATATATAGGGTCAAGTAGGATTAAATAGAGAAGTTAAAGTGAAAACAAATATGGATAGAAGTAATTACATAAGTTTGGCATTTCACCTTCCACCAAATTGTGAGTTAATGCAAGAGTAATTTCTAATAGACGATCAACTTGATATTATACACATAATTCATAATTCGGAAATGTGGTTTAGTTAATTTTCCAGGATTTCATCCATTTAACCCAAATTAAAATAATTACATGTAGAATAAACAATTGAAATTAAAAACTCTATTTTATATGGTTAAGGAAGGGTTTTGAAAAGTTTTAACCTTTTCATGTTCATAAATTTTCAGAGTTATAAACCATGGATATATAAAAACTAATTGTTGGCCATTACATGTGTCGATATATGATAAAGGTTACAATTTTAAATATTTTTAAACACTAGAAATAGCTATATTAAAATTCTTAATATGTGAAATAGCTCAGATTTAAAATAATAATTTATTAATCATTTCAACGATACCATTTAAATATAAAATTTTATTTTAATTACTAGAGATTAAATTGATCATGTTAAATAAGATTATAGATTAATTAAGAAAAATAAAAATAATTATTTTATGACAAAGATATTAAAATGTATGTTAAAAACAAATATATAATTAAATTATAATTAGATTTTGCTTGGCAGTGCCTAAATTGTGACCATTTTTATATATCACTTTATTTTCATTTTTTTTTGAAAAATGAAAATTATATTAACTATATGCAAAACTAATATAATATTGCAATGAGTTCCAAGCTAATAACCTTCATTCAAGTATAATATGATTGAAGATTGTAAAAAAGTAAAGCATTACAATTTACAATCCAAGATTAATATATTAAGCAAAAATATAGTTTCCATCTACACTTTATATCAGTGGTAAAAGTGTTCTACACATTTTTAACAAAAATAGTTGCTCTAATCTAGTTAACAATCTTGTCACAAATGCAACTTTCACAACTTCTTTTTGTAAAAATATACTTATTAGGTTCTTTTATAACTGGAACCTTCATCAACCTATTAATAGTGTTATTAGCAATATTTATTCTTTCCCAACCTTTTCTTTGTCCTTGAGTTTTAAACACTCTTTATAGGATAAATTTCAAATTTGAACTAAATTCGCATGATCTCTATAAAATTTTGCCTCAATGGCATCTAATTTAGTACAGAAAGGCTAAGAATCTACCTAGACAAAATTTACCTTATTGCCTTTCTACATGAGAAGTTAATGAAAATATGAAGGAATATAAAGTTGAAGTGGATCTAATCTCTCCCTAGTAAAAATTGAGAACTTGTAACACCCATATATACCTCCTGGGAGGATATTACGAGTGCTACATACACACAGGACACACTAAACATGAAGCATTTCGAAATATACAAAACACGTTATACATACATTACCAGAATCTCAACAAACAAACATCGCATATCAAAATTTCAGAAAGCAACCTAAATTAAGGTTATTACAACCCATCAAAATAAAAATTCATGAGTTATAGACATCAGATACAAGCTCAAAATAAAAATTCATGAGTTATAGACATCATATACAAGCTCAAAAACAATCTCAAAATTCATATGAACAAAATAAAAATCAGACTCCTTTGGTCAGTGCGCTTGTCCTGTCCCAGTTCTTACGTCCCTCTTTCAGATCCTACGCAGGGTAAATCCACCATGCTAAGCATATGCTTAGTAAGTAATAACTAAACTATAAGCCAACAACAGATACATAAATTTAGAAAAAAATAGAGTTTTATAAATAACGGAATTGTTCAACATAAGAGGGTATAACCCTTTAGAAGTAGAATGCAATTTAGCTTATGCTAAAAAAAAATCAAACTGATATCAGAGTACAAAATCATAAGACTCCTAAATCCATTGACAGAAGCAGGTAACGGGACTTATACAGAAGAGACTGAAGTCTCGAAACCAAAGTATCTTAGAAGAGACCGAAGTCTCGACACCTAAGTGTCAATATCAAAAGACACTGAAGTGTCAATAACAGAAGACACCGAAGTGTCACAGAAGCAGCTGCAGACCCTTTTAGGCATGCTTATTTACCTACAACTAGGACTCAACATTTTTTAAAACAAAACAAATTCATTTCAGACATTTCATGCAAAGCAAGTAGTCAATCATATTCACATGCAAGTAGCACTTCAATATCACATTCATCAATTAATACCTCGGACCTTCATTTTCGGAATCAGTACACAATTCAATACACATTCATCAATATCGAATTCAATTCAATAATAAACAAAACAAATCAAGGTGAGATCATCTTAGGTTACTCATAAAATTTACCATCTAAATTACTTACAATCTCCCTTATTGTTTATTGTCTTGACGTCCCCGCAATATCAGGAATTGGTCGCTCGATAGGTTCCTCTAAAATATTTAATACAAACACATATCACTATTGTGCACAATTATGAATTCAATTAAGAACATTCATGTATACTAAATATGTATGATGCATGTTCATGTCAAAAATCTAGGTTTCTTATCCTAAATCTTATCATATGATCGATCATGTGAAATCATACTCAATCCCTCAATCCAAATTTATTTCACAATCCACCTTCGGGTCCACTTTGCTCAATTATTCTAGTCAGGAAGGTGAGGTAATTAGGTAATACTTCCTTATAGAAAGTTTTTCCTCTTTGTCTTAGGTTTCCAATGATACCAATTTCATCCAATTTGGTTTAGTATTCAATGAGTTATGCTCAAAATACCATAGACTATGTACATTGAAATTTTGGTTAATACATGATCATGCCTCCAAGTTGTACACCTCATAACTCTCAATTCCAATATCCAAAAATTACAAAATTTATACCAATTTAAATCTAAGAGAATAAGCTACCACTTAGATGAAGACATCTCAGTCTAATTCAGTCTACATCAATACAGTTTATTCAATAACCACAGGACATGATTTCTGTCCCTTGTAGTGCTATAGCCTAAGCCAAGATACAATTTCATGCCAATTTTGAAAATCTTAGAGATAGAATTGAAATCCTACTTCTTCAAGAAAGTTGTATATATATGTCTCTAGTTTAATATGAATTAAGAATCAATCCATATAGAAATCTATAGATCAAGATATAATTAAAATACCAAAGCATGTTCTTGAAAATCTCCAGTTCATAACATTCCAGCACATAACCTCACTTTGAGTCAATCAATGTTTTTCTAATCAATTCAGATGGCTCTAAATTTTTATGGAGAGAAAGAAAAAATATTTTAGGAGTCTATTGGTTCAATTTTCAAGTCATTTGGAAGTCGGATGAAAAAGTTATAGCAAAAAGAGTCAGAACTATTCAGTATTAGAAAGTTTGATTTTGCACTACCACCTTCTACTGTAGGATCACCATTTTTGCACGTAATTCTCTATGTTTTTGCAGAAACTCTGCTCCATCTTCTTCCTCTCTTCTGCTAAATTCCTTGTCACAAACTTGTACCCTAACATTTATCCCTCTTATTCACTTTTATATCAACTTAACTTAGTCCCAAAACAACTCAAATCCAAGTTTATATTTAATACACCAAAACCAATCATACACGTATTTCACCATTTTCAATTCTCTCTCTCTCTACTATAAATTTTGTTTTCATGAACATTAAAAACCCACAAATAACCACTTCCACATGCATCCATCTACAAGCATGAAAACATCATCTATACTACTCCTCTTTCAACTCAACAACACAAAACAACTCAAAAATTCAAGGTTCAAACTTAAACATCAAAACAAATCACTATTCACGCATGCATGTTCTCATGTTTCTGCAATTTTCATTTCATGCATTCCTTTACAAGCATGAAACATCGTGTCTTTGTCATTTATATATCAATATTACAAATATGAAAATGAAATCACAACTTAGATAACTCATGGTTGTGTTTATTTCCAACACTAATACATCATCAAAGCATTTACAATATCCATACCAACTTAAAACACAACTTACTCGTTTCAGAAAATTCCAGCAGTGTGAGTGAGAAGTGTTGGTTTATGCCCTACAGCCAATCACTTTGGTTGTAGTTTAGTGACAAATTATTTAAAGGCATTATTTATCTT
>JAOSBN010000007.1:7077986-7117102 GCA_027563595.1 Erythroxylum suave | reverse complement strand
AAACACAAAATTAATTGAGAAAGTTGTCCTTTTTACCATCCACGAAACTACTGTTGTTATCCTATTCTATTGCAAGGCTGATTGTGAATCACGTTCTTTCTCCAAATTGCTACCGTCGACACCTTCTAGCTGATTGTAAATCACGTTATTTTTTCTTTCTCTCCCAAAGGCTGCTGTGGTTCTCTAAGTCTCCTCTTCAATTGTTGCTGTCGTCCTTCTTTTCCAAGTCAATCTCCAAAGTCGACTCCTCTCCTCGAAAACACGTTGCTTTTTCTCCTTTGCTTATGTGTCTGTGTCAATCCTCAATTCTAGCCTTGTTTCTTCCCTATTCTTAGGTTCTGCCGTCAGCCTTCAAGTCCCCCTAGCTGATTCTAGGTCTTCTCTTTGTTAATTCATGAAGTGAGCCCCTCCCATGATGATCTTTAATAAATGAAGTAGGGCCAACTTAAATGCCAAATTAAAGACCAATTAGTCACAATACATCTTAACGTCATCAGCAAAATAGGCTGTGCAATTGAGGCCCAATTCCCAAGGCAATTAAGTCAAAATTCGCAGATAACAATTTGTCAGCTCTGCGTCACAGTCACCTTCAACATGGTCATGTTGAAATCCTCTTCAGTTCCAGATTAGCCAATTTCACTCCAAATTGCATCATTTTGGTATTTCATCACCTAGAACATGCAAAGACACGAATTACCATAAAACACAAGCAAACTATCACAAAAGCTTATCAAAAGAACATAAAACATAAATAATTAACATACACAAAATGCAAGTTATCAAGAGCCATGAATCCTATCTTTTGTCTTTAGTCTTCATCTAGCTGCTAGCTAAGTCATAAGTGAGACTTTGGGCTTCATACATGCTTTCCATACTACATTGACCCATGATATATCTAGGGTAGGAAGTTAAAAAGCCTTAATGTAAAAGGAATTTGAGAAATCCCCATTCAAAGTTAAATTCCAAATATGTTTGTCTCTGTGGTGGAAGAATTAGGTTGATAGTTTGGTAGATAGATCTGGGGCCTTTCAAATCGTCTACCATCAAAATGCTGGGAGTTGTCTTTAATGATGCTATAAACTCGAGCATGTGATGGAATTCTTGTAGATAAGCTACAAATATCATTTTTGAGGTGAAAAGGGCTAAAGGATGTCTAATTATCAAACTAGAGCCATGTATCATTTGCATTTCCCACTTGGATATTGATGAAAGAGTACACTAGATGTCTTTTTCTTAAGATTTGAATGATGAACTTCCTCTCCCCTCATTGATCCAATTACTCCAAAGGGATTCTTTGTCCTTTAAATAACTCTATATCCTCTTTGCAATCTACATTGTCCGAAAGGTTGTAATAGAGGTTAGACCATGACCCCCTTCTTTTTTTTACTAGCAAAGTTGTTCCTATTTAACCTTTGAATCCTTAGAAATATCGCACTTTCCAGACCAGAGAAAGTTTTTGATACATTTTTCCACCTCCTTAATGATTCTTTTAAGTAAGAGAAGATTGGAACTCCAATGTGTGTGTAGATTATTAAGCAATAAAATGTAAAAAAAAGAGCTCTATTTTGCCAAGAGTTTGTGACTTTTTTGTATTTCTTTAAGTAACTTCCAAGGAGTCTTGATACTTCATCCTATTAGCAAAGATAGGAACCCATAAATAAGTAAAAAAAGGCAAACTATGCATCCTTAGCCTAAAGACAAATTGAAGACTTCTAGAATTATGAGTATCCGAAGATTAGAAATTAATTATTTTATTTATTATCATATTAAAATAATAAAAATTATTATTATCAATTAGCAAATATAACAAGTTTTAAATAAAATAAATTAATATTATTTATATATTGTTTCACACGTACTAATACTATCATCTAACTTGCTGGTTGTAAACCATTTCTTTGCAACTTAAATTGTCCATATGAATGGACACGGCAATTCAAACCTGGCTCGACATGAATAGGGTAGGACTTAGTTAATTGAACTTCAAACTAAACTCGAGCCTAGAGAATTGGCTCAAAACCCGATCCAAATGACCCGAATCCTCCTTCTCAAAATGACGCCATCTTTATACATAAATTTAAGAAAACCTAAATCAAAATAATGTCATTTTAAGAAGTTAAATCACAATGACATTATTTTTGGAATGACTTGAACGACTCAAGCCACCTAATTTAGGGATTTGGCAGGCCCCATTAGATAAGACTCGTTGCCATCCTTACATGAGCTAAAATTAACAACACAACTTAATAAAAGGATTGATTTTAGATTTTTCACGAAAGATAAAAACTTTCTACGAGACGGTAAATGATGGTTTAGACTTAGGACTATCCGAATCTTTTTAAGAGCCCAAGCAACCAATAACATGAGAAGAATGGAATTACAAAATAAAAGTTACATTAGTTGTCTTAAGATTTCTCCTAAAACAGGAATAAATATGTTTAAGATTCCACGTAAAACACACGCAGATGCAGTCTTTTGAACAATAGCAACTTAAGCAGAAGAAAGAATGAAACAGGAGAACACAGGATGCAAATCATTACTTGTGACAAGAACCAACTGTTTCTGTATTATACCTCAAGTGCAAAACCGTTTACTAAGGCTGAGTTGCCAGAATTGAGAAATAATTCTAGTCAGAATTGGTCAAAAGTATTGAAACTGATGAAATTTGTGAATATACAAAATTAGTAACCAGAGGTCAAATATGAGTTTATGATAATTTGATTGTTATACACCAATCTAAAGTCCGATCGGACAGAACAGTGCTCAACCCATATTACTTTCTTCTACTGAAAAAATCTTTGCTTATTTCAGTCTGTCCCACGACCCTTAGCTGCTGCATAATGTAACCAATACAACCAGATATTAAGAAAAGTGGACAAAACTACAGCCTCTTCATGAACAAATTCCTATAACAATCCATTTGTTGCAAGGTATCACTAAATGCTTGTCATATGATCAATCATTGTCTTTGCGATGGACAAGATTTGCATAGCGTTTAGCCTTGGATCCAGTTCGGTGGTCATAGTATTCAACCAAAGCAGCACCGGCTAATGCACCCAGAGTAAGGGCCTGAGCATGCAACCTAAATTGAAGTTGCAGCAAAAAAATTAAGAAAAGACTCAAAGTATGCGTAAACAAGCAATCAGTTAAAGGCATAAACACAAACTGTTATTGAAGGATAAATTTAAAAATTCTGAAAGAATATAAACAATAGCACAAATAAGTTCCATGTGCAAGCTCGAAAAACGACTGGATGGCAGAACCAAATCTAAACGAGTGCCGAAAGGGCGAGGTATACGAGTAATAACAACGTATATAGACATCCCACCTAGATAAAAGAATATCTCTTTCTGATGAAGAACTATATGGCATCATACTAACGAAAATTTCCCAAGTGATATCACCATAAGTGAAAACTACAAAGATAAGCATCTAACAATTTAACAATTCACAAAATTCGAAGGTTGGAACAATATAGAAAATTGGAAAGAACTTAAACGATACAAGGACATATAACCCTTGTAGTGTTGTAGTATCTATGTGTCTTGGAGCGCGCAATTGGCTGCTGCGACTAATCAAACAAAGAGATTATGCGGCATACCAAAATTTATAGTCAAAAGATGTCCTACAAAATTCTCTAAATGTTGATAAGTTTAGCAAATAACAAAGAAGAATAATATAAGGAAGGAAGGAAAATTTCAACCCCCAAACCAATCTGTTCACATGGTTGTTTTCAGTTTATGGATGAAGTTTTCAGTTTATGGATGAAGTAATGCAGTTTATCCTCAAACTACTTATGAAGGAAGAAACATCTTCTCTTGCAATAGGCAAGTTTGGAGAATCAAACCTTCAAACTATGTTCACAGAAAAAACCAGATTTGACCAGCCTAATGAAAAGATCTTGTTATTTCCAGACAAGATAAAACGAAGGCAAAAACGCCACGCTTGCTTAAGAAGATCAAATCAAGAATAAATATGAGGGATTAGAAAGTTTTACTTTACCTAGCGTGAATAATCCTGACGCTGGTTTTCATGTTGGGTTTCGACCAATTGTAGGCGATTGAGCCCGCAATTCCGCTAAGCCACAGACACCCTTCATTTCAAACATAAAAAAGAAATTTAATCAACGATAAAGAAAGTTTTTTAGACCTCCAGAAAAGAAATTGCAGAAGTAATTACCAACAGTTCTAAGCTTGTGGTCGGCGATCCATTCCCTCATAGATCCAACCGTGCTTGTAAAATCGGCCATTTTTGTCAAAATCTTTTAAAACACAATGTTGTGGGGGTTTGTTGTTTATATAGCCCTGGTGGGAATAGAGACCGGAGAAGCGAAAGCCAAGTTAGAGACGTCCCTCTTTTCCAAACGGAAGGCGCAGGCGTTGTCCAGTTTACTTTGCCACATGTTGCATGTACAACCTAAGAAATCGGCGGCCAAATAGATTAAATAATTTAATCAATTTTTATAAAATTATTAAAGTAATAATTTCCTATTTCTTTTTTAATATTTCAAAATTCACCTTAAATTTGGGGTGTTTGTTTCCACTTTTATTTTTGATTTTTTGTTTTTGTATTCAAATTTGGTTAAAAAAATTTATTTGGTTGATTTTTTTGTTTTTGTTTTTAATTTTGATTTCTTCCAGTTTTCAAAAATTATGAAAACTATAAAAAGTGGTTTTTGCTTGCTGTTTTTGTTTTTTTTCATAATCTGAATTATTATTATTTAAATATATATTATTTAATTATTAATAAAAATTATGAATAATTTAATTCAAAATCATATATTTAATACATTAAAATTAATTATCAATAAAAATTATGAATTATTTTATTTTTATAATTAAATTATATGTAATTAAAATTTAATAATTATTAACAAGCATAATTAAATTTAGAATATATAAATATTCAAATAAAATTTGATTTAATAATTAAAATGTATTTCAAATGAATATTAATTTATAAATAAAATTTTAATTTATAAATTATTTATTTTATTAAAATAACATAATTTTATTAAGAACTTGTTAATAAATATTATATAAGAGATTAAATAAATTTATTTAATTAAAAATAATTTATCTTTAAGTTTTATCTAATATATAATTATTATCACTGATAAAAATATAACTGAATTAACATTAACAACCAAACATGTTTTTGTTTTTATTTGAAAGAAAAACAGAAACAAAAAACTGAAAACGAAAACTAAAAACTATAACAGAAAAACAGAAGTAGAACCAAACGGCTAACTTATTATTATTATTATTAACAAACCAACTTTTTTTTGACCTTACACTCTTTTATTTTGTTATAATTAACACTTTATCTTCCTACCCTAGATAAAATCTAACAAAGAAAATTAATAACAAGCGTCTTAATCTAGGATTATATATGTATCAAGTGGCTCATTTTGTGAGATTCCATATACTAAAAATTAATGTATTTGTTTTAAGAACAAAAACAAAAATTACATCTTAACATTAAAAAATAATTATTAATCCCCAAGTTAGACCATACAAAATCTAAAAAAGGTTATTAGATCCACACAATTATTAGTTAATCTTATTTCTTAAATACAACCTTTTAATACTAAACCAAATCTATTAATTAATTAATAAGTTAATAAATTGTTAATTTATAGGATATTTGTTTTTAGAAATTAAAATATTGAATCGACGAACAAAGAGATGCCTCTTAAAATATAAGCATAAAAGTTGATACCACATTTTTCTTAGTTGGAGAAGAGGTTCTCCTGTTACCTAAACTAGTGTATAGAAAATAAACACATTAACAAACATAATAATAATGAGGTAATGTTTAGTTTAGAGAGGGTTGACTTCTCTCTAAAACCTTCTTAGAGTTCATAATTTCTTCTTTACCTTCCTCATCCAATCTATTCATGGTGATTTGTCCATCCTCATTTGTTTACTTTGCCTTACTCATTTCTATGTTCCTTGTTCTAGTTTCAAGCTTATAAGTCCCTTTCTTTGTTTGTGTTCACTTGCTCCTATGTGTTTGGTTATAGGTCACTGCTCCTTTTTGTCTCCCTTTTACCTTATTTATATAGGCTGAGATAGAACTAAAGAACCAAATTCCTCACAAATTCACTACTTTCATCATTTTTGCATGTTTTCTTCATTTTGTTTTCATTAACTTAGTTTCAATTTTATTTTGTTATTTCAAAATCATAATCCCCATAACCTAAACACCGATTATTTTCATAACAAAACCTAATCGAACACTCTCTATGTGATCGACCTAGATTCACTACTACTATAGTAGTAAGTCCAGTTTATTTTGGCATAGCATTACGTCATTGTTGTCAATTTTGGCGTCATTGTCAGAAAGTGTGGTACTTTAGTTTTTATTTTTGATTTTGTTTTGTACATACTTTTTTGTAATTAGCTTCTTTTCAGTTATTTCTTGATCTTTTCACTTTTCGCTTGGTGTTTGTGATAAAAAATTTAATTAATTATTTGTTTATGAAAGAAAGTAATTTTTTATAGCTCCTATTCCTAATAATCACGTTTGGAGTGATCATACAAATTTTAGTTATGGATGGGATGATCAATAGAATTACTTCCTTGATAGTATGTAGGACACAAAACAATTCCCGTATAGACTAGAAGCTTTTTATCACGACTCTGATACATCTTTGGAAGATATGCTTAATATTATTATTGCTAACAATCTTTAATTTTAACAGAATATGCAGCAGCTTCAATAGAGTATGCAACAATAGCTTTAACAAGGTTTACGACAGATTCAGTAGGAGATAAAATCGAGCATACAAAACATTGAATGCCAAATGGGTCAATAGTGAGGATCTATCGCCTAGAATCACAAGGCGTAGAAATGCAACCATCCCAAGTCGAGGTGTATCAAAGGGAAATTAGCGTATAGGCCATACAAAGTGAAGAGGAGTTTGAGAATCTTGAGTGTACTATTCAAAAAAGTGTTTGTGTCGAAGAAGTAGAGAAAGAGCTTTAAGCAAAAAATGATACATCTTTTAGCTTGGAGGTAAATACTAAGTTCCAGTTCGTTGTTAGGATTGACTTTTTACCTTTACCTAGTAGGTCATGGAAATTAAACGACGATGAACAAGGTGAAAAGTCATTTGAAATATTTCCCGAGGGTATGGACTCAATAGAGATTGAGAATCTAAAGATAAGGCATATGCTGAACATGATAGATTATCAATCAAGACCTTGTCCAGAGCAACCTCACGTAGAAATGGCTCAAACTGTGACACTAGAAGATCATGATTTCGTCACATGAGAAGAAAATGTAGAGTTGACTAGCAACACTAAATAAAGGCACTTTTTGGGAGGCAATCCAAGGGAAGTAAATTTCTTTTCCTTTACATTTACGCAGTTAGTTTTTATATGCATGTGTGTTTTAAGTTTGTTTGTTCTTGCTTGTTTTAAGTTTTTAATCAAAATAAGCGAGAGAATAAAACAAATAAACAAAATCTCGTTTTCTATTTCTTCTGGGATTATATACTCATGGTTAGAGAATTAACTGACTAGAGAATTTTGTGGTAACTTTATCATGTACTTTTGCTCTTATGATTGGTCAATATGCATATCTTTAGAAGAGTAGTGACTAGTGGTAAATGTAAGCCAGTGAGATTTTGAGCCTAATTAGACTAACACATTCATTTCAGTGTCATTGTCTTTTGTTTATGTGTGACCTCCATGATATGCACATTCTAACTTTACTTTGATTTTCTATTCAAGACCACATTTTTATCACATGCATTAACATGAAAATGATGAGGCATTCTTTGTTTTTCCAAGCTACATTAGCCAAATAGCCTACCCATTGTTATGAATTTTCCTTTGATAAGCCTCTTTGAGCTTTATTTACTTGTTCTTTGTGTATTAACCATGTTACATGCTATTAAACTTGACCAAATGACTCTCCCAAGCCATAAAGCTAATAGAGCATTTGTTGATTGTTGATAAATGTGGGATGTACAAAAGTCTAAGTGTGGGGGTATGCATATATGTGGGTTGGTTATAATTTTTGGGATGTTATTTTATGTCTTATCATTGAAATTTCTAAGTTGATGTAGTTTCTTTCAATGTTTATATATATAAAAAAGAAAAGAAAAGGCAAAAAAAAGAAAAAAAGAAAAAATAAAATGTTTAAATAAAATTATTAAAGAGGAAATTCATATGTGTTGCAAAGCTAATCATGATTAGTCTTTCCTTCTAAAGTTGTAGTGAATGGGTTGTTTGAGTATGTTCGATATGAGGTGGATGTTGCTTTCATAGTCACTCCCTATGGTTACAAAATCTTGTTTATGATTTATTTTTGTGAGTGATATATGCTTGATGTGGTTTGTGATGAGAGAGCCTAAGTTTGAGCTTTGAAACATTCTTTTGCATTCATCGTAACTGATGGTACCCAATTGAATGAATGTTAGTTTTTGCGTTTGATGTTGCATTGAGTATTTCTTTTGTTTTACTAGCTTTGATGGCTTTCACGCTACTTTACCCAAAAACATATCACCTTACCCTTGCCCACATTACAACCTTTAAAAGTCCTTGATTCATGATTATGCATGTTAACCTTAGTGGTGGAGAAATGAAATTATTTGAAAGGCTGTGAAATGTCATAATCATGAATGGTATTTGGCATGTGCTTAAAGATTGTTATATTATTTCATAACACCTAGTGAGATTAATGACATAAAATTGCTCAAGATACTAACTTTAGTATATATGTGGTTTTAAGCACAATTTGGAAGTGATGGAGCTAAAGTGAGTCGAAAGCTTTATATTTTTTCATTGTTCAAAGATTAATTTTTACTTGTCTTTATGGAGCAAGAAAAAGAAAATTAAAAGACAAAAAGAAGACAAGAAAAATAGAAATACAAATAAATCAAAGTTGCTCAACGTTGTTGTGCATGGACCATACAAGTGTATGCGAATTTAATGTTTTGCATAGCCATACACGCCATTACTTTAATTAATGAAGACAAGGCAGTTGAAGAAGAAGCAAAATGCAAACATAAGCAGTAAATGACCAAATCGACTTATGTAGTAGCTGGAAGCATGAAGCAAAACAGCAACGCATAGATAAGTAACAAGGAAGGAGTGCAACTAAAAGAACCAACATGAAACGGCTGTAATTTAGAAGCAAAACGCCTGCCAACAGCTGTGAAGCAAGGGATAGACATGCGACGTCGCACAGACAGCGTTTGCGTTTCACATAGACATCCTACAAAAACACAGACATTGTGTTCATGCATGATGCATTTTAACAAAAACATAGAGTAGCGATATAAACACGAGGGAGGCTTGAATAAAATATATCCAATAATGTGACCCACCAATGTTTATTCATCACATCAGTGAATAGTAGAGAGAAGCTTATGACATAAGAGAGCTTGGAGGCGTAGTGAAGAAATAACTTAGGGGGGTTCGACTACAATATTGAATGGGGGCTGAAGCATTTTCTTGGGATAGACCCATGGAGGGCTAGACGTCCTAACATTGGTTCGAAGTTGACATCGACACCGACAATTCGGGTTAAGTGTAATTCATCACTTTTGTTATTTCTTTCTCTCATTAGAAATTGATTATGTTATCCTAGGTTAATTGATTGGGGTTTTATGTATAGATAATTAGATTTTCGTTATTGTTTGGTTATTTGTGTATCAACCTATTGGATATTATGAAAAGATAATTTTAACGTATTTA
Organism: Erythroxylum suave; assembly: GCA_027563595.1. Taxonomy (NCBI): domain Eukaryota; kingdom Viridiplantae; phylum Streptophyta; class Magnoliopsida; order Malpighiales; family Erythroxylaceae; genus Erythroxylum; species Erythroxylum suave. The sequence goes on along the minus strand of JAOSBN010000007.1, from coordinate 7,107,392 downwards.
TTGAATCGTTTATTTGCAAACTCATTTCTAGAATTTCTATATAACCCGTACTTGTTATGTTGAAATTCATGTGTAGCGACTAATAATTCGTAATCATTCAAGATAACATCACCTAGGTTAAATGACGCATCATATGTGGTTATTGACTTAATTAATTGGTTTTCCTAATTCATTGCCTAATTAAATCTAGAGATCGTATCCTAGGTTATTTGATAGTTAGGTTTAATTAACGATCATATCTTGATTAAACAAAACCTAAGGGAAAGCTTGGGTTAATTATTAACACTCGATTAAAGAACAATAAATCAAGGAAAACTGGGTCCCTACCAAATTCCTCATTTTTATTATTTTTCACATGTTTTCTTTAATTCATTTTTATTAGTCTAGTTTTATTTTATTTTATTTTCTTAATACAAAACCCCCAAAATCTAAACACCGATTAATTTTATTTCAACAAATTTACATACACTCTATGGGATCGACCTAGACTCACTACCGTTATAGTAGTAGGTCTAGTTATTTTATTTTGACTAGCGTTACAACAAGCTATCAATCTTGGTGTCGTCGCTAGGGAGTGCGGTGTTTTAGTTTTTGTTTGTGATTTTAATTGTTGTTTTGTCTTTGGTTCGTAATTGATTTCTTTTTCAATTGTTTCGTGATCTTTTCTTTTTTCTGTTTCGTGATTGTGAAAAAAAATCATAAATGGAAGTAAATTTTTCTTTAACTCTTACTCTCAATCCTATAACCAAGGTTAGAATGATTAACCTAACTTTGGTTATGGACGGGATAACCATCAGAACTACTTCTATGATAGTTTGCAGGAAACATGGCAATTCCCATTTGGATAAGAATCTTCTTGTCAAAACTCCAAGTACATCTCTAGAAGAATTGATGAATGTTGTGATTGCTAACAGTGTCCAATTTTAACAAATCCTACAATAGCAATTGCATCAGTTCCAACAGAAAATGAGGCATATAACTTCTAGAAACTAGAACGTGGCAAACCAAATGGGTGAGATGGTAGCGAGGATCAACTACCTAGAATCACAAATGGAAGAGCAGCAGCCATATTGACCCGAGGTATACCCAATGGATGTTAGTGTGGTAACCTTATAGAGTGATGAGGAGCTTAAGAATTTTAAGAGCAATACTCAAGGAATTGCTTATGATGAAGAAGTTGAGGAGGAACTTGAACCAAAAAAACATATCATTTAGTTCGAAGGTGAGTACTAAGTTCATGATTATTTTTTAGACTAACTCTTCACCGTTCATAGTAGATTGGAGGAATTAAATGCAGAACAAAAAAGAGAGAGGTGACATTTGAGATCTTTCCAGAGTGCATGGACTTAATCACAATTGAAACTTAGAGGATAGGGGAGATGCTGAATATGGCAGATCATCAACTAAGGCCCTATTCGGAAAAACCTTATATGGAGGAGCCATATGTGACACCTAAAGATCATAATTTTGTCACGTGAGGCGGAACTATGGAGTCGAGCCAGCAACTGTAAACAAAGTTACTTCTTGGGAGGCAAACCAAGGGAAGTAAATTTATTTTCTTTACGTTTTCACATTTCTTTTTATCTGCATGTGTGTTCTTTGTTGTTTTGTTTCTTGCTTGTTTTTAGTTTTCAATCAAAATGAGAGAAAAAATAAAACAAACAAAACAAACATTTTCTCGTTCTTTATTGCTTCTACAATTATATAATTAGAGTGTGAATTGACTAGAGAATTTTATAACAACTTTAGCATGCATTTTTACTCTTGTGATTGGTAGATATACATTATCTTCGGAAGAGTAGTGACTAGTGATTGGCAAAGTTGGTGAGATTTTGAGTCTTATTAGATTGACACATTCATATCAGTCTTATTATCTTTTGACAATGTGTGACCTTTATGACATATACATCCTGATTTTGTCTTGAATTTCTATTTTAGACCACATTTTTACCATATGCATTGATATAGAAATGATTAGGCATTCTTTATTTCATAAGCTACATTAGTCAAATAACCTACCCCATTAACATGATTTTTCCTTTGTTAAGCTCCCTTTGATCCTTATTAGCCTTTCTTTTTGTATCAACCACATTACATGCTTTATACTTAACCAAATGTCCTATCCAAGCCATAAAGCTAGTGGAACATTTGTAATTGTTGAGTTTGTGGATGTACAAAATTCTAAATGTGGGGATGTACATATGTGAGGGTTGGTTATAATGTTGGGATATTCTTTTATATCTTATCATTGAAATTTCCATATTAATGTAATTTCTTTTAATGTTAAAAAAAGAAAGGAAAGGAAAGAAAGAAAAGAGAAAAACACAAGAAAAGAAAAGAAAAAGAAAAAGAAAGAAAGAAAGAAAAAGAAAGAGAATGAAACTTTTTTGTTTAAATTAATTTTTCAAAGAGAAAGTGCATATGAATTTTTAAAGTTATTCATAATTAATGCATCTTCCTAGTGTTGTAAGGAATGTGTTATTTGAGTATGTTAAATATGAGGTAGATGTTGGCTTGGAAGGTTCACTCTTGTGGTTTCAATATATTGTTGGCATAAATTGTATTGAGTGATTCCTTCATATTGGTATATGCTTTATGTGGTTTATGTGTGAGAGCTTAAATGAGTTGTGAAACATAAGTGTTACATTCATCATAACTGATGGTACCAGTTTTGTATGAGTGTGAACTTATGCACTTGATGTCGTATTGAGTGTTGTATTCGTTTCACTAACTTTAATGACTTTGATGCTACTTGACCTAAATACATTTCACCTTACCTTTGCCTACATTACAACCTTGAAAAGTCATTTGATCAATGATTTTGCATGTGAATAGTAGTGTTGAAGAAATGAAATGATAACCAAAGTTGTGGAATGATATGATCATGAGTGGTGTTGAGTGTACCTGTTGATATATTTTAGTTAAACACATTTTCCGAGTCTACCATTAGATTGCTCAATTTTTGAAGATGATGAATGTTGATTGATCATGAGTAAAAGATTGGAATGTTGACATCTTGCTATGATTTTTGAAAGTCACTCATCTTTGCTTATGATTATATATTCTTGGAACATATAAAAAATGAGTCAATATTTTTGGGTCTTTGAGCTTAATTTTAATGTTTTGCCCGAGGACAACCAAAAGCTAAATTTTGAGGAAATTGACATGTGCTTAATTGATTATTTTATTATTTGATAACGTTTTGTGATTAATGACATAAAATTACTTAAGATATTAACTTCAATTCATATGTGATTTTAGGCATAATTCGGAAGTGATGGAGCTAAAGTGAGTTGAAAGCTTTATATTTTGACCGTTTTTCAAAAATCAATTTTCACTGGTCTTTATGGAGCAAGAATAAAAAAAATTAAAAGACAAAAAGAAGACAAGCAAAATATAAACACAAATAAATCAAAATTGCTCAAGGTTGATGTGCATAGACCATGCAAGGTGTATGTGAATTTAATGTTTTCATGTCCATGCACACCATTACTTTAATTAATGAAGACAAGGTAGTTGAAGAAGAAGCAAAACACAGACACGTGGAAGCAACAAATGACTAAAACGTTGCATGTAGTAGCTGGAAGCATGAAGCAAAATGGCAACACACGGATAAGAAACAAGGAAGGAACGCAGCTGAAAGAACTAACGTGAAACGCTAGTAATTTGGACGCAAAACGTGGGCTAGCAACTGTGAAGTAATGGGTAGACATGTGGCGTCGTACAGATAGCGTCTATGTTTAACGCAAACACAGATGTCCTATAGAAACATAGACGTTGTGTTCATGCATGATGTGTTTTAACAAAAACGGAGAGTAGCGGTAGAAAATGAGGGAGGTGTGAATAAAACGTGTACAATAGCATGACCCACTAATGTTTATTCTTCACATCAGTGAATAGTAGAGAGAAGCTTGTGACAGAAGAGAGCTTGGAGGTGCACTGAAGAAATAACTTAGGGGGTTCAATTGGGACATTGAATGGAGGCTAAAGCATTTTATTGGGATAGAAACATGGAAGGCTAAATATCCCGATGTTGGTTCGGAGGTGACATCAATGCTGAAAACCTAGGTTAAGTGTATTTCACTGTTTTTGTTGTTTCTTTCTCTCATTAGAAATTGATTGTGTTATCCTAGGTTAATTGAATTGGGTTTTGTGTATGGATAATCAATTTTTCGTTATTGTTCGATTATTTGTGTATGAACCTATTGAGTATTGTAAAAATATGATTTTAATGCATTCATTAAATTGTTTATTTCCAAACCCTTTACTAGAATTTGGATATAATCTGTAATTGTTATGTTGAAATTCATGTGTAGCGACTAATCATTCATAATAATTAGGGATAACATGACCTGGTTTAAATCAAGCATCGTATGTGGTTATTGCCTTGATTTCAGTTTTCCTAATTTGTAATGTTACTGTTTAATTAAGTATAGAGATCGTATCCTAAGTTATTCGATGGTTAGGTTTAATTAACGATCATATCTTGATTAAACAAAACCTAAGGAAAAACTGGGGTTAATTATTAACCCACAATTAATAGTTGCTAGGAGAGGTTTAAGAGCAACAAATCAAGGAAATATGTTTAATTAGGATGTAGGCCAAGATTGAACTAAAGAACCAGGTCCCTACTGAATTCCCTATTTAATCATTTTTCGCATCTTTTCTTTAGTTTGTTTTTATTATTCTAGTTTCTTTTTATTTTCTCAATCCAAAACCCGCAAACCTAAACACCGATTAATTTCATTTCAACAACTTTTACACATATTCTCTGTGAGATCGATCTACACTCACCACTGCTATAGTAATAAGTCTAATTGTTTTATTTTTACTAGTGTTACGATGCGCTGTCAGCATACCTATGAACTTATCTTATTTAAACATATTTTATCCAAGTCTGCCATTAGATTGTTCAGTTTTTAAAGGTGATGAATGTTGATTGACCATGAGTTGAAGCTTTGAATGTTGAGTTCTTGTTATAGTTTTTGAAATTCATTCATCTTTGCTTATGATTATGTATTCTTGGGAAATATAGGAAATGAGTAAATGTTTTAGGTGGGTCTCTGATCTTAATTTTAATGTTTTGCTTGGGGACGGCCAAAAGTTAAGTTTAGGAGAAATTGATATATGCTTAATTGATTGTATATTCATTCCATAATACTTAGCAACAAATGATATGAAATTGCTTAAGATACTTTGACTCATATGTGGTTTTAGGCACAATTCGAAAACAAAAGAGCTAGGAAATGACATGAAAATCACTCTTGACCATACAATAATCTTGTCATGCTCACGGCCATGCCAAATTAAAACTCACAGCTATGCAATATAAATGCATGGGTTGAGAGATGACACTTGACGCACACCTATGACACAAGTCACGAGTGTGACACTTGACACTTCACCAATTTAACCCTAAGTTTTTACATAAAAGCAAGAGAGCCATGACAATTGAGAGTTTTGTGAAAGTTTTGATGTGTTTCGACTGGAGAAAACTGAGAGTGAAGAAGGGATTTTGGGACACAGCAATGAAGAGGGAAACAAAAACTCTCAACCTTTAGAGACCCATAGAAGGTTAGCTTTCCAACGCCAATTTGGAGGTGACATCAATGCTAACGACTTGGTTAAGCATTCCTTCCTTGTATTTGTGTTTCTTTCTCACTTTATGAATTGATTGTGTTATCCTATGACTATTATTTGGGTATTGTGAAAAGATTATTTGAATGCGTTTATTGGATCGTTTTATTACAAACTCATTGCTAGAATTTCAATATAATCTATAATTGTTATGTTAAAATTCATTTGTAGCGACTAATGGTTTGTAATCATTAGGGATAATATTACCTAAGTTAAATGACCCAATCGTTTATGGTTGTTGCCTTAATTAATCGGTTTTCCTAATTCATAATGCGATTGCCTAATTGAATGTAGAGATCATATCCTAGGTTATTCAATGGCTAGGTTTAATTATCGATCGTATCTTGATTAAGAAGAACTTAAAGGAAAACTAGGGTTAGTAGATCTTACTATTAACCTAAGATTAATAGTTGCTAAAAGAGGTAAAAGAAAAAAATCAATGAAGTATGTTTAATTAAAGTGTAGGTCGAGATAGAACTAAAGAACCAGACTCCTAACGAATTTAACACTTTCATCATTTTTGCATATTTTCTTTACTATGTTTTCGTTAGTTTATTTTCATTTTTATTTTGTTATTTCAAAACCAAACCCCCTAACCTAATCACCGATTATTTTCATAATGAAACCTAATCGAGCACTCTTTGAGGAATTGACTTAGACTCATCACTGCTATAGTAATAGGTCTAGTTTATTTTGGCGTAGCATTACAACACGTTGTTGTCAACTTTAATTTTCTTTACCTATTCAATCAAGCAAGGTGAAAACTCAAACCTTTGATCTTTCATTAGCAATGTTTAAAAAGGTTTTCTTATCTCAACTAGATTTTGAATAAAATTATAAGCATAATTTAATACACCTAAAAAGCTTTGAACTTGTTTTTTTATCTTGTAATTTATCTTAGAATTGAGAAATTTTTTCCAGTATGTGAGGTTGAAGTTTAACACCTCTACCATTTATTTCCATTACAAGAAATTCTATTTCAGTTTGATATATCTTATCCTTTTTCTCAAAAAAAGAAAGTCCATATTTTCACATAAATCTGCAAATTTATGAAGATGTATAATATGTTGTGCAATATTATTACTAGCTATTAAAATATCATCTACATAACAATATATAAAATTATGATAATTAAATATGGTATCCATTTTTCTCTGGAATATCTTAAGGGCATTTTTTGAACCAAAAGACATTACTAGCTATTCATAATGATCTTGAGGGGTAGAAAATGCAATATAAGAGATCCTTTCTTTATTTGCCATAATCTGCTTTTATAATCAAATTTAGAGAAAATTTGTTTTCCTCTAGTTAGATTTATTAAGGTTTCTTTATGAGGTAGAAAATATCCATCAAAGACTATATTATCATTTAGTCATTTATAGTTTACTACCATCCTTACTTCATTTCTATTTATCTCTGCATGGTTTTTGACCATAAAAGTAAGAGAAAAATGTGGCGACTTACTTGATCGAATGATTTTTAAATTGTCTAATTGCAGAACTTGTTTTCGAAATTCTTCTTGATCTTCCGAAACGTATCACATAGTAGTAACTCTAATTATTTTTTGTTTATCTATCATTTCTAAGGTTGCTTCCTCTCTTTTTTTAATCCCAAAATTCTATAGGATTATTAGAATTATTTTTGTTTAACTATTTATATTTCACCTTTTACAGTCTTTATTTGTTTGTATTTGTTTTCTATAATAGTTTCTATTTTTAGAAAAGGTTTTCCTTTTGAAAAAATCGGTTTTTCTTTTATACCCTACACTACACTAGGCTGTGCGAGATTTAAAAGAAATAAATGATACAACGAGTATAAACAATTTTAAGGCAGTTGACAATTATCCAATAACCATAAGGAGTTTTAAAATGGATTTATTGTTTGAGTGTATTATGTTACGTAGTTACGTATGCATGGGACATGCAGACGTGATACCAGAAGTTTATTTTGTTACTGTTTTCTTGTTTTACGTATTTCTGGGTTGTTATTAATGGTTAAGTGGTTATTCTTCCTTTTCCAATAGTTTAGGGTGGTGGTCCACGATTTAGTATTAGTTATTTTAACTTCTTTGTAATGTTATATAAATAGCAAGTCTAATCAATAGAGTGGGGGACGATAACTCTACACAAATATCTCTCTCTCTGCATTTATTGCTTTTCTTTTCTTACTGACAAAGCCTGCCTCCCTGCATTATTACTTTCCTTCCCTCTCTGATTTTTTTTAAACAATCTAAGACCTACGCAATAGAACATAACATTTGGTATCAGAGCTGTACAATCTGATGGAGACAAGACAGAAAACTAACGCAGAGTTCAGGGTAGAGATCACGGACATTGTTGCCCAAATAAGAAGCAGCTTTAAAACAACAAGAAGCTGCCTTGGACAAGGTAAATGCCAACTATGATAAACTCAGCTCTCTTATCCACACACTGGTATCCGAATTCCATTCGTTCAAAGCAACCTCTAATGCGGCTTCAACTCCGATCCGTTCCACCCAGGAGGGCGAGCAGTTTTTCGTTGGGGAACATTCACATAATAGTGCTGTTAAATCATCATCTACCCTCAAACTTTCCTTTCCACGTTTCGACAGAGAGGACCCTCATGGGTGGCTCTTTCGGGCTGAGCAATATTTTGAATTTCAGAACATTCCTAACGAGCAACGACTTCAGCTAGCTTCATTCCATCTTGAGGGCTTAGCCCTATAGTGGTACCGTTGGTACTTCAAATTCCATGGTCCCGTTTCTTGGATGGAACTAACTTGGGCCATCCTCTAACGTTTTGGACCTACGAATTATGAGGATCCAGTAGAAGCATTATCACGACTCAAACAAGTCTCCACTGTTGCCCAATATCAGGAATCGTTTGAGAGACTTTCCCAACAAGTCAATGGATTACCTGAAGCCTTCCTTGTCAGTAGCTTTGTGGCTGAACTCAAAGATGAGGTCCGTTTGGAAGTCAAGCTGCAGAAACCAACCACTCTCTCTAATGCTTTTGGAACCGTGCGTATCGTTGAGGAAAAGAGCCAACTCCACCGGCGTTCTTTCCAACCTGTGAGGCCGAATACAACCAGTAGCTCTCGACCGCTTAATCCGCAAGCAACCAACCTAAGACTTTTGGGACCACCGCCCAGCACAAAAGTAGGGGTGCCTAATTTTCGACGTTTGTCTTCCCAGGAGGCGAGAGAAAGACGTGAAAAGGGACTTTGATATTACTGCGATGAAAAATTTTCTCTGGCACACCGGTGTGCCCGACCCCAGTTATTCATGATTGACGAAGATTTGGGAGCTGAATTGGAAGAAGGAGAGGATGACAAAGTGCAAGAGACGGAGAATGTCAACGACATACCGGAAATTTCCTTCCATGCCATCACTGGGGCACACAATCCACAGACTCTATGGGTTCGAGGAAAGTTGCACAATAGAGAGCTTGTTGTTTTGATTGACGAAGGTAGCTTGCACAATTTCATTGAACAACGAATCGCCACCAAATTTGGGCTGCCTGTGGACTCTGGTAAGAAATTTCAAATTATTATTGCCAACCAAGATAAGATAGAGTGTGCAGGGGTTTGTCGCGCTGCACACATGAACATTCAAGGATGCCCCATTGTCGCCGATTTCTTTGTGCTACCGAGAGCCACATGTCCAGTTGTTTTGGGTGTTCACTGGTTAGCTACCTTGGGACCGATTACTACAGATTATGGGGAGCTCACCATGTCGTTTGAATTAAATGGGACTCGATATTTATTTAACATATTGCAAAATACGGAGATGGAGGCCTTAACTGAAAAGGAGACTCGGCAATTGATATCAGGAGGAACTCTTGGCACTGGATTGTTTATTCAATTAATATCTACCGAAATATGTGACAAGAATATCTCATCTACACGGCCAGGCTTGGATGAAGTCTTGGAAGGTCATAAATGCATATTTCAACTTCCAACCGCCTTGCCTCCTCACCGATCACATGACCACAAAATTCCCCTCCAACTGGACGCTCGTCCAGTTAATGTCAGGCCATATCGCTACCCGTATTTCCAAAAGGCTGAAATTGAGAAACAAGTGAGGGAATTATTAGCCTCCGGATTAATTCGCCCAAGCACCAGTTCCTATTCCTCACCCGTTCTCTTAGTACGTAAAACCAGTGGTGAATGGCGATTCTGTGTCGACTACAGGGCTCTCAACGCCATCACCATTAAAGATAAATTCCCTATACCAATCATTGACGAGCTTATAGATGAGCTATTTGGCGCAAGGTTCTTTTTAAAACTTGACTTGCGAGCCAGTTACCACCAGATACGTGTACATGACCCTGATATTCCAAAAGCAGCTTTCCGAACTCATGAGGGTCATTACGAGTTTGTAGTAATGCTGTTTGGGCTCACAAACGCACCATCTACCTTCCAGAGTCTCATGAATGAAATTTTCAGGCCATTCCTGCGTAAGTTTATACTGGTATTTTTTGATGATATTCTCATCTTCTCCAAAGCCTGGGATGAGCACCTACAACATCTCCAAGCTGTTTTGACCGTTCTTCATCAACAACAGTTATTCGTCAGGCGAGATAAGTGTGTCTTTGGCGTTCAAAGGATTGGGTATCTGGGTCACATCCTCTCTGAAAATGGCGTCGAACCAGACCCCAACAAAATACAGGCAGTTTGGGATTGGCCTACTCCCACTTCAACTCGAGAGGTAAGGGAATTTTTGGGATTGATTGGATATTATAGAAAATTTATTCGTAATTATGGGGCAATCGCCGCTCCATTAAACCGTTTGTTGGGAAAGAAAGGATTTTCGTGGAACCCAGAGATCGAAGAAGCATTCCAGCATCTTAAGCAGGTATTGCCACATGCTCCCGTTCTACGTTTACCTAATTTTTCACAACCATTTGTGATTGAATGTGATGCAAGCGGGTGCGGCATTGGAGCAGTCCTTATGCAAGATAGGCAGCCCATCGCTTTCTTTAGTGAAAGCTTAAAAGGGACCTTTCTGAAATTGTCCACCTATGAAAAAGAGATGTTAGCGGTGGTGAAATCAGTGAGAAAGTGGAGACCATACTTGCTCGGGAATTCTTTCATAATTCGTACGGATTATCGGAGCCTAAAATATTTACTGGAACAACGCATCTCAATGCCAGCTCAAGCCCGGTGGCTTCCAAAATTGATGGGCTACGATTACCGAATTGAATACATGAAGGGAGCCGAAAATAGAGCAGCAGATTCGTTGTCCCGAAAGGCAGAGTTACTATTTATAGCCATCTCAAAACCAGAAGCAACATGGTGGCGCCAATTGCAATTCGAAAATGAATCTGATCCCTATTACCAACGATTTGAACCAAATCCTAAAGCTCAGAAAAGGGGAGGGGTTTGGTTCTTAGAAGGAAAGGTCATTCTCAATCCAACATCCTCTTTGGTTACAATTGTTCTCTTTGAACTGCATGATTCCCCTTTTGGAGGCCATTTTGGTTTTCATAAAACCTTGGCTCGAGTACAATCCGATTTCTACTAGGAAAATATGAGGAAGACTGTCCAGGACTTCATTCGTCACTGTGACATCTGCCAACGTCACAAGACCGATCACCTTGCATCGCCCGGACTTCTGCAACCTCTTCCCGTTCCCGACCAAGTTTGGAGCGAGATCTCTATGGATTTCGTTGAAGGCCTACCTTCCTCAAGTGGATACCATGTAATCATGGTAATAGTTGATCGGCTCTCCAAGTATGCCCATTTTGTGCCTTTATCACATCCATTCACGGCTTTGACAGTGGCAAAGGCTTTTATGGAGCATATTGTTAAACTTCACGGCATACCTACGAGCATTGTAAGTGACCATGATAAGATCTTTATGAGTAATTTTTGGTAAAAGTTATTTGAGTTACAGGGAACAAGACTTTGCATGGGATCTAGCTATCATCCATAGACGGATGGGCAGACGGAGGTCGTTAACCGGACCTTGGAGCAATATCTGCGTTGTTTCACTAGTGACCAGCCGCGAAAATGGAAAGAGTGGCTACCTTGGGCCGAATATAGCTATAATACAGCTTCTCACTCTACCACAAAAATTTCTCCGTTCCAGATTGTATACGGCATACCCCCTCCTTCTTTAGTTCGGTATACTCTGGGAACGACTCAAGTAGAAGCTGTGGATGCTTACTGAAGGAACGTGATGAGTTATTGAAAGACCTTAAAGTCACCCTACGGAAAGCACAGGACCGAGTTAAAAGTTTGGTGGATCAGAAAAGGCGGGATGTGGAATTCTCCATTGGAGATTATGTGTATTTAAAGCTCCAACCGTATAGACAAACAACAGTCGCTTTTTGTGCCTCTATGAAACTATCTCCAAGATACTTTGGTCCCTTTAAGATCCTGGAAAGAGTTGGTCCGGTAGCTTATCACTTGGAGCTCCCTCTTGGGTCGCGCATTCATCCTGTTTTTCATGTGAGCAAGCTTAGAAAATTTATAGGAGATATACCAGTAACATCGGCTTCTCTACCACCCTCTACTGAAGACCAAACCGTGCTTCCATAGCCTGAAGAGATTCTACAGCGTTGGATCATCTAGAAAGGGAAGTATAGGCCAAGGGAAGAAATTCTGGTGAAATGGTTAGGTGCAGGGAAAGAAGATGCCACTTGGGAAGATCTCAGGCGTTTTCAGAAATAGTACCTCAACTTCACTCTTGCAGACAAGAGTTTTTGAAGGGGGAGGGAGTGTTACGTAGTTACGTATGCATAGGACATGCAGACGTGATACCAGAAGTTTATTTTGTTACAGTTTTCTTGTTTCACGTATTTCTGGGTTGTTATTAATGGTTAAGTGGTTGTTCTTCCTTTTCCAATAGTTTAGGTTGGCTTGATCCACGATTTAGTATTAGTTATTTTAACTTCTTTGTAATGCTATATAAATAGCAAGTCTAATCAATAGAGTGGGGGACGATAACTCTACACAAATATCTCTCTCTTTGCATTTATTGCTTTTCTTTTCTTACTGACAAAGCCTGCCTCCCTGCGCTATTACTTTCCTTCCCTCTCTAATTTTTTTAAACAATCTAAGACCTACGCAATAGAACATAACATATTAAATAAGATTTTATGAAATAATTAAACAAGAAGAATACTAGTACCAATATCATAGGAAAAAAAGATGGACATTTAACTAAAAATGATCCTAAAAGTATTTTGGGTTGTTGTATTCCAATAGATAGATGTATTTGTTGATTAGAAATATCTAAACCTATAATAGGTTTTAATTTTTAAGGTTTCGTGATATTGTGAAGGGAACAAATCAATTTACATAAGCAAGAACTTGTTCCACTATCTACATAGGCTGCATTTTATTTTGAAATGAAAGAACTTGCAATCGCTATCTTTTGCATGCGCACTGGATAAACTTCTGGATTGATACAATAGCCTACAAATCATGCCAACTGGGTACTCCACTCTAGCCAAGCCTTATACGACAGGCTTAATCGAGTGAGTGTAATAGAAAGATTCGAACACAAGATCTTTTGACCCCACACTCTTCTACTCTTACTCCGCCAACTTAACCACCCCCAAATTTGTTCTATATATTTGAGATTTTGTTTAAATGAGTTCTTCTTTTTTACAAAATTTTTTATATGGATAAGATTTAAATTCGATAAATGCTCTTGATAAAATTTATAATTAGTTAAATTCACATAATAATTATTATTGAAATTATATTCTCTTTTGTTGAGCTATGGATATTTAATTATGTAGTGAGCAAATTTTATTTACTATATCAATTGAATAATAGGATTAACTGTAAATATGATATCATCTCCTTAATACATGTAATTACTGTATAAAGAATTGGTTAAATCCTTTAGCCATCTTTACTTGCCTCTTATAATTTCGAACACTGTAGTCTCAGTATATAAATGTTCACGTGTTAATGCTTAAATTGAAAGGTGAAGAATGCTTATATTGTTCAAAATTGATAAAAATCAATTTGAATTTGTAAAACTATATTGACTTGAACAAAATCCCAGAACAGTCAAAGCTCACCATCCAAAGGACACCGAACCAACCACGTGGCTCTCAACCTTTTGCTTTGTCCCCCACGGAAGCCAAACAGCTTTCGATTATCATCCGACACGTTGCCACATGTTGATTTATAAATTCTGGCGAAACCTGAAGGTTAAAATGAGCCATCACTTACACGTGTCCTACTCCTCCTACTATAAAGTACATCTTCCAGAAAAATCCAGTTAAGCCCAGAAACAATTCCTCTTAACCCCAAAACCCAGTTTCTTCTACGCTAAACCTTCTCTGCTGGCTGTCTCCGCTACCTGAGGTTGAGGTGAGTTCTCGTCTTATGGAACTAAAGGTTTTTCCTTTGCCCTTTGTTAATTCCTTTATCCTTTGCGTTTGCGTATATATGAAAGAGAAAGAGAAAGACGGGTGGTTTATTTTCTTTTCAAATATTGACTTCTGAAAGATTTCCATTGTTCTTTACGTTGGAAAATTGGAAGCTAGGCGTGTAAATCTTATAAAATCGGTTTTTTTTGCTTTGTCTTTTAATGTCTGATTTTCTTTGGTGGACAATTCTTGCTTTTACTATTTTAATGATTACGTGTTCTTGTGCATGGTTCCGAATCAGGCAATAACTTCCTTAACTATTCCGCTTGTACGTTACAACTATGAATCTTTTCTTTTCTGATAAAATTGTGGAAACGTATTGTTGTGGGATACAGGGAACAATGAGCAGTCGATCGAGCCGAACTCTTTATGTGGGAAATCTTCCAGGTGATATTCGTGTACGAGAAGTGGAAGATTTGTTCTACAAGGTATTCTCTTTGTTGAGTTGTTTAATAACAAATAAATTGTTCCAAGTGTTTAACTGGACTTGGGCTGAATTTTGGCTTTGACTTTGTAGTATTGAACTTGTACTTTTACTTTAAGCGTCTTAAATTTGGGTTTTGGTAATTTTGTTTCTTGAATACTTGGATGTGTATATATCTGTTAGGCTATAGTTAACGTTACGGTTTGGAATTTGTTACATTTTTCCAACCTACTTTGGAAATCAACAGATTGTTGCAGGTAACCTACTTACTTTGAAGCGCCTTGCTAATGATTCTTTTTACTTGATGTTGCTCTCTGATTGCAGTATGGTCCCATAGTCGACATCGATGTGAAAATACCACCTAGACCCCCAGGCTATGCTTTTGTGGAGGTAAGTTGAGATTTTATGATTTGGGAAATTGTTTCTTTACATCCATGATTTCCTTTTGTTTTACAACGGTAAAAGTCCGCCAACCATTAAATGTTACCTCATTTCGTTTTGACAATTTCCTTTTTTGTTACTTTATTTACATCTATGATTTCCTTTCGCTTTTCAAGGGGGAAAGTCCGCCAACCATGTAATGTTACGTCATTTCATTTTGACAATTTCCTTTTTTGTTATTTTATTTGATATGTGACATTTTCCAAGTGTTACATGCCACTTATACAGTTATCTGAATTTTTATTTCAGTTTGAGGATCCTCGAGATGCGGAAGATGCAATCGAGGGGAGAGATGGCTACAAATTTGATGGGCATCGGTTACGGGTCTGTCTGTTTATACTCTTGCTTGCTTATGCTATTGTCTTTAGTGATGTAATAGTTTCATTGAAAGGGTTTGCTATCTTTAATCGTCCTTTTATTGAATAAGTGTATGACATGTTAGGTTGAGCTAGCTCATGGTGGGAGAAGACATTCATCACCGGTTGACCGATATAGCAGTTACAGTGGCAGTAGTGTTAGCCGTGGACCTTCCAGGCGCTCAGATTATCGGGGTATATGCTGCTCTAGCATCACTTGTTTGCTTTTATGGGTTTGTTGTTAGTGTTGATTATGCTTGTATGGGTTTGTTGTTAATTGTTGATTATCTTCTTTTCTTTCAGTTTTGGTTACTGGATTGCCACCTTCTGCTTCATGGCAAGATCTAAAGGTGTTCTCGGTTAAGTTTTGTAATGTCTGATTAAACAACAAGTATTTGAGTCTTCAAAGTTATTAACTGTTAAGTTAAATTGGCTTGGGTTATACATCTATCAGGATCATATGCGCCGAGCTGGGGATGTCTGTTTTTCTCAAGTATTTCGAGACCGGGATGGTAAGAATAAATGGCACGACGTCCATCTTACGAATGTGTATGTATTAGTCTATTAGACAATAACTTTGTCGTAGTGTGATCTGCTGGTCCTTGATGGGGTAAGACTAGTTTGTTACCTTATGTTTGCTTTCTTTTTGAAAAAGGTGTTTTCTGTGGTTGTTAGTTGAATGATGTAATTTTTTGTTGGTTGTTGACTTGAAAATATATCGGTGGTCTAAAATTGAGCATAAAATATTTGATCAAGTGGACAAATAAGCAAAGATTATTGAATCTTTAAAAGATCGATTCTCCTTCATCATGTAAAAATTCTTAACTAATTATCTTTTCATGACCTGAATGTATCGTTGCATACTATATAGATTTACTGGGGATATCATATTAGAAACTAAGTGGGTCCTTACTGTTTCCTGTAAAATAAACTTATTCATTTATTTTTCACTGCAGGGATGACTGGCATTGTCGATTACACGAATTATGACGATATGAGATACGCGGTAGGATAATAAGCTATTGCAAAATTATAATGCACCTCATTAATTGGTTGCAAAGTTTTTGAGGGCTTTATAATTAAGGTCATACCAGTCCTAATCTGTTGCTTGTCTCTGCAGATTAGGAAACTTGATGACTCTGAATTTCGAAATGCCTTTTCTCGGTCTTACGTAAGGGTAAGCAATTGGGTGACTCTATGGCCATGTTTTTTGTATACTAGTATTTATTATTTGTTGACATGTGCATAGGTGAGGGAGTATGATTCAAGACGAAGCTATTCTAGAAGCCCTTCTCGTAGTCCATATTTATCAAGGCAAAGTTACTCTAGAAGCTACTCGAGAAGTCCCAGCCGCAGCCACAGCCGCAGTCCTAGCTATAGCTACAGGAGCAGAAGGTTAACTTTTTGGTATTTGCAAGAACTATGAGACCTGTTTTATTCACAATCAATGTGACTAAAAGCCTGTTTTATGACAGTTACTCTCCTAGGGTTAAGCATTCATATCGATATGCATCAGTATCTCCTGTTGGGTCTGTTTCATCACATTCGCATAGAGGATCATCTCTATCGAGGTATACATTTTAGTTTCTACTGAATTACTTTGAAGTTGGTTGTTTGGTAAACTTCTTGGGAGCTTTGCTGCTATTCATGTTTGGTGAAATGGAAATTATGGTCTTAAAAAGAAAGCTTTTTTGATCTATTGTTCTTATTGCTCTAGCTAGTTGATTCTGGGTTTTATTGTTCCTCGTGAATTTGTTTCCTTGAGTCTTGTTTAGTTAGTGTCTTAGTTTAGTTTTTTTGAATAGTTGAGTTGGCTCTCCTTATCCAGAGGCTTCAAAAGAGTGAAAATGTGAGTTACTTTATTTAGTAACCAACTGCAATTTGCTGTCTGATTATATTTGGAAGAGTTAACTAGATACACGTCCTTCAGCTAAATGTAAATGCAGTGTCTTGAAATCAACTGTGTCTGGAATATTGCTTCCTGTTTAGGTGAGGTCTTGGTGTCTGTTGGATGCGTAATATAAATGTTGGTAATCTTTTGGACATCTCCATGAGTGGCTGCATTCAATTTGTGGCTGTGATGGTTGGCAGTTCAAGACATCCTTTTAGTTGATTTTGTTATTTCCTTTATGCAAGTGCGATCTTTGTTTTTAGTCTCTATTGTTTTTATTACTTTTACTTTCAAGTCTTCAATCCTGTGAAGTTTTAGGAAAATGCCTTTTTCACTACGTTTCCCAGTAAACTTTGGTAATCACATTGTTTTTAAAAACTTCACAAGGGATGGGTTCAAAATTTGAAATGTTTCACTTTAATCACAAGGGATGGGTTCAAAATTTGAAATGTTTCTCTTTAACTTCTGTCTTGGATTACTTTGTTAAATAGATCCATTTGTGGTACATCTCCCCTAGTCCTGTGTCTCCAGGACAAGTCTAACTGTATAAGTTGTTAAGCAAAAAATTAGCAATTGGCTGGTTGTCATTCATTGTTTATAAGGTTGCATTGTTTGTTTTCTAGATTGATCTTGAGCTGCGAATTGGGGACTGGATGTTAGGGACTTTGATGGGATGCGTTCCTCATATGCCTTCACCTCTTTGGTTGTGGACGTATGCTGTTTCTGATGAGGAGGACCCCTGGGGAGATAACTCCAAGTTACAGCATAAATATGTGGTGGATGTTAAATTTATGTGGTGTGATTTTGGTTGAAATTTGGCTGGATCTGTCTTTGTAAAGAGTATCTTGAAAGTGCTCTAGGACCAGTGATAAATTGTGTCCAGTGTCTTTGGATGTGGTCTTACTGACAGGAAATGGGTCTCCTTTCGCTGGGATTAGTCTAAGTTATTGAGGATCTACTGGGGAAAACTGTTGCCACATACTGTGTGTCTGATATTTGGTTGGATAGTTTCATTGACATAGTTAGGCTGGTTCCTTTTGAAGTGGTGAAATTTTAAAAACGCATTTGACTGACGTTAGCCGGGAATTTTGTGCTTAGGCTATTGGGTGAAAATATTACAATGGATATTTCTGACTATTGAGTTTGCTTGCTTCTGAATGTTTTTGCAGATCCTTGTCAAGGTCAAGATCCCCACTTCCATCTGTAAGTAAAATTATTCAATCATGCTGCAATTTCTTTTTTCTTTTGTCATTCTTGGTACCCTACAGCCTTGTCGTAAACAGGTACATGGAAAGCGAAGTAGGAGCGTATCTTGTTCTGCATCACCTTTGGTGAAATTATGCTGTTGAATATGTGTGCGGTTCTGATTTTAGGTGCTACTTTCTGGCAGGTGAGATCTGATCGAAGTCGTTCAATCGATTCTAGGGATCCGTATTAGGTGTTCTCAGACTGGTCATGAAATGTTTGGGAAGAACCTTAGAAGGTTTATAAAGCTAGAGATAGAGCTTCAAAGAGTATTGTCTTTAAGAGTAATGCAAACCAAGTGCTCCTTGATCTTTCTCGAGGCTACACTTGATTGAACCATTTTAACAGCTTGATACGGTTGTTTCCCTTGTTCTGTAGTTAGTCTAAGTAGCCTGCAACCTTCAGTGTATGATAATAATGGACGAATGGGAGGCTTTTGTATCATTGAATATGTTTGTGACTACGTCGGAATGATAATAATGGACGAATGGGAGGCTTTTGTATCATTGAATATGTTTGTGACTACGTCGGAATGTTGTCGGACGTCAAAGCTATCTACGTAATGTGTGTATTTTATGAACCTAGTTTTAAACTCGTCATTCCTGTGCTGATTGTGGCTTGTTTTAGTTGGTGTATACCTAGTTGTTTCTTACTTTCTATTGAGTTCCTAATATATTCGGTTAAAATCGAAACGTATAAGCTAATCAGCCCTTCCTTTTGAGAACACTTGTATGGAGAGATGGATTAGGTATCGTAGGACACTTTAATTTGTTGCCAGTATTGGGTATGTTATTCTAATATTTGTTGACAAATATTTAGTAAATTCTTTATTTTCTGATAATGATAGTTATCCTTTGAAAAATTCGAAAGGAGTCGAATGGAACATAAATAATTTAAGCAAGCTTTAGAAGTTCAAATATGTCCAAGCACTTTACGTTTTGAAAAATTATCTTTTTTAAAATTTTATTTCGAGTCATTTTAACGCATGACGTGTTTCGAACTATGTTTTTTTTTTTTTAAAAAGTTTGGAAATCTGTTAGAATGTCTTAATCAATTTTTAGATGCTTACAAAAAAAAATGAAGTGTTAAAATTTGATGAAGTATTTTGGAGCGCGGATTCATCTTGTTTAAAAATTCACTGGAATGCATAAGATGGTCTGATAAACCTTGCCGACCGGAAGGATCTGGCATATTCATTTTGAGGTTTGCCAGAAAAATCCCAACCTTAAACTCAAAATGCCAAAGGGAAGTGTTTTTCTCCCATGTTGTCATTAAGACTCAAAAATGATCATAAGGTTCAAAAGAGTCTTCTAGGAGCTTATGGAAGGCTTTTGAAATATGGTAGAAAACTATTAAACATTGTGGAAGCTTATGAAATATTGTGGAAGAATAAGGAATCTTATAGAAGCTTGTAGATATATACATTATATATATGAAGTATGTAGAGTAGTGTACAGAATCTTATAGAAGCTTGTAGACATATGCATCATATATATGAACTATATACAATAGTGTACAGAATTTAGAAGGTTAATATAAATCATTAGATTAAGAAGATTTTAGTCGTCAATTTTAGGAGAAAGTAAGTATAAATTCCCTTGAGGGTTGTTTTGTAGGAGGATAGAAGAACATAGATTGCACCGTAAGCATCATAGCTTTCTTGAGAGTTATTTAATAAAAGTGTTTTTATTTAATGGTGCAAGTTCCCTTTTCAAGCTCGTTACAAGTCGTATAAGAGCTAACGTCAGAGATCCTTTAGATGTCGTTGAGATTGTTGGTTTAAGCGAAGTGATTACCTATAAAGGGAGGGAGGTTGAGGGAACTTAGAAGAGAGAGAGAGAAAGAATTACTATAAGGGACGTGATGGTTAAAGTGATGCTTAGGCTGTCAAAGTTGGAGATTATCATAGGAGAAGATATAGAGTACAAGAGCTAGAAAAGGAGCAGTCTCTACTTTGAGAAAAAATGAATGGGGCTGTGAAATATCGTTGCCTCGAATGCTTCCAAAAAGGTGAGTTCTTTGGAATCTTCCTTTATTGCTAAAATTATGCTTGAGGAAGCATTTGCTAGTTTGTTTGCTGAGTTGAAGGAGTAAAGGTGGATTGGAGTTTGTGTAAGATGGCGGTGATACAATAAAGTGTGACACCTGTTACTTCCATTGCTTCTGCCAAAGTAAAGGTTCCAAAGCCTAAGGCCTTTGAAGGAGCAAGAGATGCAAAAGTCATCGATAATTTCTTTTGAAATTTGGAACAATACTTCAAGGCGTTTGGCATTGCAGATCATACCCAGATGATTGATAGTATTTCTCTCTACCTTGTAGATACGACTATGGTGTGGTGAAGGAGAAGATACAATGATATTGAAAAGGGACTTGCACTATGAACATATGGGATGACTTCAAGAAAGAGTTAAAGAAGTAGTTTTATCCTAAGAACGTAGAGAAGGAAGCTCAAGCCAAGTTGAGAAGGCTCACCCACTCAAAGAGCATTTGAGAATATGTTCGAGAATTTCAAGAGGTGTTGCTTGAGATTCTCGAATATCCCAACAAGGAAGCTTTCTTTTACTTTTGTGATAGCTTACAACCGTGGGCTAAGACGAAGTTGGAGAGGCGAGGTGTGCAAGACCTTGCTAATGTCATCGCGATAGCTGAATCTCTTTATGAAATAAGAATGGATGTCAACCATTCTAAGTCCCAAAGAGTGACAAGGGCAAGGGTGAGGCAGAGAAGAAGGTAAAGATGGAGTTTCAAAGGGTGCAAGTTGAAAGTCTATTTAAACAAAGGCCCTAAAGAAGACAAGGGTGGAGAACGTCTCATATTGAAGTGCTACCTTTGCAATGGGTCTCATCGAATTGTCTAAAAAAGATCAAACTTGTAGCACTAGAAGAAGAAACCATAAAATCAGCTAAGGAAAGGTGTGGATCGTTAAAAGTCCTTCATGCCATCAATACCAAAGTTGAGGTACCAAAAATCGAGAAGAAGGGGCGATTGTTCGCAGACGTGAAAATTGGTGGACAAGGTACGAGAGACTTGGTGGATACTGGTACTACGAACAACTTTATGAAGGAAGAAGAAGTCAAGCGGCTAGGCCTCAAGTAAATACCCACCAATGGATGGACAAAAGTGGTAAACTTGAAGGCTAGAAGCATGTGTGGAGTAGCAAAAAACGTGGAGGTTCGTATAGGAGAGACATTCACTTTGACTTTTAGAATTATATTTGAATTAAAAAACAATAGAATTCTTGGGAAGAATTTTCTATTATTCTTATGGATGATTTGTAGGTAGTGTTGGGTATGGAATTCATAGACAAGGTGAAAGCTATTTTAATTCGATTTGCAAACACTATGTATATTATAGAGAAGTGGAATGCAAACGTAGTACCTTTGTCTTGAGAGGTACCAATGAAGACCAAGGTTGTTTCAGCCATGCAACTCTTTAAAAGAGTGAAGAAGGTAGAGCTGACATTCTTAGTGGCTATCAAGAGGGAAAATGCCAATACTAATGAGGAGCTGCTTGAGGAGATTTCTTGTGTCCTTTATGAGTACAAGGAAGTCATACCACTTGAGTTGCCAAAGAAGCTACCACCAAGGAGAGAGTGGACCACAAGGAAGAGTTGGAACTTGGTGCTAAATCCTTTGCCCGGTCCCATATCGTATGGCATCATCAGAGTTGGAAGAGCTAAGGAGACAATTAAACGAATTCTTGGATGCAGGGTACATCTAACCTTTTAAAGCTCTATATGGTGCACCGGTATTGTTTTTAAAGAAGCACGATAGATCACTTTAGTGCCAGAGTTGGAAAAGCTAAGGAAAAAATTAAAGGAGCTCTTGGATGCAGGGTACATCCAACCTTCTAAAGCCCTATATGGTACAACGGTACTGTTTTTAAAGAAACACGATAGATCAGTTCAGTTATGTATCGATTACAGGGCACTAAACATGGTAATCGTGAAAAATAAGTACCATATCTTTCGAATAGATTACTTGTTTAATCAACTTAGAGATGCAAAATGATTCTCCAAGCTTGATTTGAGATCGGGTTACTACCAAGTGAGGATTGCCAAAGGAGATGAGCCAAAGACTACTTGTGTGACAAGATATGGAGCTTTTGAATTTTTAGTCATTCTATTTGATCTCACTAATGCACGCTCAACATCTTGCACATTTATGAATAAGTTACTACATCATTTCTTGGATCGATTTGTTATTTATTTGGACGACTTTGATGTGCATAAAAACTCGTTGGAAGAACATGTCATACATCTACAATATGTCTTTCAAGCTTTAAGGCACAATGAGTTATATTTCAAAAAGGAGAAGTGTGCATTTGCAAAGCCAGAAGTAGTTTTTTTGGGGCACATCATGAGATGAGGCAGGCTAAGAATGGATGGATCCAAAGTGCTAGCTATTATTGAATGGGAGCCACTGAAGAAGGTAAGTGAGTTAAGATCCTTTCTTGGTTTGGCTAACTATTATCGTAGGTTCGTCCATGACTACTCTTCCATTGCGGCACTTTTAACATATATGTTCAAGAAGGGAGGAGTTTGGGGATGAGATGCCAAATGCCAAAAGACTTTTGATGTTTTGAAGGAGGCCGTGACGAAGTAACCAGTTCTTGCTCTTTCGAATCACACGAAGCTATTTGAATTGCATTCGAATGCTTTTGATTTTGCACTTGGGGGTATGTTGATGTAAGAAGGACACCTCATTCCTTTAGAAAGTAGAAAGCTTAATGACACCGAGCGGCATTATACGGTGTAAGAGAAGGAGATGACGACCGTAGTGCATTGTTTGCGAACGTTGAGGCACTACTTGTTGGGAGCAAAGTTTGTTTTGAAGTTGGACAATGTTGCTTCAAGTTACTTCCTCAATCAAAAGAAGTTGACATCTAAGCAAAGCCAGATGGCAAGCTTTCTTGGCATAATTTGACTTTGAGATGATGTAGAAGCCGGGAAAGGTGAACTTAGTGTCAGATGTACTAAGTACGAAGATCGAGCTAGCAGTTTTATCACAGCCTAATTTTTCTTTGCGTGATTGAATGAAAGAGGGATTGCAACACGATCACCAAACCAAGAAAGTGCTGAAGCAAGTCAAGGAGGGAAAGACTTGTAAGTTTTGGCTTGAGAATGGGTTGCTCATCACCAAAAGAAGTCAGATTTATGTGCCTAAATGGGATGGATTGAGGAAGGAGATCATCAAGGAGTATCCTGACTCCTTATGGGCTGGTCATCTAGGAATGCATCGAACTTTGGCACTTATGGAACGTGCCTATTATTGGCCCCAATTGAGAGATGATATAGAGACATATGTGAAGTCTTGTCTTGTTTTCCAATAAGAGAAGGTGGAGAATAAAGCATCAAGTGGATTGTTACAGCCGTTGCCAATTCCCAAGAGACCATTGGAGAGTGTCTCAATGGACTTCATTAGTGGGTTGCCAAATAATAGTTGTTGTGGATCGCTTCAGTAAGTATGTGGTATTCATACTTATTCCAATAAAATTCATTGCCGAAGATGCTGCTCATTTATTCTTTAGGCATGTGATGAAGTATTGGATCATTCCACAAACCATCATGAGTGATAGGGACATTCACTTCACAGGATGATTTTGGATAGAGTTGTTTAAGCTCTTGGGGTCAGAGTCAAACTTCTCTATAGGTTTCCATCCACAAATTGATGGACAATCCAAGAGAGTGAACATCTTATTGGAATTGTATTTGCGACAAGTAAAGATGCTCGATGTTGCCCAATTCCTAGGTAATTTACAGCTGAGTGAGTTTACAGAAGCTAGCCATTGGACAACAACATTTGAATCCCCACACTCATATTGTCAGTTATAGTGGTAAAAGCCCTGGAGCATATTTGTTTGCCAGAAGTTGGCATAAGAAGTCCGATATAACTAGGACATACCTAAACCAAGCAGCCAAGAAAATGAAGAAATGGGCCGATAAGAGGAATTGTCACTTGGAGTTCAGAGAAGGAGATTTGGTGATGGTCAATCTCTTTTCTCATAGACGCGCTAGAGGAGGTGTCCATAAGGGCTTGATTTGGTGCTACGAAGGACTTTTCCCCCTGGAGAAAAGGTAGGCAAGTTGGCGTACCGAGTTAAGATACCCTCGCACTTGGAGATTCATCCCGTATTTCATGTAAGTTTTCTAAAACTTTATCATGCTAATAATGAAGATCTAAGTAGGGGAATCAAAGCGCGCAGCCACGGCTGTGAAGACAACACACAAATAAAAAGTGAAAGAGATCTTGGCACATACCTAGGAGAGGTTCACATCTTGCATACGAAGAATCCTTAGTCAAATAGAAGGGACAGCTGCAAAGTCAAGCTAGTTGGGAGCAGGAGCTTTCTCTTTGACAATACAAAGACAAGATTCAAGAGTTCCACCGAGACACCATGAGGACGTTGTCAAATTAGTTTGGGGAAAATGTCACGTTCTATATGTTTTAAAACCCACAAAACAAGGTTTGGGGCTCAAAAGAGTTTTCTGGAGTATGGTAGAAGCTTATGGAAAGCCCTGGAAGCTTCTGAAACATAGTAGAAGACTATGAAAGCTTGTGGAAGCTTATGGAACATTATGGAACAATACAAAACCTTATAAAAGCTTGTAGACATATCCATAATGCACTTGAAGTATATACAGTAGTGTAGAGAATTCTAGAAGTTCAATATAAACCATTAGATAAAGAAGATATTAGCCGTCCATTTCAGGAAGACGCAAGTATAAATACCTCTTGGGGTTGTCTCATGGGAGCATAAAAGATCATAGATTGCATTGTGAGCATTGTAGCTTTCTTGGGAGTTTTTTAATAGGTGTTATTCTCCTACATTCCTTCTTCTCTTTAGCAAAGTGTTTCGTGTAGAAGGATAACTTGGGAATCAGAGTGTACTCAAGTGCTAAACAAGTGTTGTTGAAAGTCTAAGCCCGTTACATTGTGCATGGGATTATATGTGTTGATTTTTCTTACATTGCACAAGTGACAATCAACGATCTTGTCCATATCATTGTTAATATTTTTGTACCAATAAAGGAGCACATTTAAGCTTACTCATTTTTTATTCTTTAGTACCTTTATAAAAACCTATATAAAAAGCTAAACATGGAAAGTGGAATGAATAATTAACCATTTGTTTGATTTGGGTAATAGTCCTCTAATAGAGCATAACTTGTTTCATTTTCCTATTTATTTTTAGGTGATCGACACTAGAGTACTTTAAGTAAGCTCCTATTAGATTGTATAATGAAGTCCAAAATCACCTAATGAATCAAGCATCCCAATAACTAATAATATCTATTAGAATGACAAAAGTATTCATGAAATTCTTATAGAATAACTCAATAGAAGTTTCAATTAAACAAATTATTGGAGCATCAATGAATACTGCATATTCGATGAACTGATCCACTGCAACCAACATTGAAGCCTTTACATCCCACTTTAAGAATCCCACAATAAAATCTAGAGATAATAACATCCATAGTCTCTCTGAATAGGCACATGCTACAATAATTCAACTCCCTTTAACCTTTTAGTTTTATTTTCTTGGAATATAGTGCAAGTATGATAATAAGCTTTGATTTTTTTTCCATATGTAGCCACATGTAACAATATGATAATAATGCCATCATTTATTCACATTTAGATGTCTTTCTCATTATGGTTCCTATAAAGTCAACCAATTTCAATAATATAAAATACGTTTCCTTCATATAAAAATATCCATCATTGAATGACTTGCCTTTATATACAAATATGCTTCAACACCTTAATATGGGCTAGCCACTCCATAATGACATATTTCGTAAGAATCATTCAAACTTAGCCCTACTTACTATCTCAAAAATTTTTATTTTTACCCTAAACCACTCACAAATCTCCATCTTAACATATAGTTGGTTTTTCCATGAACATTCTTGCACCTATAGCTAATGGAAAATAAGTTCATCCATATAATAGCCATACATAATTATATCATGAAGATACATCACCATAAAGTCACCCAACAAATCACATAAAATATCATTCGTCAAATTACAAATATAGTAGAGGGTGTTGTCAAGCCAAAGGGAATGATAAAAATTTCTTATACATAATATCAAGTTACAGAAGTGGCTTTTGACTCATCAGTTTTAGTAATTTTGACTTGTTAATAACCGAATCTCATATTCAACTTTGAAAAGATTGAAGCCTTTCATAATTTATCCATCAAATCACACATCAATGGAATAAATGGTTACTTTATTAAGTACTTGGTAGTTGACACAAGTTTATAGTATGTCATCAACCTTTTTTTGAAAGAGAATAAGAGTATCATAAAGAGCTTTCAAGAGTTGAACATACCCTATTTTTAATAGTTCACCCAATTTCTTTACAACTCTCTTAATTTTAATAGGGACATCTGATATGAATCATAAGCATAGTAAATATAACTTGGTTTCAACTTAATTCATAATTGATTGTTCCCTTTGTGGTAGTTCCTTAGGAAATTTTGTTAGCAACATATCTCGGTATGAATTCCAATAAATGAGCAATCATATTAGGCACTCATTGACTACTAAAGCAAGGTAAATGTTCTACTTACATTTTAAATCTTTTTCCATAGTCTTTTTTTTTAATAATAGGAAATTTTAGCTTGTTATTGCTTCTTTTTTCAATAGGCTTATAACATCTAAAAGAATAATGGACAATTCCTCCATGAACATGATTAAACCTATATATGGATATACTACTACTTTATGTTTTCAAAGGAAATTTATCCAAAGATGATATTGAAATCATCCAATGGTGACAATTATGTTTATCTTTCCACTCTAGCCATGAACATTCTTAGGTATATTATAAACTACAATAACAACATCTCTCACTTTTGCATTTATCAATCTAAATCGGTTTATGCTCTTTCTTAATTTCATATTTTGAACTTAGCAATCAACTTGTTTATAGTGAATGTATATATGGGATCAACATCAACCATCACAATAACGTCTATACCATTAGTTCGAATTGTTATATGTAATAGTTGCATATGCAATAATTACATCACCTAAAAGAGTGTTGAGAAAATAGAGAGGATCCACCCTTGTTGCTACTTCACCATTTGTTTCATCTTTAGCCTCCATTACATTAAGTTTCTCTAGCTTAGGTCATTCCCAAACAAAGTGAGGTCCATTGGAAATGAAAAAAGCCATCATTCTATTCCTTTGTTCATTATATGGAAGCCCATTTCCATTCACCTTATTTTCGATTTATCATTTTATACCTATTCTTCCTCATACTTATATTTACAGTTCCATTTTCTTCTTATCCTTACACTTTGACTAATTGGAAGCACCAATTGCTTCTTTATCCTTTTTAGATACAAATGAACTAAATGATCTAGTATTATAATTATGCTAGGCAAATGCTAAACAACTTGCTTACACAATTTAATATGCACCTATGTTTAAAATCTAAATAGAAAGCTATCAAACATATCTTCTTCAGATATGTTACAGATGTCTAACATTAATG
The DNA here is from genome assembly GCA_027563595.1 of Erythroxylum suave. Classification (NCBI taxonomy): domain Eukaryota; kingdom Viridiplantae; phylum Streptophyta; class Magnoliopsida; order Malpighiales; family Erythroxylaceae; genus Erythroxylum; species Erythroxylum suave. Next base: position 7,079,513 of record JAOSBN010000007.1, on the reverse strand, counting down.
AACTAAATGCCTTCATAGAATTATGAATAGTCCTCTTATGCCATAACTTTTGTAATAATTAACTCAAGAAAGAAGACTTCCTATGTAATGATTCACTTTTGACTAACATTAAAATCATCCTATCAAGAAACCGAAAAATTTCTACATCTCCCACACTAATTACATGCTTGTTAACCTGAATATCAACTTTAGGACCCTTATAGCATTTGTATACCACTATATGTCCCAAAGAAATTTCTACAATTCTTTAGCATCTCAAGCCCTATTAAAATGTTTTAGATTAGGAATTATCATATTGGATAATTTGTCATCCATTGAGCCGTACGTAGGAGGACCAGTACATCTTCTAATAAACCAACTCTTTTATTTTCCTCATTAAAAATGTAATCGAAATGCCTTTGGGTACCAATAAAAAACATCACCAAGTTAATCAATATGAGTAGTTACTTAATTCCTTTATCTTCCTCAATAGGACCAGGGACATGCTAACAAATAAGCTTCTCCTATATTACTTCCATATTCTTCTAACCAATCATTGCTCACCATAAATGGCTTCTAATTTGGCTCTAATACTAGTGATGTGTTCTTGATTGTTTATATATTCACTCCTTAATACTTAGAGATTATTATTATGAAATGCTTAAGGTACTAATTTTTGGTTCACATTTGGTTTTAGGTACAAATTGTAAACACAAGAGCTAAAATGAGATAAAAGCACATTCCTTAAGCCATCCTCTTGATGTTCAAACTCATTTATCTTTGTGAACACAAAGGAGATGGATTAGAATGAAGATGGGACAAGAAAATGAACAAAAAAGAAGGATTTAGCATGATCTGTATGATGAACGGTAGTGTATCCACTTGCACAGTCGTGCATAATCATGAAAGTGGTGTTATTTGATGCACGATTAGATACACCGATGTGTATCAAACCGTGCATCTCCTTATAAACTTAGTTTTTCATACAAATAGACATTTGAGCAGCCAAATAAGAGATGAATTATTTTTGGAACATGAAGGGAGGTAGAACATTCATTTTTTGGAGATCTATGGATGACTAATCCTTCTTTCTTTTGGTTTGTGAGGGAACTCAAAGTTAAAGGTCACATATAAACATCTCTTCATTATGCATTTTTTATCTTTTCTCTTTAAAGGTTGTTTATGCTATTATTTGCTTATTGTTTTGGGTATTCATATATGAATGCATAATATTCTCGTTCTCAATAGATTGTTTGTGTATGATGTCAAAATATGGAATACAATATGTAGTAGTTGTATTTTCAATCCATTTATGGTAAAATAAGGGTGATGGATCATTAAGAAATCATAACATAGGTTAAATGACCCAAGCTTGTGTGGTTATTGCCTAGATTAATCTGTTTTCCTACTCCATAATATGATTGTCTTATTAAATCTAAAGAGCTTATTCGAAAACAACTAAACCCCCCTAAAAAAATATACGAAATATTAATTCCTTTCATTACAAAAGTTGTACATGTACTCTTTGTGGATACGATCCCTACTCAC
>JAOSBN010000007.1:7054032-7077886 GCA_027563595.1 Erythroxylum suave | reverse complement strand
AAAAAATATACGAAATATTAATTCCTTTCATTACAAAAGTTGTACATGTACTCTTTGTGGATACGATCCCTACTCACCATTAATATAAAATTTTGGTATACAGAGTTAAGTTTTACTTTTTGATGCATTTGACAAGCATCAAGTAATTTGAGGCTAAGATTTTGGACACAGATCCACTATGTTTGCAAACCAATTCACAAACTTATTCCGCTTTAATTTTTCAAACTCAACTACCTTCCAGATTCTACATTACTTATTTATTTTCATGAAAAAATGAATGTGGAAGTTTTATGCAAGCGAGAATATGAATTACATTTCGTGTGAGGGCTAACATAGTCTAAATTATGCCTTGTATATGTTTCCCACTTGTATATGTTATAAATAATATTTATAAGGCAATTTATGTAGTTACATCTTGATTTCTTGGGCGATTTGTCTAAACAACACATAAGTTGTACACATAGTTTGTAACTATTGTATTTTTCCATGGAAGGTAACTATTAGAGGGGTAGTTTGTTATCAAATAACATAATTAAATTAATTATCACCAAATAACTAACAAGATAATTGCTACTATCCAACATGAACACTACAAGAAAATTAGAAATTACCAACTAATTGTAAGTTTACATGTGATAAGTTTTAATATTTGTAACCTTGATAGTACAGCAAGTGCAAGGGGTCATTCACGTAGCACCTAAGGTATTGATCCTACGAGGACGATTAATCTAATCCTAAAATCTAAGGCTGAACTAAGTCACAATAATTTGAATTAAATAAATTAAGGTAAAAAATTAATCAATTAAACAATCAATCTCAAGAATTAAATTTCAGAAATATAAACAAGATAGCAATTTGCACAACCCAATCAAGAATCAACTTAGGAACTACCAATTGAGAGAAAGGGAGTTTTAGTCCGACCTTAATGGAAACCTAATTGATTATGAAATTATTGAATTACTTGGTTTAGATGGTACTAGGGTGGTGTTAGATCGCTTATGGCCCGTGAATGCATATTGCGCAACGGAATGGACCATAGAAATTCAGGTCTTGTGCCTTTGTTAATCAAAATTTCACAACAAGAAGTATGTAAAATTACATCTTGTAGCATGCGGATTAGGTTTCTTTCCAGATATCTTGACGCTGTAACTCGTGAATGTCCTCTACCGGTATCCACACAAGGATGAACGATCCGGGCAGCGGCTAATGTGTACTAGCACATTCTAAAACACTTTAGAATGCTGCACAGTTTTTCTCTCGGGAAAAGTGACGAGTGGCTAGGTGGCTAGGGTTTTCGTATGTCATCTAATAAGACATAATCCCTTTATTTATAAAGAAACCCTAATCCTACACCTATTAGGAATAGGAATATTATAATCCTAAACCTATTAGGATTATGGAAGCCCAATAAGTTTCGGCCCATATTATATCTCTTATAATAAAAGTCCGATAACTTAATTGAATCTAACCCAATAAATATATCCACATATATTTATTCAATGCCTAATAAATTAGGCCCAAGAGAATAAGCCCAAATCACATCACTCTTTGTGTGTGATCTTGTAGGCTCATTTGATGTTAGCAATGGGCTTGATCACACTTCAAGGCCCATAAGTCATAAGTGGCTTCTAGCAGGACATTATGACTACCCAAATCAAATGAGGATCGGTAATCTGATTTAACTTGTAACCATGGTTACAAATTCAGTCCCTTTGTAACATGATATCAAGATTAATCATAAGGCATGGTACATGTCAACCTTTGATTAATCATAATTTCTTGATTCCTAAGTTGAATGACTATAATAAATGACATTGATGACTCCTCATCAATTCATTTGAGCACGACCATGCATTTGTTTAGTCAAACTTGTCAAGAGGCCCAAATGATATCTCTCTCATTTAAGAGAGGTACAAATTCCATCAATGTCATTCACTTCCCTTCGCATGATTCATTTAATATCTAACATAAGACTACTTGTTATCCAGTTAAAGATAACTTAGTCTAATGTCAAAACACTGAATTCCTCATGTAGGAAACCATGATGACTTCAAGTCAAAGGACTAAAGTCAAACCATATTGAGAATCACTAATGACATGAAACCATGTAGTGTTCTCTTTGTGGGTCGGTCCAATAAATATTCTCTAACATATATCTATGTATCTGATTTGATAACTCATATCCATGATCAGTAAAATGTGATCATCAATCAGAACACATACTAGCCTTAATTCATTATTATTCCACCAATAATGATCGACCAGGGACAGTTTAGAATAATATTATAATGCTTATGATTTTACTATCAAATCACATATTTGATGACATAATCCTAATACTATTCATGGAATGTAAATCACATTACATAAACAATATGCATGCATATCTAAAAGAATACCTCATAATTTATAAATAATAAGTTAGAATGTCAGTACAAAAATCATATATGACCATTAGCCTAGGGCACACTACTAGCAGGTGGATTGCTCTCTGTCAAGTTATAATCTTTAACTCTAATTAATAATCCCTAATTAGATATGGAATTGAAATCTCTCGATTCACAATTTACCTAGAACCAAACCCACGTGCAAAAAATAGTTATTTTACTTGCTAAAATCAGTTGACCAAGAATTATGGCCAAATTGTGAGATCAAGACTGAATTATCTTCAATTGCTTGAATATTGAACATGAAGTTTGAAGGGCATATTTCTGATCAAAGTTTGGATAATTGTTTGGTATGATAAATCATTAACTCCTAATCATACAATGGTTGATAATTTCTACAAAATGGAAAAACTTATTCAGGGTCTTGTTTTTCCAATTGAAAAAAATTGATTGTTGCAATTTTGGATGCATGTGTTTCTGGGGAGATGATCTAGAATTACAATAGTGCAAATTTTGTGGTCAATCTACGTTCAAACTTAGAAATCGTTTTACTGCATCTTATATAAGATGACATAATAAACAGGAAGATAGAATAATGAGTCATCCATCAGATCCACTAGTATGGAAACATTTCAATAACACCCATTTTGAGTTTTTAGCTGAAAGTTGAAATGTTAGGTTGGGATTGTCGACAGATGAATTCCAACCTTTTGGTCAACCGAGCCAACAATATTCATCATGGCCAATCATAATTACTCCTTATAATTTACCTCCACGGATGTGTATGAATGAGGTATATATGTTCTTGACGGTGGTTGAGCCAGGGCCTATGAATCCAAAGCATAAAATTGATGTATTTTTACAACCATTGGTCTCTAAATTTTATCATATTTGGGAATTTGGAGTGTATATATATGATGTGTCTCTTAAACAAATTTTTTGTTGAGAGTGGCTTTGATGTGGACTATTAGTGATTTCCCTTTGTATTATATTGTATGGATGGAGCACAGTAGAGAAATTGGCTTGTCCTTACTATAACAATTATTCTTATGCGTTTTATCTTCTTAATATGGCCAAAACATCTTGGTTTGACAACCGCAGGAAATTTCTTCCTCCAGATCATCCATTTAAACATAATAATAAAAATTCATTAAGAATAGGAAGGTACAAGCATTTCCTCCCCATTACAAAGCTGATGAAGATATATTGTAAGAGATTAATGAATTAGGGTTGCTAAAAGTTACAGAACTTGAAGTTGAAGAAGTTAATAGAAGCATTAGTAAAAAATTTAGTTGTAAATGAAATACTTTTGGTAATTGCCATATTAAAAAAGTAATTTTATACATCATAATCTAGATGTGATGCATATTAAAAAGAATATTTTTGATAATTTGTTTAACACCATAATGAACATTCAAGGGAGGACAAAGGACAATGCAAAATCACGAGCTGGTCTGAAACTTTTTTTTAATAAAGAATGAGTTAGATAAAGATCTTCGCACTGGTAAATATCCAAAAGCATGTCACACTTTTGACAAAAAACAAAAGGAAAATTTATGATTGAAAAGTCTAACGTTTCCTGATGGTTATGTTTCAAACTTTGCAAGGTGTGTGGACATAAAGAAGCACAAATTATTTAGGATGAAAAGTTATAATTGTTATGTGTTTATGCAAAGGCTAATTCCAATTGTATTTCAAAAGTTGATACTGAATAAGGTTTGGGAAGCTATAACAGAATTAAGTTTGTTTTTTAAAAGCTTAACATCATCTAAAATAAAGTTGGCTGAAATGGAAAAACTAGATAGGGAAATTTCAATTATCTCTTGCAAATTGGAAGGGATTTTCCCTCCAAGCTTCTTTGACTGTATAGAGCATCAACCTGTACATTTAGCACACGAAGTTAAACTTGCTAGTCTGGTTCAATACTGACGGATGTATCTGTTTGAGAGGTAATTATAGTTAATATTTAAATAAAACTTATAGCATTTTTATTCACAAATGTATAGGTATTTGCATCATTTGAAGAAAAACGTAAAAAACAAGGCTAGAGTTGAAGGTTCGATATGTAATGCTTATTTAGTGGAGGAAGTAAGTATATTTTTTTCACATTATTTTAAGTCGCATATGCACATAAAAGAAAGAAAAGTTTTTCGTAATGACGATGGGGGAGAAACGGGTGTTGATGCTAACTTATCCATTTTCACATATCCAGGACAAACATATGAACATTCAATAAGAAGAATGTTAACAGCAGAAGAAATAGAGGCTGCCCATGGTTACACTTTATTGAATTATCAAGAGGTTCAACCTTTCGTGCAATAAGTTTAAATTGATTTTGAAATATATTATCTGAGTTTTAGAAGTTATTGTTGTTCATAACTAAAATACATAATAATGCTTTTAGATTATATAAGCAATGGTTACGCAAGCTAATGCCCAAAACAACACAGGATGATATCAATAAAGAAGTTGAAAGACATTTTTCTCGATGGTTCAAGAAATACGTAAGCTTCACTTGTAATAATTTAAGTGATTGAATTATCATATCAAAGTGATTAGATGACATTATACTTTTCAATATGATAAATTATGTTTTGTGTTTTGTGTAGGCCTCAGAAAAACCAAAAGAGAGTAAGTTCATATGTGATCTTATGAAAGGACCTTTGTAACCTGTTAAAACGTATCCATTGTATTTTATTAATGGATACAAATTTCATACAAAATATCATGGTTATAGCATGACAACGGTAAATAGTGTGGTTTTTGTGAAATTCAGTACCCTGCATTGCCAATAAAATAGAGTGTGATGTTTAAGTGTGAATGGTTTGATCCAACTCCTAATGTTGAAACCAAAGTGCACAGTCGATACAATCTAGTTGAAATCAACCAGTGAAGAAGATCTAAACAATTTGAACCTTTTGTGTTAGCAATGCAAACGATCTACGTGTAGTATGTCCTTTTCCCCAATTTACGATGAGATAAATTAGATTGGTTGGTCGTATGCAAAGTAAAACGTATAGGTGTTTTTGAATTACATGGAAAAAGAGAAAATAAGAGAATTAAAAGTGAAACTTTTTAAGAAGAAGTTTATGAAATAAATGCATTGGTAACATATGACGAGAGTGAACCTTTGAACGATCCAAATAATGAATATGTTGACATTTTGATAGGTGTGGATAAGTATATATTTTTATAGGTACTTGACATGTGTTTTCTAGCATAAATGTTGTTTATTGTTCTAGTTTAAGATTCGTTTTGTATGTTTCCATTAAGTTAGATTTCCATGATTTTTATTATGTGTTTAATGTTAATTGAGGGTGAGAATTGACTATTTTTATGTAGGAAGAAAGAGGGAGCAACTTGGAGGGTGAATAAAAGATCAAAGAGAAGAAGAAAAAAGGAGTGGAGCTGAGGCCAATTCCCATGATCATGGGAATCATGCAAATTCTCTCGAACGTGGGAATTAGAATCTGAGACAATATATGAGGTTTCATTAAACTTATGATTTTTGGACTATTTAAGCATCATTAAGCCTCCATCTTCAAGGGAGACGACACCCCTCTATAGAAACACCATCCTTGAGTGAAGAACACATATTTAGAGCTTTGAGAAAGGATTGAAGATAAGGATCATCATCAAGAGTGAGCAAAATAGCACATCAACATCAAAATTCTATATTTTTTCAAAGAAGAGAAGGAGACTTTCTATTCCATTTTCTGTCATTCTAATCTCTTCTATTCTTTGTAAAAATGGTCTATTTGATTGTTGCTGATGTTTTGGAGACCATCTTAGGCTGATTTCATTGTAGGGATTGCCTTAGAACTATTTTGTTAGAACTCCTATTTTATTAAATTGAATGCAATTGTCTTTGTTGATTGTTGTTCTTAATTGTCATCTTGCAATAAATCAAGAGAGTGAGTGAGATGAGATTCCTATAGGATTGTACAACGAGAGTTGGTGACCTATAGACTGGCAATCATCACATTAATTGAATAGTTAGAAGAGAGATCTCGACTAGTCAATTGATCACCTATAGGACAGTTTAACAACTGGTTGAATCGGTAAAGTCTTTGGGTAGGTTAAGAGATCGTCCAATTGATTCTCATTAATTCAATTAGGGACAAATAGTTACACCTTGAGAGAGTGTAATTAGTATATTTGGAAATCTAAGGTGAGACATAATTCAATCGATAAAATAGGAGGGAGACAAAATAGGAAAAAAGTAATCTCTAGTCTTTAGATTCTTTAATTCCAATTTTTCTACAATTGTGGTATTGTTCTTCGTTGGTCGTTAATCTTTTATTTAATTTTCCAAATTATTTTCATTTAACAATTTCATTTCTTAAACAAAGTTATGTCTAAATTAGGCAATGTCTGGGCATCAATCCCTGTGGGATTGATATCCGATCTTTTTAACTACAAGTCATGACCCATTCACTTACAGTTTTTAAGCGCAAAACAAATAGATAGGTTTTACTGTCAACACATTTCATTTGGAGAGGATGAGGAGGGTGAGAGATCTGAAGACAAGCTTGAGTTTGATTCTAATTCTTCAGAAAAGGAAGATGATAATGATTTTATTTAAAATTAAGTGATGATAACAATTAATTTGTATTTGTAATAGAATATTATATGAATAAATCTATTATTGCATCAACAATATATTGTTATATATTGAATTTATATTGTTCTATTACTAGAAAATTCAATAAAATGTGAATTTCAGGTTAAAAATATGCCACCAATGAGAAAACAAGATATGATGAAGTCAAGGTTTAGGTTATAACAATTTAGAGAAACCAGTACATTTCCAGGTAAAGAATCACATTTTACAGATGCTACTGCACATTCAGATGAGGCATCACCTTTTATACTTGCTACTATACCATCTAGCAGCCCTGCTACACCATCCACCACCCCTATATGACAGAGATATCACGGGTAAAAATTGCAAATGAAGGAGGCGACCTCTAGCTTGGGGCTAAGGGAGTTGATGGAAGAACATATATCACAATTGTCAACAATTTGTAAGTAAAATTGTAAAAATTTTGTAATATATGATAACATCATAGGTTTAGACTGAAGTTATAGGTTTTAATTTGAAAATGATCTAAAATGATTTATATATTAGGTTGGTTATGTCTGGAATGTGCTCAAGAAATATCTCATTCAAGTTCGAGGAGAGGATAAATCTTAAGGGTTATATATAAAAGGATGTCCCTCATCCAAAAAGAGATTTTTATTATTAGGAGTTTGAGGTACACAAAATTTATTCTTTAATCTTTTTGAGTTTTTGAAAATTTATACATTAATTAGATAAATATTATCATTTATAAGTACTTATTATATGCATTTCTTTTTCTTCAGAAAGAATTTTTTTGGGATCGAAAATTTGATGTAGTAATTTATAATGTATGGGAGAAGCGAGTTCGTACACGTTATAGAGACTTTTTTGCTTTGATACATAAGAATGGTGTACGGCCACCATATATATCTGAAGAAATATGAAGTTGTTGACAACAATAATAGGCATCATTTGAGGCAATATTCATTTCAGATTGCAATTCTGCCAATAAAGGTGGAAGACTAGATTGAAAAGCCTCCCTGTACACATTAGAAGATCTTTGACCCACAAAGAGCATGCACTTCAACTTGTAAGTGTCATAATTTTACACTTATATTCTAATTTTTGTACTTTGATGTATGAAATTTGATTTATAAAATTTAAAATGAAAATATATATGCATTATGGAGAATAATAATGTTATAAATGTCAGATGCCATTAATGGTTGTGCTGTTTAGTTAAAGTTTTTTATCTAATAGGGGTATATATCATAGAGGAAATTATGGAGAAATTTTTGTAAATAGTAGTTCATTTATAACATTTTATTCTGATGCAGGAAAAGTCTATAGGTAGGAAGCCTACACCATGCCAACTCTTTTTGCACACTCATACCAAGAAGAAGATGGTGTGACCTTCGTCAACACCCAATGCAGATAAGTTCATGTATGTAAAATCTATACTTTAATATTAATTCTTAAAAAGTATCACCTATTAACATAAGCAATTATAATAATAGGACCAAATACAAGAAAATATTGAACAACAGTCTCATAACTCTAAAACTATTGATGAGAGTCAGGCGTATTTTGATGTAGTGCATAGTAGGGACCACTGTGGAAGGATTTTTAGCTTAGGTTCATTTGCGAACATATATTATTTGCAATCCTCCACATCCACTACAGCTGAATCTGGTAAACAGTCCGCATCAAATGAGAGGGTCCTCCATCTTGAGAGCATAGTATAGAGGCTGGCAACTCAGTTGCAACAGTCGATGAACTACATAGCCCAACCCCGTAATGAAATGGATCAATTGAAAAGGAGGGACAATACCTCATCACAACAGTAAGAGCATCCATCTTCACCACCTATATAAGTGAATGTATTTGATGTTTTGCTTCACTTAAGTTTTTGTACAAATTCTTAATTTACAGTTATTTATAATGATTACTTATTCGTGTGCATTTTAATTTTTTTATTATATTAACAATCAGGATAACATTTACTTTATATCTATCTATCAATGTTATATTATTTAAAGAAATTAAATATACAAGAAAAATCATAAGATTATGAACAGAAAACACAGGTAGGAAGTGAGAAATGGAAGCAGAAATTTATCAAAGTTAAAATTTCCGACAGAATTACAATATTTTGTCGCTAATATAACTTCTGTCAGTGCATTACCAACAAAAAATAAGATTTCATCGCTAATTAGCGACGAAATAAATAAATCCATCCATAAGTTACTGACGGAATATATCACTTTGTTAGTAAAAATTTAGTGACGATTAACATTTCCATCGGTAAATTTAGCGATGGAAACATATATATCCGTCAGTAACTTTAGTGATGAACACATGATTTACTGTCGATAAATTCACCGACAGAATATTGGAATTCCATCCGCAAAGTAGCGACAGAATTCTATAAATCCATCAGTAAATTTTCTTTAAATTACCAACGGAAATTCAAAATTTTGTCATTAATGTTACCTACAGATACACAAGCTTTCGTTGCTAAATTGACAAACGGCCGTTTCTTCGACTTTTCCTTTCGTTGGTAATTTCTATCGCCAAATTTGTTTCCTAAAGGAAAAGCTTCATTTTTCGTCGATAATTTTCATCGCAAAAACCTTTTTTCTTATAGTGAAAGTTGGGGTGATTCTAGAATCTCCAAAATCTCTATGCTACTTAAAGCTACCTAGTAACACCGGGCATAAGTTATAAAGGCTAAATACTTATTGTCTTTATTAAGCTATCAAGTTCCTTACTGGAGCATATCACCATTATGCCTTAGTTTTATTGGTCGATAAGTAGCAAGGATTCATCTTGCTACCAAGTTCATCTAAATGCACAAGAGGGCTTCTTAATATTGTAGTTTTTATGAACTAATATAATTTAGTTTTTATCTTTTTCCTTACTCTCTTTATTATTAATTTGTTTCCATTCAAAGTTTATATGTTTACGATTTCTTGAATTAAATTGTACATTGATATTGAAATAAAATAGTCATATTATGGGAAATTCATTAATTTTTTAAAATATTTAAAAATTATACACGTAGTTTGCTTTGAGACAACTTTTAATTTCTTTTGAATAATAATATATAAGTAATTGTGTGATTTTTTTTCTATAATTCCAATTAAAGGAACATATTTAAAGTTTGCTCTTAAGTTTTGAATGATAACAAAAGGAAAATTGGTGTGGGGCGAACAAAACAATATATAAATGAACCTTTCAATTAGATTAAAAGGAAGAGTTGACAATGTAACAATATAAAAGTGATAAAGGGGAGACTTAGTCATTAACTAGTTGTTAATATAGTATGTAGTAAAATTAAATTTTAATTTAATTAAAAATATTTTTTATTTTTCTTCTATTTTTTACCTTGTATTTCTTAAGAATGTTTCTTCTTTTACCCTTGATGTTCCTATTATTTTAATATCAAAATAATGTCATCTATCTTAGCTTATTTTAGTTTGTTCTATGTTTTGATCAATAGCTTAGATAACCAAAGTGTTGGTCTCTAATGGGATTTAATAAGGGTGAATTGGTTGTCAGTGAATTAAAATTTTTTTGCTTAATAATGTGGAATAACAATGTAGTTAATTGCAATGTCATAAGTGCAAATAATGTAAAAAGATTAGGACTGAGAGGTTGCAAACCAACATCGTAGTGGTTGGGAAAATAAACCTTGCCTATATCCACTCTTCACGAATTACTATGACATGATTTTACATTAAAGACTAAGAATATGGCACCAACATGGTACCACATTCAAACTCATGTTCTAACATGGCACATTTATTATTTAGGAGAGTTTGCTACATGACCAAACATGATATGAATAGGGATCCGTGTTTCTATCATGTTTTCCTTGATCATTTGCTAATATTATACATGCTCTGCCTATGTTCTATAATACAAAATCAACATAGTCCTATGTTTCTTCTTTAAAGACTTGTGTTCTTAAGAGACATCCTCAAAGGTGTGAGTTATATGAGTCACTTACCTAACATAAGGCCAATATAGTGTTGCTCTAATATGGCATTAATTTTTGCAAAAGTTCTACGGTTTAGCGCATAAAAGGGAGAGAGAGTAAAAAAATAAGAGGGAGAACAATTAGAAGCCGAATAAAAGAACTTAGTAATAAAAGAGAAAAATAAGAAGTATATCAAGACTCATCAAGAACATCAACATTTTAAGATCCATAAGAATGATTTCTTATTTCTTTCTTTTTAATTGCAATTAAATTGGCATATAGATCTAGATGAGATGAATCATAGACCTATTATTTTAAATTGATTGTTTTATTTAATGTATGATCCTAGGTTTTTTTGGAACTAATGATGGTTATTTATTGTGTTAGATTGAAGTACCCTATATAGATGATTCAATAAGGAATTTCATATATAAGGATTGGGAAATCATATGTATGATTGGAACAAAACTTAAATAATGAGAGTTACATATAGTCCTAGATATAGGACCACATAAATCGTATGTTAGAATCAAATGTATAAAGGAAATTCATAAAATAAGTTAATTCACTCTTAGAAGCTTAATTAGAAAAAGATTTCACTTATTTCACTAAGGGATATAAGTTATATAGCTTGAGAAAGAATATAATTATAACTTTGAAATTCTTGTTGATCTAAGAATCTAGGATTAATCACAAAGTTGCGAATATCGTACAAGACTTGTTACCGGATTAGGTTCTAGTATGGTCCTATATCAATACTGGTTAATATTAGGTACTGTTTCGGGTAATTTTTAAATTTATAAGATAGTTTTTTAATTTTTTTTAAATTTGCAAAATAGTTCATTGGTATATTTTACAATTGTATTATATACTTTATAAGTTTACATCAACCTTGTCTCTAAAAATCATAATCACAATTAATATCAAATGACAATAATTTTTAAATATTTCACATATAAATAATAACCACAATTAATATAAAAAAACACAATCATCTTCATCATATAAATATAAAACTAAGAATAATACAAAGTATTTAAAATATTAAATAATACAATTTCATCATATAATAAATAATAATTACATCAAAACTTCCAATAAAAAAGAACTAAAAAAGAACAATAAATATCCTTAACTAAAAAAGAACAATAAATATCCTTAACTCTTAAACTATTACAATTTACAACAGGAGTTCGTAATGAGGAAACAATCAAGTAGAAGTTAAACCTGAAACAAAACATTTACAATTACATTACATATATAGAATTTAACATATACATCAAATATGAGTAAAATTAAAAGAAGAGAAAAACAAACACCTGGAATGAAATTCAATCGTCTACGAAAGGATACCCACTATAATTTCACCGACTCTAGTTATCATTTGATACAAAATCTTCATCATTGAGATCATCATTATCATTCAAATTTCATGCACCAAATGATATGTCAATGCTTTCCCATCGAAGATTATATCCCAAGCCATTGACATCTACCAAATTTGGTTCTTCAGAAACCTAATCCGTCAAAAGATCAATATTATCAATGAAAATTTGATCAGTTGAACTACTTATGCTATCACGACTCCTAGTAAACAATAAAATTTAATTATTAGAAAATTGTAAGAAATTATATCGAAATTAATAATGATAATAACATACCTTTATCAAAGCTTTAAATTTTAACGAACAAAAACCAAGTCATTCAACGTCTTATGCTTTAATATATTCCTTTTCTTGGAGTGGATAAATTCAAATGTGCTCCAGTTTCGTTCACAGCCTGTTGCACTCACACATTATCGTAAAATATGAATTGCAAACCTTTTCAACTCTAGAATACCATTTCTGAATTAATCCCACCAAGAAACTATAAGATAACAAAAGTAGCATTATAAAGAAATAAAGTGATAATTAATTTCAACAAATAAGGAAAAGGAAACAATCAATACCTAGAGAAAGTTTTCCACTTTTTCGAATAGCAGCCGACATTCGAAAATCCCTTTAAGACAACTTATAAAGCTCCATTTGTGAGCTTAAAAGATCTTGCATTGTGTCAATGTTAACAATTATTGTAATAGTTAAAAGCATTCTTCTATTAAATTCAGCTTACTTAGTAAGATCCAGTCTAAAATAGACACTAGAATTCAAAAACACCCCATTTGCAAATAACAGAGAAGAAAGTTGTCGTTCCCTTCTCTCATTAAGGATTGAAAGTTATGGTGTGTGTAAAGAAGACGTATGTTTAACATTGGTCTTGATTGTTTCCGTCGCTCTCTCCATGGAATGAAAAAAAACCCATTATTGGCTTTTCTTCACTATCAGCCAAGCGAAGTACCCTCACCAAAGAGTCATAAACTTGGATAACAAATTGGCATTGAGACTAAAATTCTCTATCTTCCCGTATAATTTTACAAATTTCCACTCCAACATTAGACTTAGCATGATGAGATGCAATCCACTTTTCACTAGTAAATATTTGTCTTAACTCTTTGTTCATCGTAACAAAATACTGAAGTGATAAGAAATTTATTACAAATCTTATCACAGTAGGAAAACACAAATTCCTACCATTGTTAAATTCCTTTCTCTTTAAATTCAATACCCATGCACAATTATAGATGAACTTGGTCACCTTTTTAGATTTTTGTATAGTCTTGTCAATTATAGGAAAATACCTAGGATCCCGTATATTCTCCAGCATTTGGTCAATGCAATGTATAACATAAGGAGTCTAAAAGAAAGAATTATACTTATTCTGTAACTTTTTTCCTACTGCTTTATAAGCGGGATCATTTTTCGTAATAAATTGAGCAATATTTTCTAGCCCTACTTTATTCACAACTTCATCAAATATCGCAAACAAAGTCTCAGTATTCCCAATAAGGCCAAATGCATCAATAGATTTAAAAAACATAAAGCCATTTGTAGAACAAACCAAAAAATTATTAATAGGCTCTTGTCTCCTATTTATCCAACCATCACACATGATTAAACATCCATAGATAGCCCAATTCACTTTTCTTTCTGCCAAATGACTTCTAATTTCAAGAACTTAACAACTCAAAAGTTTACCTCTTAGGTTATAAATCGAAGGGCCTTTGTATCCCAAACCATAAGAGGCTATTGCATCCATCATAGGTTGATAATAATAAGACTAAGAAGCATTGAATGATGAACCTGTATCATACCACCATCTAGCTACTACCATATCGACATTGTGAGTCGTATCTTTTGATTACATTGCACCATGAATTAAAGGTTGGGCTCCAAGAGTTGTTCGTGTTGCAAAAAAACTAGTCACCTGCTTTCTTCTCTTCCTCACATCAAGTTCAAGTACTTTTTCTTGGGCCTAAGATGAAACACTATCGGTACCGCTACCGCTACCGCCACTACCACTACTACCTTTAACATTTCCACAATCACCATGGAAACTAGAAAACAAACTTCCACTACCAATTTCAAAATTCAACTTTTCCCTTCTATCTCTCTTATGTTGATATTCTTCAAGCAATGTTTTCATTTGTTATTTTACATTATGGCTTACTTTTTTATAGGGTTCCACATCTCCTTTAACCCCAGTAAATGTTTCTTTAATTGGGTGATTCCTCCACTTTTCAAATGCTTGCTATAAAAATAGGATGGTTCCCCATATCGGGAACCAATGCAGTATGAGCCTAAGTTGGATCATCGTATCTTCCTGAAGTAGGTTAATCAGGAATACTTAAACTCTCTTCCATTTATCTATAAAATATATGAATGCATATATCAAAATACATAACACATAATTTCATTGCACATAATGATCAAGTTGAAGGATATATTTATAACATGAGGATCAAGTTGAAGTATATAACTTATTTGGAATTTTTTTCTTATTTAAAGCTTTGAATCTTCTTTTCAATTTTGACAAACCATAATGTTATATACACCATTCTACATTTGGTTCTCAAATGTATGTGTTTCTTTTACGATTTTTAGTTGACATTAATAAGTCTAAGTATAAATGGTTGGAGCCTATAACATGTTCACAATTTGAAAAAAGTTCCTTTTGGACACATTTACATCACTACTTTCAAACATTATCTATTATAAATATTTATGATAGCCCATACATATATATTACCAAATAATTCAACATATTTTATACTCAATTAATTATTTACCCAAAGCTTATACCCAAATACTATCATTAACTACAACCAAATTATATTAATTTACAATAGCATAATTTTATACTCAGTTAATTATTTACTTAAAGCCAATACCCAAATACTAAAAATGAAATACCATTTCACAAATTTTAAGAATGTGTCAATTGATTATTTAAGTCTTTGCAAGTTTGCAACTTTAATATTCTCGATTTAAATTTTTAATTTAAGTTGTTTCAACTTACAAACTTTCAATTGAATCAATTCAATTCATCAGCATCATAACATATTCACATCAAGCAATGCATTTCATTTATAAAAAAACTTATCATTTCCATTTCTCTTAATCAGTTAAACTTAAATCAATCCACAAAACCAAACAAAAAATCAACCAAACAATCATTCAACTCCAATATCCAATCCAACTCACGCAAATCACAAAACCAAAACAACACCGTGACTCATTCAACTCCAATATTCAAATCACAAGATCATGAATCATTCTACTCTAATATCCAACCCAGATACATGCAAATCACAAAACCAAGTTCCAATCGATTAACAAATCCAAGTTCTAACCAAATCACAAAATTTAATTCCAACTTTCAACATTCAAGTTCTAACCAATTCATAATAAAAAATGCAATTAAGTAGGAAAAAAATCAAAAACTCAAAAACACATCCAAAAACGAATTCACAAGCTTCGGGTTTTAGGTTGGATGTTCAAGTTAGGTGTCGGGTCCTAGCTTCGGGTGTAGATCTGGGGTGAGTAGCAACGCTCTCTCCTCCTTCAAATGTTCAGTGGTGGCGACAGCGTGGTGCAATGGTCATTGTAGAGGAGGGTTGAAGACGGTGGCGTGTTCAGGACTTCGCGTGTAGAGACAAGGATCTCCGATGCTGGCTTGGATCGAGTAGGATGATGATAATCATCGTGGAAGGAGCAGCATTGTCGAAGAGGGAGCAGCATCGTCAGAGAGGGAGAGGAGAATGGGAGAGAGAGAGCAGCAGTGAGTGAAAGTGAGAGTTGGTGAGAGAGAGAGTGAAAAAATGAGAAGAAGGAAGCTTCGAGTGTGGGAGAGTGAGACACACAGTAGAGAGGGTTTTTTCTTAGGTTTAAATATTAAAAATTGCAAATAAGTACTTATTATTTTCAAATTTATGGTACTGGCTGATATGTGGTCGGTATTTTAGATATCAGCCGGTACTGAACAAAAACTAGCGATACCGATCGATATCTCTGCCTGGTACCCAAATAACAAATATCTTTTTTGTTTTTGATTGGTATGGAATGATATTCATTCCTTTGATTAATCATTAAATCAAGATAAATTCAAACATATTAATGGTTGTAAGGGAATTCTTCATTAGGATCTTATATATCTACTAGTTATTTCAGCTTATCCGTTGCTTCAATTTAGTGATTCTTATTTTTATTATAGTTTATTTAATTATATTTTAATCAATCATTCATGTTATTAGATAAGATAACAAAAAATAGTTAGTACTAGTATTTACCATCCTTGTGAACTCATTGAAACTATACTATAGAAAATGATATATGCATTTTCTTTAGAAATTTGTTAGTATTGTCTTATTTTCCAAGAAATATAAAATCACAATCAAATTTTTAACTTCATACCACGGATTGAAATATTAAGAAAGTTTTATTTTTAATAATATAATCATTTTTTATATTTACCTATATATTCTAAAACGTTCTTTTTTTACCATATGTTTGTGGCTTAATTTCACGTTTAGGTTATTTGGTATATGAGTAGGAATGGTCTTGAATTATCACTGAGCTAGAATTAGAAGTCAAATGGATGTTACTTTAGAATCCAAGAGAAAAAAAATCTAAGAGTTCGAATGCAGCTACCAAACACAATGATAAGTCAAGGAGGAAATTGCATTATAGGGGACTATGCTGTAACGTCTTATTTTTCAAGAAACAGATTTTGGATTTTGGATGAGATTCAAGCATTTTCTTGCAATTTTTCATCCTTGATTATGTTAAATTCACGGTCTTAGCATTTGCTTTTTACCTATTCCTCCTTATAGATTGATTGGTTGAGAATTTTGGAATTGAATTTTATGGATTTTTTTGGAAATTAAGAGTGGGGGAGTTATAGGGCTAAATTGTGTAACTTAATGCCTAAATTCTGGTTATTTGATGAGTTTTTAGGAGAAAAACTGCTAATTGAGAACCTTCATGTTTGCCAGATTTCAAAGACCCTTTTGAAATCTAATTATTATTGTGTTTGGATAAGAATTGGCTGAAGTTGATATTTGAGAAATTTACATGGGATGTCATTTAAGAGCAATTTTGGCAACCTTATGGATGGAAAACAATTAAGAGATAGCTTCTCAAACCAGGAATTATCCAACATGAGATCTTATTTTATATATCCTCAAAGGCAGGGCAACGAAACCGGAGACCAAAGTCCATCACACAGACCTGGCTGCCAAAAAGTATTTTTGGGCCATTTCTACAGTATTTTGAGGCTGTCGGAATTGACAGACTCCAAGCATTATATATCAGTTTTCTCACGCATACATAATTTTGTTCCAGTCATTTAGTGGCAGTTTGCTTCATCAAGAAAGCTATGACCGATTTTGTGATGACATCCTTTCCAAGCCATGCCTTTGACGGAAGCCGCTGGACCTGATGTTGAAATCTGAACCACTGGCGGCCTGATGAAATGCACCCCAACTAGAATCTCTGTCAACCTGACTTAACGAAAATGATGGCAAGTGATCTCTTTCCCATGCCCGAAATCGAGTAGGAGGATTTTCAGCTTCTTGGAAGCTCCGACCTGATGTGCCTCCTGGTCCAAAATAGAAGCCTGTCTGATCAGATGATGAAGCCATAGTTCCTACCTGAGACAAGCCTCTATGACTGCTGGATCTTCGGGATCCGGAAACAACTGGTGTGCGGATGGCTGGAGAATTGCCAGGTTGTTGATAGTATGCCTGAAGGGCTTGAACCCTATCACGTGCTCGAGCATTACTGCCTTGGTAAGGTGTAAGCAATGAAGAAGCAATTGAACTCCCAGCTCTTGCATTAGAGCTGTACAAAAAAATGCCTTCAATGCTACTTCTACAAACTCATTAACATAACAATCCACAAATACTACAGGATCTACTACAATAAAAACACCTAGGTAATTTCGGACCTAGGCAAAGGAAAATAATGATAAGACTCCTAGAAAGAGAAAGAAGATGAACAAGAACAGTTTAAATGTATTGACTCTCCCAATGGGTATTGCTGTTTCTAAAGAAGCTAATTCGGTAGAACTTTTGATTGAAAGGCCCTTGTGGTTTTATAGAAAGCACTAGCCAATGCCATTCATTAACAATGACAAGGATCATTAAAACATATGACAGTATGGTACACTAAATCAACTATCATATCAAGAAATAGATTTATGCTACATGAATTCATGATGAATCGCATTAGTGTTGTAAATTAACCCAAAGGTATACCTATGGCCAACCACCAATGGATGCATGAATGATCCAGATCTTTGAAGAGCAGAAATAGTTCTGGCAGATCTTTGAGGAACAGGTGGGATTGAAGGTTGATCTACATTACCCATCCGACTACTGGTAGTAGAGAAGGGAAGGGAGTGGTGCTCCCAGCTCTGATAATGTACATCCAAGGCAGGAAATGCATATGAATCAGGAATCTCACTGGGTAATGTTGGACCACTCCAGTGATTATTGAAATTAGAACCATCTGAAATGCTTGAACTGGAGGTTGAAAGAGGCGGATGAATTGGTCCAACGTAAGCTATGTATGGGCATGGGTGACTACCAGATGATACAGCAGTGTGCTCCCCAAATATAGCATGATGTCCCAGCAGGTCGTGATCTGCATTTAAACATCAGTCACAACAACATGAATTTCATTCTGTTCTAAGAACTTAATCAATAGTCACTAAAAAGAATAGACGAATTTCTTACAAGTATTTGCTGATAATTCCCCTTCCCTGCAATCAATAAATAAATAATATTATGTTAAAAAGAAGAAATTTTCATGCTTGAGAATATATATATCAAATAACAAAAAATCAGAGTACCTCTAAGAAAACATAAACCAACTATAAGTAACAAAAATTCTGTAAACCGTCTCTTAAGATAAGGTTAAAATATACAAAACAATTCTACACTCTTTATACCTCAACAAAATAGCAATGCTTCCACCTAAAAGTAAAACAGGGTCAGCTTTGATAAATGTTTGACCACCCAACCCAGAAGACAGAACAAAAGGAAACTGGATAGTTCAACTATAAAGAAAAAAAGAAAACTCATGGACTATATGTGGAAAATCTGAAGTAGGATTGGTTATTGTCTCTTCCTCCCTCCCTCCGTTTCTCTCTCTCTCTCTCTCTGTCAGATTTGGGTTTAGAGAAAGATTCACATATTTGGCTACAAACATTGTGATAGGCAAATGGATGAAAATGCGGGCAATATTATATGGGCATGAAATGCAACCTCTGGTGTATTGTAACTTCACTAAAGTATTTGTTGACTTCTCAGTATTTCATATTTTGAGCATCTCATTTTATGGCGGGTAAAAAGTTTATTCCTCAATGATTTCATTGTATGTTAAATCTCTCCTTTTTTAATGGCCACCCAATTCTGAAATTAAAGGTTCCTGAATAAGCACACATCCACATAAATTACACATGCATATGTTCGAGAAGTAGAGAGTAGAAAATAGATAACAAGAATTCTCTGTTCAAATTAGATTCGGCAAAAACTTTAAGCACTAAAGCATTGGATGATGCTTACTCGAAGGATGAAGGAAGTCGTGCCAAGCTACCAAATGGGCACCAATGGACTCCAAAGGACTGCAAAACCAGTAAGAACAACAATATCATAAAGAAGCAAGAGAAGTAAAATTAACGTCATTTTCTTTCCAGAAAATTATTCCTTGCCTGGAACACAACTTCAGTCTTTAAAAAGCTATAAATATTAAAAGAGCTGGAGATGAGGACATGAATGTCATATGTGCACTTAGATATCACCATAAACATCCAATTATAGAAAATTTTATAAACATGCATATATGAAATGTCATGAAGGAGCGCAGTAAACAGCATGTCCATGCTGTTAAAGAAAAAAGAGAGCTTCTTTCAGTAGTAGTTTAAATGCAAAATGTTAAAGAGGAAACTGAAGAATTTTTTAAAAATAAAATTGTTAATGGCACATAACTTCATGTAAAAGGACATCAGGAACTAACTGTGAAACAAGATCTATTATTCAACTCCTATCTAACAAACAGTATAGAAACCGTAATCAATTATCCTCCAGTGACATCACAACTTGAAACAAGATGGCAAGAAAGGCCCTCATTTCCCTACATAATATAACAGGGGAGACTTTCAAACAGTAGATGTGCATGTGCTATTAATTACTGGACTAGCAACTCTTTTACAGCTTGATTAAGAACATCTAGGACATAACTTGAACACAATGGATATGCATTCAATTATCAAAGCATCTTTAACAATAATATCTTCTTCATGATTTTTATCTACAATTGTAGTTCTCCTTCCTTTCTGTGTTGAGGTAATGGAACCTGTATTCTTGTTTATTGGTCCCACTCTCCCTTCCTACAGTAACTATAGTAATTGCTAGCTGCAGCTTTACCACAACAGTTGGCATTTACATAATGCACACAAGATGAAGGCAGGTAGCTGCTGCGGAAAAGTTGGTTGCACCATTTTGTCTAGTGCCAAGAGTCGTCTGAAAGTAAAAGTTGTGACAACCATTTCAACTTTTTCTACTATTGAAACAGAAACAACACCTAGACAACCCTGAGATGGTGTTATCCAGATCATGCTTAAGCCCAATCTTTTGCCCATATGAAATATCTAAAGGGACCAACTTAAGGTTAGCCACTCTTTCTTTCATTGTTAACATGTTTTCTTAACATGAGCAAATGAGGGTGCCAGAAAGAATTCTCAGCTGTCACAGTTGTTTTATAATGTATCAATTTCAACTTTTTCTACTATTGAAACAGAAACAACACCTAGACAACCCTGAGATGGTGTTATCCAGATCATGCTTAAGCCCAATCTTTTGCCCATATGAAATATCTAAAGGGACCAACTTAAGGTTAGCCACTCTTTCTTTCATTGTTAACATGTTTTCTTAACATGAGCAAATAAGGGTGCCAGAAAGAATTCTCAGCTGTCACAGTTGTTTTATAATGTATCAATGAATTTCCATCCTATCATTTAACTTTTATCCTAGAAGGGGCTGTAGATAGAGTATATGGATCAGAGAAATAAGTGATATAGCCACAACATGGATGGCACTGTAAACCCTCTCTTTAAGATTAAGCCCCAAGTAGGAAAATGATCTAATCATGACAAAGCACAATAAAAAAAAAAAAACCAATAACATGTATTGGAAAAGAGTAAATGCTTTAGCATAACAGCATAAATGAGAGGTTTCAAAAGGAATGATTAGTCACCACAAAAGATTTAACTGAAACAAATAGATAGTTAAATACAACATAGACTATCTTATCTTAAATACCATACCATTTCTGAGTAGCTTAGGTCATAAAGATCCTCATCATGGGCCCAGTCATCCATGCTAAACTCTGGCAGTGAACGGCAACCATTTGCAAATAGCCATTGGCCCTTTTCAATTTTACGACAATTAGGGCATTGCATTACACCCTTCACATTAAAAGCAGATCCAATGCAATCTGCAGACATTAAACATAAATTATGACCAAAAGTAAATTTGCATTATGAAAAATATAACTGCTGAGAAAGACGTGAAGGAAGATGAATATCATCCTATGCAAATAAAAAATTCTCGGCTACGTAAACATATAAGAGCACTAGTACAGCTGCAAGTGAAAAACGTATTGATATAGGATGGAGACGAGTATGCTATGCTGACTATTTAATATTGCACATATAAACTGAAAATTTAGGCTGCTGGAACTGTGAATTAGGGCTGGAATTCCTAAGTAAGGAATGAAAAGAAAAAAATTGATTTAAAAATCATTCTGAGGGATCTAGCAATCCCTCCTAAAATAAGAATCACTGTCAAAGAAAGATTCTTGACTTCAGATCTGAAACTATTAGATTAATTAATAATCAAGAAAGTCTCAAAAGCTTAAGGAAAAATATAAATAAGAAATCACAAATGCTTCTAATCTAAGCTGATGAACACAAGAAAGAAAAGCCTAAATAAAATAAAAATTGAACGAATGATATATGTCTTTCAAGTAATCACCATCACATATAGTATCCATATTTTCATAAAATGCTTCAGAATCTACTTTTAAAATATAATTAGCATTGTTAGATAGGCTTGGAGAATCCTTGTTGCTCCTACAATCCAGGGTAGTTTAAAAGGGGTACAGAAATGACTCAGAAGTTACTCATTCAATTTTCTCAATATTAAGAAATATGGATAGAATAAGATTAAAGAAACACAACACTAAACCCCTTAAATACTTCCATGATGTAACAAAGCAATCTTATAATGTCACTTCATGATTAATTGAACGCAAGATTAATCCCCAGTTAAATAAAAATGTAAAGCCCAACCCTCTGCACATCGCATATGAAGCATAAGTTGAGAATATTTAAATTTGAATGGCAGTTTCCATAATTCAACCCGCATATGAAGTATAAGTTGAGAATATTTAAATTTAGATGGCAGTTTCCATAATTCAACCCGGACGCATGTTTGATTATGAATATCAACCGTCAAGGCAGACAAAAAAAATGATCACCCAAAAATGATTGGGGGAAGAAAAGAAGCAACTTCAGGTTCTGATCATAAAAGATCTAGTTGATACATGTCTTGAAAAATCACATCTACCATACTCATCAACTCCATCCACTTCCTAATGAAGTATGGAAACATATACCATCCGAAATGAGCACCTAGGAACTCAAAATCTAATCAAACATCACTTAATTCTCCTGATGAACCAAACAAGAATTAAAACGCTATTCAGATCTCCATATTTCCAACCAAAAACATCAAATTTCAAAAAACAAACTAATGATCAAAATTATAATTCGAATTCCATCTTACCCAGATGGAATTGGTGGCCACATTGAAGTTTAGCCCACGATCGATTGCCATTATCAGCGACCACCTCGAGGCAAATCGAGCAAGACACCGACCCAAACGACTTGCCGCATTCTCCTCCACCACCAACGCCTCCTTCATCCGCATCATCAACGGCTGCATCATTTTCGCCGTTCCCCAATCCCATCAGGTCAAATCGTACTACGTCGTTCAAAATAAGAACCCTAATCCCCAAATATATAATCTCCTCCCTTTTTCCCTCTCCTTTGCTTCTGAATCTAGACTAGGTCGTTATTTGCCAATAATTTTAGAAATTAAACCGAAGAAAATGTAATCAATTAGCTCTAGATTAACTTGCGACAGCAGATAGAGGCTTGCATAAAAGAATTTGGAAGGCGATTTCCTCTCAATTTTCTGTTTTCTTTCGGTTTTGGATCGAAATTTGTCTTGTTTTGTTCCTTCATCTTTCCCTGTTTATTGGTTTTTCCTCTCTTTCTCTCTCCGCTGTTTCTCTTTTTCGATGGAGAATTTTTGTCCTGAGACGATTTTGTGCCGTTGGATTTACTGTCCAAACCAGGGCTTGATTGACGGCTCCGATTGAGAATTGGGAGCGAGTGGGAGAATTTTGAGTATTTGCTAAAACTTCTTATTCGATTAAATAAGAATAAAATATAGCATTTTCTGCTCCGTTAAGGTTGGGT
>JAOSBN010000007.1:7004391-7032947 GCA_027563595.1 Erythroxylum suave | reverse complement strand
TTTATCATTTGGAAACTTAGTGATTTTTACTCCCACAAATATTTATTTTGAACTATGATAGCCAAAGCTCATTTTTCGAGAGGATTTTATCATATTTAATCATTGTTTTAACCTTCGATTGCTTATTCCCAAAAATCCAAAAATATATTTTTTACACACTTCCCTTTCAATAAGTTTAACTTTGTTAGATCTCCAAAGAACCAAAACCCCCCTTCCCAACTAATTTAAATGCATTTCATGACATTTAGGCTAGCTTAGATCCATTGCATTAGGTCCCAATTAAGTGAGATGACCCAAGGTTGCATCTTATATTGCAATCCTTGGAATTCAATTTTTGATTTGAACTCTAAGGGTAAAACCAAAAGCCAAAGCTGATCAAAAGCATTCCTAGAAAAAAAATTTCCAGCCTCTAGAGCTTCATCGATGAGGAAGGAGATCTATTTAGCATGGCTGGATTATTGGAATCGCTTACAATATCTATTTTCTAGATGCCCCCATCACTAGATAACCGATGACCAGTTAGTGCAGTTTTTTTATGATGGGTTGAAAAGTTAAGATAAAGGTATGTTGGATGCAGCATCGAGAGATTCTTTAATTGGTCTTACAGCTGCGGACGCATGGGATTTGATCAAGAAGAAGGCTTTGAATCATCAATAGTACAGTGTTAGGGAGACTAGAGGAGTGCATGAGTTGGGCACCACAACAACCCAATCCAAAAGAACAGAGAGTTTGGAGTCAAAAGTTGACTCTTTGGAGATTAGAGTGACCTCACAATTATCCTTAATCTCTGTAGAACTGAAGAATATGAATGTGCATCGCCTGATATCTTCTATGGATCTTAATGCACCCAGTTGTGATACTTATGGGTTAGTCATGCACATGTCTAGTGTTTGCCACGGACGGTATAAAGAGGTGTCTGCAGTGTATTCAGGGCGGACAAATCAGAAATGGGACCCTTACTCTAACACTTATGATGAGGGATGGAAGGCAAACCCTAGGTTCAATTGGAGGAATGAAGAGGGAAAGGCACCAAATGAATTTCAACAAGGAGGAGGAGCTGGCACTTCTACTAACTGGTTTCCCAACAAACAGCAAGCCCTGACCGCCGACCCAAACAGGACACCAACCAACTGTTACACAATATGATGACTTTGATGAAGGAGGAAAGGAATTCTAACAATAATCAATTCAATGCCATAGCTTCTCTAATTCAGTAAGAATCTTCAAAGAATGCTGTTCGATTTAATGCTCTAGAAGAAAGAATGGAGAAATGGGTAACAAAAGCTGAAAATATCAATTCCTTTGCACCAAATTGTCCAATAACATGAGTGAGAGTTAAGCGAAAAGTAGTGTAGCTATCCCTTAAAACACTATTATTAACCCTAAAAGTTTAAACGTAATAGCTCTCTGAAGTGGGAAACAAGTGAGGTTCGAAAATCAAGATGAGGAAATAGGCAAAGAGGAGATTGAGAGTGAAGAATTGCATTTAACAAAGGAAAAAGTCAAGAAATCTGAAAGCTCTAAATAAAAATCACTTTTGATTGAAAAGAAGATCGAAACAAGGAGCAAGGGAGCTAATTCAAAGAGCTACAAGGAATAAGCAACAACAAGGGAGTATATGGAATCAAGCAAGCATGGAGCCAATGAAGCCAATAGTAAGGAGATAAATCTTCAAGACCTTCCTTTTCCTAATTTATATTTGATGAACAAATGAATGAATGACATTAAGCATGAAAAAGATATCATTGAATTGTTTAGTAAAGTGGAAGTCAATATTTCTTTGCTTGATCTTGTGAAATGGGTTCCTGCTTATGCCAAATACCTTAAAGACCTGTGTACCCATAAGAGGAAGTTTAGGCCAAATGAAAGAGTCCGAGTAAGCTCATATGTGTCCGCCTTATTCAAGTTTTAAATCCTTATAAAATGGCAAGACCCTGGATCTTTCACTATCCCTTGCACTATAGGTAAAGTTGCCATAGGGGGAGCCTTGTTAGATTTAGGGGTAGCCATTATTGTTATGCCTATGTTTGTTTATCAATCATTGGGAGTCAAGAATCACAAGTCTACATCTGTAGTTCTTCAATTCGCTGATAGGTCTATTAGGCATCCTGTGGACATTATAGAGGATATTTTGGTCCAGGTTTAGTTTTTCCAGCTAATTTTTAGGTTCTTGATATGTCTTTTGAAGTTGTGCAGGATACTTCCTTGATTTTAGATGCTTGACATGTCTTTTGAAGTTGTGCAGGATACTTCCTTGATTCTTGATCGACCTTTCTTAAGGACTGCTAGTACCATGACTAGCATGAAAGAAGGTACAATCACTATAGAGGTAGGAGATCAACAGGTGAGTTTTAACATGTATGAGGCTATGAAACACCTCCATAAGGATTATTCGCTCCTAGGAGTTAACATGTTTGATATTGTTATTGATGATGCATGCTTTGAGTTTGAACTTCAGCACATTTACTCTAACTCTGCACTAGACTCTTTCACTGATGACTCCTTGGAAGGATTTTTTGCTAATGTTTCAAGTAAATCTAGGAGTGTGGACGTTAACACCAAAGTGGCAAGTGGACAAGTTACCTCACCATGGCATAGCTATCAGCCAAATGTCCACCAGGAGATCCAGGATCCACTGTAGTCGTCAGGTCGTTTCTCATCCTTCACTTACCACTTACTACTGCTCTGTGATTAAATATGACATTATGGATGCATGAGTGTGTTGACTAAGTGTGGGGAGAAACTACTTCAATAGGATCTAGGTTTAGTTTTCAGTTTATACAATTTTAATTCAATAATTCATCTCCTATTTTATGTTCACTGTGTTTTAGCTTGATGTATGACCCATCTTATATGATTGAGGAAATTGGTGTAAACAGATGAACTGTATTTTGTTTTCTAATGCTTAAGGACTTTGCATATGAGTTGAGTATCCGGCTAGTCTTTTTCAGTGGAATTTTTCATAGCCTGTCTTGTTCATTTTTTCTCCCGGGAAGACTTCGTTGTGGCGTGGTTCACTTCGCTGTGGCGATAGTTCCTTAAAAATCTCTCAGATCAATTCAACACCTTGGAGACCCTTGCCATAGTGACAGAATAAATTTTTGCCACAACGTGCTCACTTCGGGGAACCTCTGTTGTGGCGAAAGATCTATCTGTGAGAAGATACTGAGTGAAATCACATTTCTACCCTTATTTTTCTTCTGACCTTTCATCTTCCCTCTGTCCTTCTTTGTAATTTCCGTCCCACTTCTTTATCAACCCACCATTCCCTTTCTCATTTTTGTATATTTCCATCTAATTTGCTGCGGCAATCTGAACTATCCTTCACCAAATCCCTCTCCCTTCGTTCTCCTCAATCCATTTCACGTTCATCATTCGTATTTGCACATCTCTCTGTCTTCTTTGTAAGTATCTCGCCTTTGTTTCGCTTCATACCTCTTTGTTTTTATTGTAATTAGGGCATGTTCACCGCGACGAAGAAATTTTTTTCATCATGGCATAGTAGACTATAGCTTTCGCCACGGCGACATGTCAAGTTCGCTGCGGCGAACTTAATAGGTTTTGACTTTCAGTAAATTTTATTTAGTCCATTTGTTTATTTTTTGTGTTTTTTTTTTGCAAGAACATGCCTCGAACTAAAAACCTTGCCTGTCGTTCCCCCACCATCTCATCTAGTTCATCAGGTTTATCCAGTAATTCTGCTCCTCCCAATAGTGTTGATTCTGACTTTGCCGACCTAGTTGAAAAGATAGATGCTGGGCCGTTCATTAGAGAGCACTCATTTCCTTTGACTTCACACAACAATCCCTTTGTCTATCAACTGGTACACTCTTAGCTTACAAGATTAGTCAAACCAAGGGCTTAGGGCAATGATAAATTTGTTCGCCATCTTTACACTTATGCCTGACCCCACAGCAAGTATCCATGAGCATTATAACCTCCCTCCTATTTTTCGCTACCACTATGATCAGTTGATCTAACATTATCCATGGGATGATGTTATTCGTACCCTCTATCCAGAGGGTGCCATCTGGCATCAACTAAGGATTTATCAACGTTATCTAAAACGTTTTGATCTCTGACCCGAAGCTTGTCTTAGGCTCCACCTTGTTAGTAACAACATCATCCTAACCTCCCATCTAACCTACATAATGAAACAGCAAGCCCTGTATCTTGACCTTCTGATGACTGGTTGCCCAGTCGACATAGCTCATGCCATTGTCTCCACCCTCCATGAATCCATCACCACCAACAAACTCACCAATGCCATCACTTCCCCCACCTCATCACAGACATATTCCAGGCCCACAATGTCCCAAAATTCAACAATGACAACTATTTTTGACTCAGCTCCTTTGTTTCATTATGCCCGCCTTAAACAACCTCGAACATCCACCCCACTTCCTGATATTTTTACCAACCATGTTGTTGTAGTACCAAGTGAGGACGATCATCCAGCTCTGGCTACTCCTTAGCCTGTCACTTTATAGACCCTCGCGAGCTGAGTCGATGCCCTCTCTGCAGACCTAGCTACCCTCCGGGACACCCTACTTTAGGCAATCACTCGGTAGGATCGAGATCGACGGTATCGTCAGTGAATGGACACCTTACTTGTCGAGCACCTGCACTTCCAGCTCCCTTTTGATGAAGATGACCCGCTTATCGGTGCTGGCCCATCGGGAGCAGATCTTTCTGACGTTTGGGATGATCATCCAATGGAGTAGTACAAGTTTTTGGATGCTCAGTTCAATTTTGTAATGTCCAAACTTTTTGACCACAATTTTTATATAATTCTCCTTGTACTTCTGATGTGTTGCTAATGAGCCTTCCCCTTTCCCTTGATTGCATATTCGTGTTAATTGTTCTTTAATATTGTAGACAATATTGTGTTTAAGTGTAGGGGATGTTTCAATTTACCATTCTTGTTGTACATTGTGTATCATTTTCGACCACTTAACTACTTGTGCAAGTCAATTGTGCATAATGTCAACTTTTAAACTTGGTGATTGAGCTCAATCGTTGTTTTAAATATTTATGTAATTTTTCACTGTGGCGTACTCTGTCTTCACCGTGGCAACATGCATACTTAGTTCTTTTTGCCATGGCGAATTCTTTCTTTGCCACGACAACATTTGCATACTGAATATTTCACTGCGGTGAACTCTTGGTTTCACTACAGCACCATGCTATTATTCAACAATTCTCCCTAATTAGGTTCTTCTCACTCTTATATCTCAAAGATTTTATAAGTTTCAAAGCGGTCCTGTGTTTTTAAAAATACCTTCTATTCTTCAAATGATAGTTGGTTTTTGCTAATTTCATTTTCAATGTTTTCAACACAAAGTAAGTGAGGGTTTGCTGACAAAGTAGCACTTTATGTTTTTAAATCTTGAGATTATTAATTGACATATTAACCTTGTTGGAAGGATATTTGGGCTTGAATCCTTTCATTGTTGTGTGTATCTACTTAATTTCATATCTCTCGAGAACTTGTTTTAATTCTTAATCAAGGCTTGATGAACTAGAATTTTGTTAATAAGATAGAGGCGTTCTTTCAAAACCCTGTTAACCCAAACACAAACCCTATAAACACTTATCTATTCCTAACCCCTTGAGTCATATTTTTTAGTACATGCACACATCTTCTGATGGTGTCAATATTTTATTTATCATTCTGTTCTAGTTATCTCAAGAAATTGGTTATGGAGAAAAGAAAAAAAAGGATTATCGTGCTCCTTTACCCTCAACGGATATCAAAACATTGGGAATTAGAACGGAGTACCTAACATTCAAAGTATCAAAGAAAGATTGTCATGCTCCTTTACCCCCAACAGATATCAAAGAACTTGAACCCAAAGGAGGATGGCATATTGTTGACCTCAGGAATGCACTCAGGATGAAACAATTGTGTAGGTGAAGGGGAAGAAAGGAAAACAACAATAAAGGTGGAGTCTAAAATAAGGTAGCCTATATAAAAAGTCTGAAATCAGTTTATACACTGCTACCATATCGAACATTTGAGCCGCCATGAGTAAAAATGAAAGCCGAGCTGCAGACATAACCAAAAGTGCTGCATGGGAGGCAACCCATGGGAGTCAAATGTCCTTTGATTATTTTTGATTACTTATTTGTTTTCTTGACTTCTTCAATTATGATCATGTTTGAATTGAATTTGATTGATATTAATTTGCTTGTTGTTTGAATTTCAATTTGTTTCTGTCATAAATTTCTTGTTGATGATAATTGAATTTCAATTTGTTTCTTCCTCAAATTTCTTATTGATGATAGTATCTTAATGTGTTTGTAGGTTTTGGGTTCATAAAGAATACAAGTAAGGTTGAAAGAAGGTTTAGAAGTAGACGAACCACGAATTCCCACATTCATAGGAATTGAAGTGATTCCCACGAGCATGGGAACTCTCTCCAGAAAGTTTATGGATAGTAATCCCAAGGAAGATGATGGCTAAGAAACTGGTTAATGAACTTTTCCGTCAATTTTTCGAGGAAGGTAAGTCTGATTTAGCAACAACCTATCGAGCCCCATTCTCGATTTACTTGGAAGAACAAGGTACGCAGTTTCGTGACTCTGAGGCCAAAGAATTAGTCACTCCTACGTATTTTTATCTTGAATTGTGATGAAACATAGGAGTGAGGCAAAAAGTTGAACAACTAGCTCCCAATATAGGTTGGAATAGGTTTGTTCATTGTGATGTGCCTATCCATCCTATAATGACCATTGAGTTTTTCACTACTATCTGGTATACCCTAAAATGGATTTTTTTGGTATAGGTTATTTGGTACTTGATTAAGCCCAAGTTTATTATATAAATTGCTGACATTTTCATGACTTTTACTACACTTCTTGCCTCCTATTTCTAGATTTTATGATTAATTTGAATCTTGAGTGTCTACCTTTATTTTACGTAGTTTGAAAGCAAAATTTGTCACAAATCAGTATTAACTACACTAATTAATTTTTTGAGAACATTATTCTCTTGTTCTTGTTACCTTTCAAACCTTCTTCACTTATCAATTGATTTTCCAATTGTGGCGTGTTGATAGTTCTTTTCTGGGTTAGTTTTGATCATCGGGATTGCTTGGAACAAGTTTTTAAGAGGTGTCGTAGAGATTAACCTTGCGTATCCATTAGTTAGTTTTCAAATTTACTGTTCATTCGCACTGTTTACCGATCACTATTCACTACAACTGTTCATCAGGCATTTTGTGAAGCGCATCATGATCCGACACGAGAAGGGAAATTTATGAGTAATTTA
The DNA here is from genome assembly GCA_027563595.1 of Erythroxylum suave. NCBI lineage: Eukaryota > Viridiplantae > Streptophyta > Magnoliopsida > Malpighiales > Erythroxylaceae > Erythroxylum > Erythroxylum suave. The sequence continues at coordinate 7,025,674 of JAOSBN010000007.1, read as the reverse complement.
AAAAATATTGAGGGGCCAGTTAAGATAGTGGGGTATTTGAATAAGCAACAGAAAAATCGAGTGTTTCCATCTGTTATAGTCATTTGGAAGAAATCATTCAAGTGATGAAGCTACTTGGGAAACAGAGCAAGATATGAGGAAAAAATACCCCTACCTTATTCAACATTCAAGGAAGAATTTCGAGAATGAAATGTTTTTTGGGGGGGGCGGAAGGAGGGATTGTAAAATCCTATTTCCATACTATGGGTTAGGACATAGGATTCTAAACTAAGATAATACGTGAGGTGCATCGCATTTACATTCATATCACTAATATAAATATATACACATGTGATTGCTGATATTCATACATGTTACAATGATTGTTTATGCACTCATTTGACATATTCTGAAATATAATTAATTTTAATGTGATTATAATATAAACAGTAAATATTTTTCTTGAAAAGTGATTTGGTGAATTATATTATTGATCTAGAATTTGCGATAAAAATTTGGGAAAATTTTGATATTTATTAGTATCTTCGAATAAGAAAAATGCTAAGTGACAAGACAATTGATAAATGGCAGTAGAACTAAGTGTCAAATGGCAGTAGAAAATTTTGATAATTGAAATTAAGATTTAATGACAAGTGTTATAGAAAATTAGGAAACAATTGTATTAGAAATTGAAAGACAAATAGACTAGCTATTTAAAAGACCAAGTGGAGACCATAAAGTGATGACATGCAATAAGTTACAAGTGTCACTTGCCTTGCCACACACGTCACTCTCGATATTGTCTCATTTGAAAGACCATATTTTTTCTTTCATTTGATTAATACACGCTTTCTTCTTCGTTCGTCGTTTTCTTTATTTTCTTCTCCATCCCACAACACTCTCTTCTCACCATTTCCATGTTGATCTTTGCTAATCACTAGCTACTTCAAAATCCTTGCCAACTCTTCTTCTCAATGAAACCCACCTATTTTACCTTGGTAAGATGATGATCATGTGATGTTTTAAAAAGCTAGGCTTTCATGGTGATTGAATAAGTTTGGAGCTAAACAAGTAAGTAGTATATTGTTGTTACGACTTGTTTGATCGACATGTTTTCGATGATAGTTTAAGAAGAGAAATGATGTTGAAAATATATGTAACATGGATGGAGATTGGATATCTTCATGGGTTATCTAAATGTAATCACATGTGATGAGAGTTTGAGATTAAATGATAATAAAAATGGAGTTGATTTTATACTACATCGTGGAAGAACAAATGGACATATTCATGTCATATTTTTGTGTTAATGAGTAATAGAGTAAGGAATGTTATAGTGTTGGATTTGTAACATCTTGTATCTATATTAAGCGTTAGAACCCTAAATTTCTGTAAATGAGAAATAGCAATGAGAGATTAGAAAATACATTTGATACTCATACATAATGTTAGCATACACACACATGAATTTGAATTTTCACACATTACAATAAGTGTTCATGCACTCATTTGATATTTTCCATGTAAAGATTATTGTTTTAATTTGATTATGATATGGATAGTGAATATTTTACCTTAAAAATGGATATGGTGACTTAAATTATTAATTTAGAATCTTTTGTGAAATTTGAGAATTTTTTGAGATTTTGAGTATTTATGGGCAAGGAAAAAAATGCCAAGTGACAGGATAATTGATAAATGGTACTAGAATTACATGTCAAATGGTAGTATAAGTTTTTCATAAGTAACATTAAGATTTAATGACAAGTGTAATAGAAAATTGGGAGAGAATTGAAGTAGAAAATGGAGTAAAATGGACTAGTTAAATAAGAGAACTAAGTGTGACCTATAGGAAATTGGACATGTGGCAAGTGACAAATGTCACTTACCATACCATGTCTTAACCCACAATTTTTATTCTAAATAAAAGGCCATTTAATTGTTACGTCCCTTGTTTTCTTCTTCTCTTCATGATCTTCTTCATCTTCTTGATTCTTCTTCTTCTCCTTCACGATTTTTCTCACCAACCTCCATTAATGTTAAACCTTGCTCTCATCTTTCACTTATTACTTCCATTTTTGTGTCCTTATCATCTTGCCACTAGAAGACCTAGCCTTACTAGCTTTGAATGATGATGATGTATGGTGTTGGAAGCTAGGGTTAAGTAGCATATAGTTCTCTATGATCTGTTGAAATGTAACATGTATGATGATAGTTAGAGGTTAAATGATTATAAAATGAGGATGTATATATATGTTGTAACGTAAATGAGAAACTTGAATATGTTCATGCCTTGCTTTTACACATATGATGATTAATGATTCACAAGATGATTTAGTGATGATTTGAGATAGAATGATCCCTATAATGGTGTAGAAAAAGTGCAGAAAATTTAATAGATGAATGGATGTTTTTGTAACACCCCACTTCGATCGAGCACTATTTGTATATTCTGAGAACATTCGAGCACACTCCTTATGAAAGCGGCATGCTAGAGTAATCAAATAACTCTCATTACAATTTTTTTTAAAACATCACACACATTTTTCAGATAACCAATAATCATTAATGACCCATTTTTTATAACAATTTCAATCACAAATGTCGTAAACAATATACACATTGTACAATTCTAGTAATCGTTGGGCCCATTTCAAATTCGAAAAACTTTAAGTCATAAAATTCAGAAGCTATCGTTCCAGTTTGTCTAACTAGGGATCTCCTTTTAGCCTGGAAAAAGTTGCGATTTTGTTAAGTTTTGTAAATTCAATGAGCTACCCATCATTGATGGCTCACTTATAAAAAATAACACATATAGTTCATGTAATCACATAATTCACATCACTTCATTAATTCATCGTATAGCATCAATTAACGCTTTATTCATTTATTTCACATTACACCTTTAAACAATTCAAACAGTGCATTTCAATCATTTAGACATACATATCAATTATATATGTAATGTTCACGAGAATCACTTTCCATTTATTATTGTTGTGAATGAGTGCCTATAACTATCCCGCACCTATTATGGATATCGGGCTTATTAATAACTATCCCTTATTCACTGGGGATACAGGGCTTATTTTACATAGTGAGCCAGAGGCTCTTACCATAGTTTGAGCTTTAATGTCTTTTTCACTTTCTAGCCTTTAAGCTTTTTTTTGTTGGCTACTCCGATCATAACAACCTTTATATTATCATGCATTTATGTAATGAAATGCATCACATGTTTTCAGTCAATCAATTGTGCTCATTCTTACACTTTCACATTCACATTCACATTCTCATTCACATTTATTATTACACTATATTCCAACATTCAACACTTAAGTTCAGAATTACTTATTCAGTAAAATTCACATTCAATGAGCACTTCAAATATGTTTTACATGCATCAAATGCCTCAGAAATATAATGTCCAAAATCAAAACATTCATAGTTATCATAATAATTCAATACAGAATTTAAAACAAATAATTAATCATGTGACACCATCTAGGTTACTCACAGTATGCTCTAGATTAACATTAACTTCCAAGATTCGAAAACTTCTAAATGATGACGTTCTATCTTTTATATCAACATCATGCAATATATATATTGCATGCATATTATTAATTACACAATCATATGCAGATTCAATTATACAAATATGTATATGTGTAATGTATAAAGCATGCTTAATATGACTATTTCGAGTATATATCTTTAATTCACATATTATGATCATTCATACTTCAAATTTCATACATGTCTGAGTTGGACTTAGGTTTACACCTCATTTAGTTCATCATTCCATCACTCATCAAGGTCATTCTAATGTTTAAAGATCCTAAAATATTAAATTTATCATTCACTTTTACTTAATACACATCATCCATCTTCTTTTGAATCACATTAATCATCATAGCTTCACCTTCATTCTCATAACATCCCAAAATTTCATATTTGAAAACTTAATATACAACAATCGATTCTTATATTTATATCCTTAATCATCACCCTAAACATATCACTCATTTAATCACTTATTCCATCATCAAACTAAGCTCATTTTAATCTTCATTTAAGCCTAAAAGCATCATAGGAAAGCATTGATAAGTCAATTATATATATATATATGGTTTTGGACAAAGTCATAACTTTCTCTATGGATATTGGATTAAAGTCATTCAAGTACGCTTTTGAAGAGAACTTCGAGTTCTATAACTTTCTTGATGACCCCAAAGACATATTTTGTCGTCTACAGGGTCAAAATTGCACAGTTATATAGGTGTCTAGAGAATGTCTACCCAGCGGACACGATGTCCCTCCAAACAGACATGAGTGAAGCTAAAACATTAGAATTCCAAAGAATGTCCACGCAGTGGACATGAAGTTTGCCCAACAACATTTAATGCCCAATTTCTAGATTTCCAACTCCAGTAAGTTACATCTAACCCATCTTATGCCTAATTTATCATTTCTAGCTTAATTTCTCCTCATTCTCACCTCCATTCCAATTCCAAACATCCATAAAACACATCATACAAAATTTTTGGTCATAATCACATAAATAGACCATCAACCATGTCTATACATTGTTCAGTATTTCAGTACACGTTCAACTCCATTATCACCTTCCGTTTATCTAAAAACTATCATCCTAATTCTCCTCATCAAGACACACTTTCACTTTCGTTATTTTTCAACTCACTTTACTTCATCTCTATGACAATTACTAACATTCACATTATTATACACTAAAAATAGAACATATTCATCTTTATTTTTCTATACATGTTTGAACTTCATTTCCACCTTCATTTTACTTCTAATTATCTTTCTAAATTACCTCATTTCAAGGCACCATGTTAGCCCTTTATTTAACCTCAAAATCATCCTATTTCATCCGTATAACAACCAGCCAAAAATCCATGTGATTAAGCATTAAAAATAGAACATGAACATATCTTCTCTTCATGAAATTTCTACATAATTTCTTCATCATTTGTATGATGTTTCTATCTCTCAGTCATCACTACAACATTTTATGGATTATCAATCATCATAGATGTAAAAGCAAGACAAGAACATACCCAGATTTTCTCATTCACATTTCAGCATATACATATTACCATTTCATGATCATTTGACCTTTAACTATCATCAAACATGTTTCATATAACAAATCATAAAGAGTAATATGTTACTTAGTTGATTTAAACTCTAATCTTCTTCAAAATTTCGTAAACTTAGCTTCCTCCATGCATCCCAAGATCATTATCTTTCAAAGGTGGTAGGGTTAGGTCTTTGGTGACAAGATGGAGATGACAATAAAAAGGATAGTAACAAATGAAAGGTGAGAACAAGGTTCACATTGGTGAGAGCAAAAAGTGTCGCAAAAGGAGATGAAGAAATGAAGAAGATGAAGAGCAATGAAGAGAGGGAATTTAACCAAAGTAATAAAATGAAAGACCAAAAGATGGTCCTTCATATGTAAAAATGTCGTGGGTGTGGTGTGGGTCATGGTGTCACTTGCCAAATGTCACCACCTTATGGTTCTCCCATGGACTCTTTTACTAACTAGTCCATTTAATTCCAATTATCTCGTAATTTTCAATGACACTTGTTATTAAATCCTAATGTCATTTATCAAAATTTCTACTGCCTTTCGATACTTATTTCTACTACCATTTATTAATTATCTTGCCATTTGTCATTTTTCCTAGTCCCAGAAATACCCAGAATTTCATAATCTTCCTAAATTTTCACCAAAAATTTTAAATCACCAATTAAACACACCAAATCAAGTTCCAAGACATATAATCTGTAATTATGATCACATTAAATATCAATTATTCCCAAAAAGTGTCAAATGAGTGCATGTATAGTCATTTTAATGTGTGCAATAATCAAATTCATGTGTATGCATGCTATATTATGCATGAGTATGAAATGCAATTCCCTAATTTCTCATTAATGTCTCTCAAGTTCAATATTCTAGGGTTTTAAACTTTAACATGGAAAAATGGGATGTTACAATTTTTGTGCTCTATTTTCTTTATATTAACATGGATTGCTTTGTGTGTTATAGAGATGATTTTAAATGAGTTTGGATCTAATGAAAAAGAGTACTATGATGTCTTGATATGGGAAGAATTAGTGTGATATTTTAGAAGTTAAATGAAGGTGATAATGGCGTAAAGCATAAGTGCAGAAAATTGATGATGAATGTATATGTATAAATGTTCTACTTTGGTGTCTATAATCAGTCATAGATTATGATTTGGTTGTAAATCATATTGAGCTGAAATGGAAGTGAGAATGAAGGGGAAATGATGAGAAATTAAGTTAGAAATGATATACTAAGCATATGAGATGATAGATGTAATTTGTAGTGATTAAAAAAGTTAGAATATGACTCTCACATGTCGGTTAGGCATACTTCATGTCTACTGGGTGGACATTCTTTGGATTTCCAGAGTTCCCGCTCCATTCATGTGCATTTGGAGGGACATCAGTCCGCTGTGTAGACAAACACTGGATATCTAAATAAGTGTGCAATTTTGAACCTTTAGATGGCAAAATTGCTCTTCAGAGTTTGTATGAAAATTGTAGGACTCAGATTCCTCTTCCAAAACATACTTGAATGACTTCAATCTGACATGCACAATGAAAATTACGCCTCTTAGACAAAAACTACACACATACACACACACACACACACACATTTATATGAATAAATTATTGACTCATCAACGCTTTCCTATCATGCATTTATGCTTGAATAGAGTTTAAAATGTACTTAGTTTGACTAGGAAATAAGAGATTAAATGAGTGATATGTTTAGGGTGATGATTGAGGATATAATCATAAGAATTGATTGTTGTATATTAAGTGTTCAAATATGGAAAATTGGAGATGTTATAAGAATGGAAGTGATCCTATAAAGGCCATTGTCATTCGAAGAATATGAATGATGTGTATTAAGTAAAAGTGATTGATAAATTGAATGTTATGGGATCTTTAATGATTGAATAACCTTAGCGAATGATAGTAGGATGAACTTAGAATAATCTTGTACAATTAAGGTGTTAACCTCAATTTAAATTTGACATATATGAGTTATAATGTTTTAATTATCATAAGATGTGAATTAAAAAAATATACACGGAATAGTTAAATTGAGCATTCATTATACATTATATATATGCATATGTGTATAATTGAATGTTTATATGATGGTGCAATTAGTAATATGTGTGCAATGCGTGTAATGCATGAAGTTGATACACAGGTTGAAAGTTAGCATCCAGATGTTTTCACATCATAGAAGCTAATTCTAATCTCAAGCATACTGCGAGTCAAACTAGATGGTCTCACTTTCATTGTTTGTTCTATTCTAAATTTTTATACTGAATTACTACTGATATGATTGTGATTGAGGCCATTCCAAAAATAAAGAGTCTAAGGAGTTTGATAAATGTGAATATATTTGAAGTGCTTCACTAAATGCGAATGAGCTAGGAATAACTGATTCTTAACATTATTATTGAATTCCAGACATTGATCTAATGATAAATGTGAATGTGAATGTGTAAATTGAAAAAAGTGATTGATTGAAAGTATAAGATATGATCATTTCATTGCATGAATGCATGAACAGATAAAGGTTGTTGTGACCGGAGTAGCTACTGAAAAAAAGCTTAAAGCTCAGAATGTGATTAAGAGCCAAATATAATGAGCCCTATATCTCTAATAGATAAGGGACAGTTATTAATGAGCCCGGTATCCATAATGGATACAGGTTAGTAAGAGGCACTTAGTCACAACAATAACAATTGGAAGTGAGTCTCTTGAGCATTGTATATATAATTGATATGTATGTTTTAAATGATCGAAATGAATTGTCTGACTTATCCGAATGTGAAATGTGAAATAAATGAATAAAGTGTTAATTGATGCTACATGGTGAATTAATGAAGTGATGTGAATTAAGTGACGATATAAATTGTTGCATTATGTGATATGAGTAAGCCATCAAGGATGGTCCACTCTCTGAGTTCGCAAAACTCACCAAAATTGTAATGTTGTCTTTCAGGCTCAGAGGAGATCTCTAGTTAAAGAAATTGGAGTATAGCCACTGCATTTGAATAAGAGATAAAGATCATGATCAGTTTACGTCTGCATGTATATTTCATTATTTTTATATCAAAGTGTGTATTCATAAGCACTGTACAATGTAAATGTGAATGATTCAAAAATGAAATGACATTTTGACTAAAAGTATTTTGTATTTATAATGGGCTCGAATGATTACTGAAATTTTGATTATATGCATATTGTTTGTAACACTGGTGATTGGAAATATTTATGAATAATATGGGCCAAAGTGATTATTGGTTTTATGAAATGCATGTGAAACATGAAAAATTTGCAATGAGTACGATTGTTTGACTATTTTAGCATACCACCCTAGTAGAGTATGTTCTTGAATATCGATAGTATGCTTAAGAATATGCCCTATAAGAGTGGGGTGCTACATTGTTTAGTACCAGATCCCAAGCTTAGAGTCCTACACGGGCATTTTTCGAATTATGTGTCAAGTTGTATGCATATTAGACATGTCATAGCATATGGTGGCAATTGATCCCCAGTCTGAGTCACACTTACATGTGTCACATATATGAGCATTGTTAAAAGTTGAACTATTGGAAGTAGTAAGAAGAATGGTAATCTGTCAGAACGTGAGAAAATGAAAGCTTATGGATATCTACAAATGATAAATAGGGTATGGTTCGATATGATAGATAAAGATTCACTACAATTGTATTTATGGTTGTATTATCAAATATGACATCAATATTGCACTGTGATTATATATCTCTTTGAATGTGATATAGATGAGAATACCTTGTCGTGGATTGATTAAGGAAAGTAGAGATATGAGTATAAATGACAAAAATTGACGTGTACAAGTGAGGTTGAAAGAAAACCAAATTTTTTTATGACCTAGAAAGGTTAAAATTGGACCTGAAATGGTTATTTGATTAATGTGATAAGAGTTATGATTTAGTATAAGATTATATTAGTGGAATTGAGATAAGAAATTTATGATGATTATGCTTCTAAAATTTTTAATTGGTTGAGAACGTATGTGTGTAAGATGGATAAATAATAATTGAAAGATGAGACGAATGATAGCGATATATGTAAAAGATTTCAAGGATAAGTTAACTAGTTATTATGAGTGCGTATCTGATAATATGGTTACATTGGTGAATAATATTATTGAGCACATAAATAATATATACTTGGAGATGATATAGGAGGTGACCTACGAATTATTAAATGTTTTTAGCCCCCATATTCAAACTTATGAGATGAATCGGAGTGATGTGTGAAAGCATTTATAGTGATTAATTGAGGATAGGTTGAAAGTATGAATGATGTTACTATATGTGATGAGTTCGAGGAAATAGAAGCAGGGTATGATTGTGGCATAGTCCCCACAATCATGGTCAAGATTATTTAGTTCTATCACAATCGTGGTGGTCAAGCAAAAAGTGAGATTAAGATTTCATTAGCATATAATATTATTTGGCGAATTATTGGAAATAAATCTTTGGATAAGATGGGACTACCTTGATAATACACACCTAAGCATATGCAACAACAATCATGTCTACTACTTCATCGAGTTTTGGTAAATAGAACATTACGATCTTGTAAGAAATGATATAAATTGGTCTTATTGAGCTAATATGGCTGAAAAGTAATGATGAAAATAGTTGATTGATAAGGATTACGTGAACAATATAGATGATAGTAGCAAGAAATCTTCTTTCAAAGAAGATTTTCACCGAATTAGGTCAAGTAGATTAGATGGTTTACTTCTAAGAATGAATATTGAATTGATCAGAAGTGAATATTGCAGTCTCATTTCTAATTGAGACTTAGGCATAAGAAACTGAAAATACTACCTGCAGAGAGTACATGTATCTTATTACTGAAAGGAAACCCATTTACATTATTAGGTTCATGAAATGGGGATGATATTATTGCTATTGCTAAAGGAACTTAGGTCCACAATGTGCTCCATATTTGTACATTCAGAAGATACAGGTTAGATTTGACGGTTATGTTCAAAAAATTAAGAGTTACAAAGAAATTGAAATGTGTAGAGAAACTAGTACAAATAGTTATACATAAAAATAAGTCGATAAGAAATAAGGGGAAGTCAAATGAATGGAGAAAATCAATTGAGAAAAGAAGTCAAATGGGTATTGAGAACTACATAAGATAATGTTACCCCATCTGAGGAACTAGTTACTTAAGAATTTTGAGAACTAGTTATGGGTACATTGAGTTTTTAGAATTATCTATCTTAGTTAACAAATGCCTCCAGCAGTATTATGGTATTGAAGAATAAAGTGTTCCAACATTGTTTGGATTAATTAGTGATTATGATCATAGATGATATTTTGAGTCTATTTGAAAAGTAAAGAGAGCATTTGGAACATTCAAGGTTAGTCTTATTTTATCACAAGGGAGAAACAATTACATGCTGAATTCAGTAAGTGTAAATCTTAGCTGGATCAAGTAATTTGTTGGTTCATATAGTACCTGAACATGGCATATTGGGAAACCAAAAGAAAATAGAGATAATGAAGAAGTGAGGAACTCTGAGGAATATTTATATAAGATTTGGAGTTTTCTAGAATTAGCTAGATATTGGATGCTACCAGAGGTTGTCAAAGAGTTGCTAATGATCTTAGATCTTTGACAAAACTTCTAAGGAAGAATGTGTCTTTTGGACGGACTAATAAATGTAAATAGTGTTTTGAGGAAATTAAAAACATCGAATAATTACAACATCGCTATTAGCTATTCCATTTGGGTTAGAGATTTTGCAGCATATAGTGAAGTTTCACATTAGGAAATTAGGATGTAATCTGATGCAGCAAAATGAAGTGATTTTATATACATCGAGTCTATTAAAGTCTTATGAGTTTAATTATTTGGAACATGATTTAGAATGTGTTGCAATAATAATCATTTTGAAATTCTTGGAGACAATATATATAGGGTGAAACATTCCAGATTTATTCAGATCATTAAAGTTTGAGTTAATTATTGAACTTGAAAGAGTTAAATATGAAACAGAGATAATGGATACAATTATTGAAAGATTTTGATTGTACAAATAAGTGTTATCCTAGTAAAGCTAGTGTGTATCTGATGCAATGAACAAAAAATCCAATAACAGAATAACACAAATTTAGATATTGAGGTTACCAAATTTAGTGCAATAAAGAGCATTGAATATTGAGTTGAATTTTGGGAAAAATGACATATTATTAGCTATATTGAATTTAAGATAAATTTTACATGAAAGGATTAGAAAAGCCCAAAAGGGAGGATTTAGAATTAGTAGATCTTACTGAGAAATTGATAATGAATCCAAATTTTAAGTTTGAATTAGAAGATGATACTTTATGATTGAGGTAAGAAACATGTGTATCCGATATAGGTGATAAAGAAAAGAGATTTTTGGAGAAAGTACAAATAGCAGCCTAAGTTGTACATCTTAGCAGTAATATGCTAAAACAATATTTAGCGGCCAAAGATGAAGAACCAAATGGATGACTGTATGATCAAATGTTTGTTTGGAAAATAGTCTTAACTGTTGGATATACACTAGAGCTTACATTTTCCAGTTCATAGGAACATAAGGTCAATATACAGTTTTGATTGATTTTAAGCATAATAATCATTATCAGTGTAACATCAGCAAAACAATGTATGAGCTGTTATATGACAAAAAGAGTCATTCTCCTTTATATTGAGATAAAAAAGGCCTAACAATAATTGAAGGCCAAAATCGATTCGAGATATGTTTGATGAGTGAAATGAATATATAGTAGAAATTAAGTGAATCAAAATAACAAGAAGTTCGATAAAAAGGATAAATTAAACTGAAATGTATTGGTCCATACGAAGTATTAAGGAAACCAGGATCATTGACTTATAAGTTAGTCTTACCAACAAAAGATGTATTAAATTCCCAATATGTTACATATGAGTATGTCTAAGAGATGTTGGTTTGATACGATAGATGTATTATCAACGCAGGAAATGAAATTGTGAGTACTTTGAGATATATTGAGGAACTAGTTAAGATAGTGAGGTCTCTAAATAAGCAACTGAAAAACTGAGCGATTTCATTAGATATATTCATTTGGAAGAAATTATTTGAGTGATGCTGACATATGGGAAATGGAGGAGTATATGAGGAAACAATACCCCTGTCTTTTAGAATGACCATCTAAGAATTTTGAGGACAAAATTTATTAAAGAGGGGAGAATTGTATCAGCTCGTTCCCATATTAAGGGTTAGAACCTAAATTTTTGTAAATGAGAAACAGCGATGAGAGATTAGAAAATTGCATTTCTTACTCATGCATAATATTAGCATACAAACACATGAATTTGAATTTTTCACACATTACAATGATTATTCATACACTCATTTGACATTTTTTAGGTATAAAGGATTGTCTTAATGTGATTATGATATGGATTAGTGAATATTTTGCCTTAAAAATAGATTTAGTGGATTAAATTATTGATTTAGAGTTTTTGGTGAAATTTGAGAATTTTCTGAGATTTTGGGTATTTATGGACTAGGAAAAAATGCCAAATAGTAGGACAATTGATAAATGGTAGTAGAATTAAATGTCAAATGACAGTGGAAATTTTTGATAAGTGACATTAATATTTGTTGACAAGTGTCATAGAAAATCGGAAGACAATTGAAGTAAAATGGACTAGTCAAATAAGAGAACTAAATGTGACCCATATGAAATTGGACATGTGGCAAGTGACATACCAGGTCTTAATCCACGATTTTTCTTCTAAATAAAAGACTATTTAATTGTTTTATCTCTTGATTTCTTCTTCTCTTCATGATCTTCGTCATCTTTATTATTCTTCTTCTTCTCCTTCACAATTTTTCTGACCAATTTCCATTAACGTTGAACCTATCTCTCATCTTTCATTTGTTACTTCCATTTTTGTGACTTCATCATCTTGCCACTAGAAGACCTACCCTTACCACCTTTGAATGATGATGATCATATGGTATTGGAAGCTAGGGTTAAGTGTGATTTGAAGATCTTGAAGGTAAAACAGGTAAGTAGCATATGGTTCTCTATAACTTGTTGAAATGAAACATGAATGATGATGGTTAAAACGATTATAAAATGTGGATGTATATATTGTCGTAACGTAAATGAGAAACTTGAATATGTTCATGTCTTGATTTTACATATATGATGATTAATGACTCATAAGATGGTGTAGTGATGATTTGAGATAGAATGATCCCTGTAATGGTTTAGAAAAAGTACAGAAAATTTAGTAGATGATGGATGTTCTTTTGCTTTGTTTTCTTTGTATTAACATGGATTCTTTTAGGTATTATAGAGATGAGTTAAAATGAGTTTGGAGCTAATGAGAAAGAGTACTATGGTGTCTTTAAAAGGGAAGAGTTAGTGTGATAGTTTATAAGTGAAATGAAGGTGATAATAAAGTAAAACATATGTGCAGAAAATTCATGATGAATACATATGTATAAATGTTCTATTTTGGTGTATATAATCAATCAAAGATTATGATTTGGCTGTAAGATATTTAGCTGAAATGGAAGTGAGAATGAAGGGGAAATGATGAGAAATAAAGTTATAAATGATAGACTAAGCATAAGAGATGATAGATGTAACTTGTAGTGGTTAAAAAAGCTGGAATATGCCTCCTACATGTCCGTTACGCATACTTGTTGTCCACTGGGCAAACATTCTCTAGATTTCAAGTGTTCAAGTTCCATTCATATCTACTTGAAGGGACAACAGTCCATTGAGCAGATATATACTAGACATCTACATAAAAGTGCAATTTTGACCCTTTAGATGGCAAATCTCTCTTTGGAGTCTTCATGAAAGTTTTTAAGACTCAGATTCCTCTTCGAAAGCATACTTGAATGACTTTAATCCGACATACACAATAAAATTATGCCTCTTGTACAAAAATCACACACACACACACACACACATATTGACTTATCAATGCTTTCCTATTATGCATTTAGACTTAAATGGAGCTTGAAATTTACTTAGTTTGATGAGGAAATAAGAGATTAAATGAGTGATATGTTTAGGGTAATGATTGAAGATATAAACATAAGAACGAATTGTTATAAATTAAGTGTTCAATTATGAAAAATTGGAGATGTTATAAGAATGAAAGGGATCTTATGAAGGCCATTGTGATTCAAAAAATGTGAATAATGTGGATTAAGTAAAATTGATTGATAAATTAAATATTTTGGGATCTTTAATGCCTGAATAACCTTAGTGAATGGTAGAATGATGAACTTAGAATAATCTTGTACAATTGAGGTGTTAACCTAAATTCAAATTTTACATATATGAGTTATAAAGTGTGAATGATCTTAAGATGTGAATTAAAGAAATATAACCTGAATAGTCAAATTGAGCATGCATTATACATTGCACATATAAATATATGTATAATTGAATGTTTATCTAATGTTGTAATTAATAATGTGTGTGCAATGTATGTAATGCATAAAGTTGATACAAAGGGTTGAAAGTCAGCATCCAGATGTTTCCGAATTATGGAAGCTAATGCTAATCTAGAGCGTACTGTGAGTCAACCTAGATGGTCCTTTAATTATTTGTTATGATCTAAATTTTGTATTGAATTACAACTGATATGATTGTGATTGAGACCATTCTACACATAAAGAGTCCGAGGAGATTGATAAATGTGAGTATATTGGAAGTGGTTCATTGAATGTGGATAAGTAAGGAATGAGTGATTCTCATCATTATTGTTGAATGCTGGACATTGATTCAATGATAAATATGAATATGCATGTGTAAATTAATGAAAAATGATTGATCGAAATAATGAGATGTGACACATTTCATTTCATGAATGCATGAACAGATAAAGGTTGTTGTGAATAGAGTAGCCACCAAAAAAGAGGTGAAATCTCAGAATGTGATGAAGAGGGAAAGGCCCACTATGTATAATTAGCCCTGTATCTCTAATGGATAAGGGACAGTTATCAATGAGCTCAGTATCCACAATGGATACGGGTTAGTTACAGGCACTCGATCACAATAATGACAATTGGAAGTGAGTCTCATGAGCATTGCATATATAATTGATATATATGTTTTAATTGATTTAAATGAACTGTCTGACTACTCTTAATGTGAAATGTGAAATAAATGAATAAAGTTTTAATTGATGCTACATGATGACTTAATGGAGTTACACTAATTATATGATTATATGAATGTGTTATGTGATATGAGTGAGCCATCGAGGATAGTCCACTCATTGAGTTCGCAAAACTTACCAAAATTGCAACATTGTCTTTTAGGCTCAGAGGAGATCTCTAGTTAGTCAAATTAGTGTATGGCCACTACATTCGAAAAAGAGATAAAGGTCAGGATCAATTCGCAGCTGCATATGTATGTCATTATTTTTGTATTAAAGTGTGTATTCATAAGTACTATACAATGTAAATGTGAATGATTCATAAATGAAATGAGATTTTGATTAAAAGTATTTTGGACTTGTAATGGGCTCAAACGATTACTAAAATTCTGATGATATGTATATTGTTTGTAATACTGATGATTGGAAATGTTTATGAATAAAATGGGCCAAAATTATTATTGGTTTTTATGAAATGCGTGTGACATGAAAAATTTGCGATGAGTACGATTGTTTGACTATTTTAGCATGCCACCCTTATAGGCTATGTTCTCAAATACTAATAGTATGTTCAGGAATATGTCCTATGAGAGTGGGGTTCTGCAGGATTGATAGTAAAAATGGTGATTAAGAGTGATGATTGTTGATGAAGACATAAATATTTATTGATGTTCTATTTTCATATAATGATAATTAATAGATAATAAATTGTTTTATGAATGATTAATAATGAAATTAGTGTTAGAATGAGAATTGATAATTGACGAATAAAGAGATGAATTAGAGTGAGTTTGAAGTTAAAGAAAGACAAGTGAAGTTACTTAAAAAGAGAAGAAATAAGATGATTTTTTAGAGACAAGTGAAGTTGATAATGAAGTTGAATATGATGGATTGAAAATTTAAGCATGCAAGATTTGGCTAAAACAATAGATTTCAAAACTTTGTTTTTAGAAATCAAATTTCAATGGAAGCAATATATCCAAATCAACATGTCAAGCCATACATGGTACGGTATAAGGAAAATATTTAACATAAGAACAAAATGGTAGAAATATATTAACTCCTTTGCTATAGCTTTAACTCCTCGCTGTGCTATCTTAACCTCCACAATGTATCCTCTCCTAGGTGATGTATCCTCTTCTCATTATTGTATCCTTGACTAATCTAATCTACCACTTGTTCTCTTTGGATGACTTGGCTAACAAGATCCTTTGGGAGGAAAGCAGACAAAAACTTGAAGAGATTTTGCCTTAGAAAAAGAAGCTAAAGATGAGACATCTCTCATGCAAATTTCGGCTATCTCATGTAAGATAGGATAGAGATAAAAATTCAACAACCCATTGTATCAATTTCGGTTAAGCCTCAAAAATAGAAGTGAAGTGCATCCAATGCATCACATCCTTCCTTAATCAATCATAAAGAAGCCAATAATTGAGATTCTTCTCATTTGTTTTAAGATGGCTACATGAAAAGATCAATAACCTAAAATGATACATCTTATTTTCGGTTTTGTGATGAAAGAAAGAAGATGGTCAATCAAATGCACCTATTTGTTCTTTAATCCAATGACTGCTAAATGGTTACATGATGTCATTAAAAGACAACCATTAAACCATTTAATGATAAGGTTTTAACTCCATTTAATAATTATAAAGCACGTTAAAAACCATCTTAAATGTAACAAACTAATGCTAAATGTGCAGCTGCACATTTAGCCCATTAAAAAAGAAAATCCACCTTCTTTTATCTTTAATAACTTTGATTTAATTTAATTAATCTAATCAAGCAAATTAAACCAAAATCTAGCCCATTTCTAAATGTTCATTTGGGCTTCTAATTAAAGTAAGCCTAACATTCAATCATAGGCTTTAAAATCTCTATTTGTATTTCTTACTTTGCTTGATAACCTTCTTGGAAGCCAAATGGGGATTCTAATTGGACTTATACAACTCAAGCTCCAATAAACCGAAAATTAATTTAATATCATTAGAATTAATTCCAGCTTATTAACTAAATGTCATTCCATTAAAGACAATTAGTTGAACTCTTGAATTATTAAATATTATGAGAACATATCTTTTAAATAAGATGTCCAAGTGCAAGCTCTAATATGAACCATATTATAGCCATCCACACAATAAAGGATAAAATTACCATTTTGCCCTTATGTTGATTTTTCCTTCTAGATCTCCTATTTTACTCTATATGGTGATTAACACACAATATCTCATCTTGGTGTTAAGACTTGATGGGTAGCTAGTCCATCAAACTACTGCCACCAGTTTAATCACCAGTCTCCATAAAACTTCTAGAAGTGATGTTATCACTATAAACTCTTTATTTGAGTGAATGTTCCTTGATACATGTTTCAATTAATAATTTCAACATGTAAATACTTGATTAATACTCTGTAAAAATCCATTCCGATCATATCAAGAATAATAATGAACCACATATAAGTTCACCTCTCATCAAGATTGTGGTCCATAATAAACGAATGCTTAGGTGTATGCTTTAAGATTAAAGTAACAACCTACTTTATTCTTTAAAACATATGTGATTACAGATTTATTTAATAGTGCCATTATCGATAATCAACTACTATTATGATATGAAACTTATCATTCCCTTTAAGTAAACTATTTTACTTATATGGAGGTAAATCGCAAGACTACAATCTAAACCATAATCAAATGACTAACTTGATTATTCAATTGTTAATCAATTATTTTAGATTCTAATAATATACATGTTTCTCATACATCTCTATGTATATGTATATTACTTACAAAAGAATCTCGGTACCTTATGACTAGTTTTATTATGCTCATACATATAAAGCCAAACTCTTTTATTTTATTAATAATAAGTATTTTTATTACAAAAAGTAACTGGAAGAAAATTAAGTTATAAGTAAATACACTTGCTTTACAGGGAAGTATCTTTACATAACTACAACAATCTCCCAATCTCCCACTTGCCCTAAAGGAAGTTTGATATATCCCTTATTCCCATCCCTGCCTTCAAAACTCTTTTAAGACAGTGTCTTCGTAAATGGATCAGCAAGGTTTTGCTCTATGAGAATCTTTACAACATTCACCTCACCACGTTATATTATCTCCCTTATGAGATGATCCTTTCTCTCAATGTGTTTGGCAGTTTTATGGTTCTAAGGTTCTTTAGAATTAGCCACTACCCCACTATTATCATAATAAGTGTAATGGCCTTTTCTGCCTCAGGAACTACCTCAAAATCATTTAGGAACTTGTAGAACCAGACTGCTTATTTTGCTGCTTCACAGGCAACAACATACTTAGCCTCCATAGTTAAATCAACAACACAAGATTGCTTTATACTCCTCTAGACTATGGCTCGACCTCCTAAATCAAATATAGAGCGAGAAGCTGATTTCCTATAATCAACATCTGATTGGAAATCGGAATCCATATATCTCGTCAGAATAAGATTACTTCTAGAGTAAACAAGTATTAAGTTCTTCGTCCTACGAAGATACTTCAGTATGCACTTAACTGTAGTCCAATGCTCCATTCCTGGATTATGCTATATTTTACTTACCAGTCCCACTGTGTAATAGATATTAGGTCTGCTACAAAGCATAGCATACATTAAAGTTCCAACTATCGAAGCATATGGAATGTTATGCATGGTTCGACCTCCTCTTAGGTTTTAGATGCTTACTCCTTTGAAAGTTTGATTCCATGTTTAGTAAGTGTGAAACCTCTCTTGGAATCTTGCATGGCAGACTTATTAAGCATGTTCTTAATGTAGGTTGTTTGAGACAAGGCTGTTAGTTTATTCTTACAATCACTTATAAGTTTAATCCTTAGAACATAGCTAGCCTCTCCTAAATCCTTCATTGAGAATTGTTCGTTCAGCCATCCCTTAACCATAGACAACATTCCTACACCATTCCCAATAAGCAGAATGTCATCAACATACAGTATTAGGAAAATAACCTTGATGTCTTGTATCCTTTTATAGAAACAAAGCTTATCTTGCTTTTATCTGAACCCATAAGTTTTGAGACTTATCAAACCTAATGTCCAAAGACCTAGATGCTTGCTTAAGCCTATAAATGGACCTCTGCAACTTGCATACCTTATGCTCATTACCTAGCTCAATGAATCCTTCTAGTTGGGCCATATGAATGGTCTCCTTAGGATCCCCAATAAGAAATGAGATTTTGACATCCATTTGCCATATTTCATAGTCGAAATAGGCTGCTATGGACAAAAGAATTCTGATGGACTTAAGTATTGCAACTAGAGAAAAATCTCCTTATAATTTATACCCTCCTTTTGAGTATAGCCTTTAGCTATCAATCTAGCTTTAAAGGTGTCTACCTTTCCATTTAATCCTCTTTTCCATTTGTAGATCCATTTACATCCTATGGATTTTACATCCGGTGGTGGAGCTACAAAGATCCAAACTTCGTTGGCGTATATGGAATCTATTTTTTATTCTATTGCCTTAAGTCATTTTTTTGCATCAACATCATTAATAGCCTATGTAAAAGTAATAGGATCCATTTCGTCCTGGCCTAAGATGGCTATAATGCCTTCTCCTAGACCTAGATACCTATTAATTGTCTCACAACCTTCCCACTACGTCTAGGCATTACTTGATGTTCAGGTTGCTATTCTGATTCAACTATTGAATCCATTTCAACATCATATTTTGCTATATCTAAATCAACTCTTATCTTGGATGAAATAGCTAACTCTTTGAGTACTACTTCACTTCTTCCTTTGTGATTTCTCATAAACTCTTCCTCTAGGAAGGTTTCATTTGAAGACACAAATACCTTCTTATCTTGCGGACTATAAAAATAGTACCCTCGAGTATTAGTAAGATATCCTACAAACAAACATACTTTTGATCTTAGTTTCATCTCTCTGGATTCAGGACTTAGAACATGGGCTGGGTAGCCCAAAGTCCTTAAGTGTCACAATGAAGGCACTCGGCTAGTCCACAACTCCCTAGGTGTTTTAGACACTGATTTGGATGGAACAAAGTTAAGAAGATAAGTTGCCATTTGTATGGGGTGAGAAAGAAGGGGAAAGGAATTAGAAATTATTAATTGAGAACAAGATGGTTTGGTTGTAACATATGAGAGTTAAAAATATGGAAATCATGAAGAAAAGGGTTGGAAATTTATGGATAACAAAACCAACGATTGTGAGAATGGTCTTAAACATAAGAAGTTATTTTTTAATTGATGGTTGGATTAATAAATGATAAGATACTTCCCTATACATTTAGGCTTGAGTTAAGCTTGAAATGAGCTTATTTTATTGATGGATTAAACGGTTAAATGTGCGATATGTTTAAGGTGACAATTGAGGTTTGAAACTAATGAATAGATTGATGAGATAAATGTATCAAAAATCTGGAAAATTGGAGAGATTATAAAATTGAAAATGAATTTATAAAGGTTAATGTGATTCAAAGAAGATAAGCAATATGTATTAAGTAAGAAGGAATGAGAAATTGAGTATTTTGTTATTATATAATGCTTGAAAAGAAATAATGAATGATTGAATTATGATAGTAGAATAATCAATTTCTTTGAGCTATGAACTTAAGTGCAAGCTTGACATACACAAATGATAATGTTTAAGAGATCAAGTGATATGGTTAAGGATGACTACCCGTAATAGTAAAATTGACCATGCAATATACATTACGCATATACATAAGTATATGAATGAATGCTTATGTAGTAATATGTGTGTATTGCATGAAGTTGATGCACAGGATTAAACGTCAACATCTAGACATTGTTAGATCATGAAAGCAAATGCTAACCTGGAGCGCACTGTGAGTCAACCTAGATGGTCTCACATTAAATGTTCATTTGTTGGAGTTATGTAAATATAGTTCCCTGGAAAGAAAATGTATTTACGTGTAACTTTATCTTCTTCAGTTACAGTTTTGTAATGAAAATATTTATTATTAATAAAACAAAAGAGTTTAGTTTTAT
>JAOSBN010000007.1:6971490-6983396 GCA_027563595.1 Erythroxylum suave | reverse complement strand
AATTTCCCTATTTAATTCTATTGTTTCAGCAGCTGAGGGCAGCAATTGAATTATCAAAATATCACCTTATTCTTAAATGCATTTCTTCTTAACTCTGATTGGGACCTATCATTGTACTTAGTGAATATGCTAATATCAATCAGGTGGTCGTGGCAGTTAGCATATGTGCACGACAAAGGATTTGAATGCATCTTTTTTGGAGTTAAAAAAGAAAATAGTAATAATGTATTAAAACATCTCTGAGGACTGACTAGCGCTTTCTATGATATTCTTTCAAAGGAATCTCTAAGGCTAAAACCTGAGGAACCTGGTCTATTCTGCAGGTTAATTTATTGAGCGTGCCATTATGGATTCTTAATTTGTTGAGCATGACAAATCACGATCTTGACAGGTTTGTTTTTACATCGTCTTTGAGGATAAATGTCAACTTTTGTCTATTTGTGAATATTTACTTGACAATGATGTCTCTTTTTCCTATGTACAAGAACTACATAATCCTTTGGAAGCTTGTGCAAGGTGATGAGGTGCTACAAAAAGTTGAGAGTATTGGTGGCACCAACTATGACAGTGAAAATAATCAATTATAATGGATTTAATGACTGTTAGATGCTTGATTATAGAATTGGATTGAAGGAGAAATTGCAGGAGAAATTGCAAATAACTCCATTAATGAAAGCTCCAATTAATTATTTTATTTTGTATTTTAAAATTAGGTTTATAATTGGGAACCTTGTCCATAACTTATATTAAATCAGTTTGGCCTGATATTCTCATTTTCCATTTTTGCTTTTTGTTTCTAATTTCTGAATCTTAGCTTCAAAAGTTGCCAAACTTGATGAATAATTAGTTTTCCACTTTCTAATAATCCTTCCTTTTAAATATTCTGCGCAATTCCTTATTAATTAAGATATCAAAACCTTATTCATAATTTTGCTATAGATGATTCCCTAAGAACAAACATAGGCTTATTCAATTTTTGTAATTGATTTTTCTAGAAAAGGTTTTCATTATTCTGTTTATGGCCATGATCAAATGTGAGAACTAGGACACATGTATGCAAATTATTGAAGATCGAGATCACAACCAACAAGTTTCTTACATAATGAGAAATTCTTCTAAGGGATATTAATTCTAAAGAGCTAGTCTCTTAATAATAATTGATATGCTTAAATAAATGAAAGAAGGATTGGTAAGTTGATTTCATAATTATAATTGATGTTTTACCTTATAATTCTACTTTTGTTTTTCTATTATAATTTTTAATTTTAATTTTCATCTCTTTCAAATAAAAACAAATATTTATATAGTTGTTAACATAAATGTAGTTATATTCTATTATTTATGATAATTATATATTAGATAAAATTTAAAGATAAATTATTTTTAATTTATTTTAATCTTTTATATAATATTTACTAATAAATTATCAATAAAATTAAGTCCCAAGGGAGTCGCCACATTGGTTCATTGCATTTTTGTACATTAGAAATTGAGCTATTCAAAAGAACATGGAAAGGCTAACGATCCGTTTCTTATTTTATCTATACGATCAACTACTCTGCAAGTTCTGATTACATGACAAAATTGTTAGATAACGCTTGCCTTACCAAGTATTTCACTAACACGTATTCAATTGATGCAGTATATTATCTTCGAAAAACTGTTTCCACGCTCTCAATGGGCCCTTCACCGTAGGACTATAAGGGTTTTCCTTTGCTCTAACGGTGTTTATGAATAGGCCTCTGGCTGCAAACCCTACTGCTTCGGTCGACTCCGTAAGCACACGCATCCCAGGAAATATTCCACCTCCGTAGGCGAATCCTCCTTTGAAGTACCTTGTAGAGGATGTGAGCTCCTGATGATAAGTAAACTTTGGAGTTTGTTGAATTTGATATCCTAATGCATCGTCCTCACTAAAGCTTGCCTTCTCCATATTTTCTTCACCAGGATGTTGTAATTCACATGAATGTTGTTCATATGCTAATTTTTCAACCTGAATTTTCAATTCATGTAATCTTTGACCAATTCTTGAAGCCACAGCGTCATAAAGATGTCCTCTTGATATGCGTTTAGCTGCTTCCTCATCAAGTAAATCATCTAAATGGATAGGGTCACCAACAAGCACCGTCACCTGCAAATTCCAGGATAATAATTAAAGAGACTAAATCGGCAAGTGAATAATCTGGAACAATGAGTTTATACCACGTTCCAAAATCATACCAATGAAAGGAGGTCTGAGAATACAACTGGGAAATGAAACAAAACCAAGTAGGTAATGAGAGTACACTATATTCCAAAATCATACCTAACAGTGTAGGCAACTAAGAATGCACGTTAATTATACTAGAAAATGAAGTAAAACTTGTTACTGAGTGCTGTCCACATAATAAACCTAGAAGACCAGCTGTTGGCTTGTTGGCAGAATGGCCTATTCCCATATATAAAACACTACCACATACTGCATACCAAAACAAAGATGTTCATGTTTGGAGAAGGCCAGGATACTTCCTTTAAAATACAAGGATAAACTTATCTCACAGAAGCCACTTTCAGGGATTCACAAGTGCTAAAATCTCATGCTGGAGAAAAATTCATACTTACTGTCTTGCCAATCCTTGGAAAGTTGGCCCCTATAGGCATTATCTCCTGCATCCCAGTGTGTACAAATGGGATTACTATGGGCAGAGTATCAGCATCAAGGACCAACCTGCCAAGCGTTGAAAGTAAAGTGATATAATTTTGTGTATCAACTAGAATAATTATATTGAAGAAGTCAGAAGCTCATAAATAAGAACTATCAAAAGTATCAAGTTTTTATATTTCCTTGAAATTGATGACAACGCTACTTTGACCACAAATAAAATGAACTTCCAAAAGATCCTCACCTCCCAACACCTCTTTTCGCTGAACCCAAGGTCTTCCCACCATCACGTGAACGACTCCCTTCTGGGAAGATGTGAACCCAGCCACCACTGTTCAGCTTAGCAATAGCCATGTCCATGCCCTGCAAGAAGTAAACAAGTCAGATAAAATTTTTGTGCATCTAAAAATATTAAAAAGGAAAGACAATAAAAACTTCAAAAGGGCATAAAAAGCACCTCAAAAAATTAAATCCGTTCAGGAAATATAGCTGCTAGCTAAGAATATCAGTTATATTGGAGTTTCTGCAAACTAGCAGCAGTCAAACTTTGATATAACTATTAATTCTAATGTCGTGTATATCATCTTTACTAACCAGAGAGACAGCAAATGGAAAGAAGAAGTCTTCTAATATGTGGCATTCAATTCACGAGAGTGACAAGAGAGCACGAGACAGACAGAAGTACATAATTGCTCATCAACTATACAATTCAAGTGGACAGTTTGCTAATATTCTCAGGTAGCTGCAATGGAATAAGCAAAATATCTAATTTTCTAGAAATTAAGCAATCAACAAATCAGCTACAAAGCCTTTGACAGGATAATAGATCAGGCTATGTTTCCAGATGAAGAGTTATAACAAAGCAGTGTCAGCTCACGCTTTGGAGACAAAAGTATACATTAAAGAAGTTACCTTCTGGTAAATCCCATCACCACGAGCAACTGGCAGTACCTTAACACACCGAAAAAATGTAGAAGTCACAGGATTCTTAAAACAACGATCAGATGCACAAAGTGTCCATCTTATGTTCTGAGCATCCAATAGCACTCTTGGAGGAAGCAATGAAGCAATGACAAATGGATCATCCACAGAAGCAACATGATTGCTCACCTTCAAAGTGGAAAGACAGATTATTATATCATCCAACATTATCTATACTATATTTCTGATAATCCAAAACCAAAAGTAGAAGCAGAAAAAACAAATTTCAGATTGAGAAGATAATGCAAATGCAACTACGCTTAGCATTGCTTTTCTAGAGCGGGGTACCCAGTTTTTTACCGTTAAAAGAGGTTTGTTTTCGGGCCTACGAAGCAATGCCTCGTATAGTTTCTCTACACCATAAACCTGAGATAAGACAAACCTCAAACTAATTCTAGGAAAATACAAAAGACCAATTTGAAAGGAACGAATAAAAAAGTAATAATTAAAAGATACCATTAGAATGAATTCAACAAACCTGAACACTGTTAAGGCCATTCATAAATACATGACACATGTTTCCAATGAGAGGAAGGGTTACAGACCGAAGCATGTTCATAATTACAGAATCTTCTTCAGCATTAAAGTCCTTGCTTACTGTCATCCAATAAACAGACAACATGAACCTAATGTGATATGCTATGGCAGCTAATTAATTCATCCCGCAACAAAATAAAATCCATAATTCAACTACACATAGTCATTAACCTACTTAGCTCGAAACTCGCAGAAACTACACCTACATAATGCTTCATCTATCTACATGAAGGGGCCACACCCAAACACCGCCTTACGAAGTGTAATTCATGTACGTGTGTAAACATTAAACTTCGCGTATGCAGATGATCAGAGACAGACCTCGTTTGCGATAAAAAGCAGAGGGCGACTGAAGAGAATCGCGACGAAATTCGCGGAATCGAGAGATCCATCTTTGGACCTTCGAAGAGAAGTAACCGTCTGCGAACGACGGGGTGAGGCGGCGACGGCGATCCACCGCCACCCTGAACCGATCCCTGATGCGGAGCTGCAGCGCGCGAGCCTTACTCTTCCACACATCTCTCTCAAAACGCTGTACGGACATTTCGTCGCTACGGTTCAAAATAACATAAGACGCGCAAGTGAGCGAATTTTTTCTCTTTTCCGCAGCACTTTACCCTTTCTGAGGTTTTCTCTTAAAGCAAGAAACTGAAAAGAGAAACTGTAGGAAACGAGCGTAAGGCGGCGGAGGACGGAGAACCCAGAAGGCCTTTAAACGGGTGCATTAAGTGCGTTTGGTGTTAGAGTTGGGTGACGGGTCTAGAGTGCAAATTTTAGGCAATTAGAGCCCACATGACTGCAGAGCGAATTACAATTAACTCGTAAAAGACACGTGGAGTGGCTCTGAATAGGATGTCAATAGGTAGGGTTAGGCTGAGGGTCGGCTTGTGGCCCGCGCTGACCGACCTGTAGCTTACTTATGACCCACAGGACCGGTCGACTCATTCATGAAATTTTTAACTAAAAAACTAAAACGACACCATTTTAGAAAAAGTGAGTGGGCCGACACCATTTTTAGCTCAACTTGTCAAATCATGATAAGCCTATAACTTACCTATAACCTGACCAACTCAGACCAAAAATAAATTAAACCGGAGATGGGCTGAGCTAAAATTGCCATCCCAACATCCGAATATATGATGACGTTTGATAAGCAAAACACGATTGAAACATCCAATCGGAACAAGGTGCTATAATCGTGTTCCACCTACACGTTTGTTTACTAACATCAACGTTGACGTAATCTGAGATGGTACGAGGGGCATTGTCCGTATGATCTGATGCTCGATTGCTGATGCAACACCTTTGGTATATCAAGATAAATTCTACAAAAGGGCCTTCGTAGTGTTGGGAATGCAATATCAAGGATCTGATTCTAATTTGATTAAAATTTTAAAAATTAAATTTTAATTCAAATTCAATTGATAGCGACAACATTCAAACAAAAGTTCTGCTAATATAAAAAAGTATGTTAAAAATCTATATAGAAAAAATGTTTTTGATAGAACTACATAAAAATAAAAAATTAAAGATACATATTAAGATAATAAAGTAATAATAATAAAAATAAAATAGACAAAAACAATAATAATAATAATAATAATAATAATAATAAATACATAAAAATAATAATATAATAAAAAATACAATATATATATATATATATATAATAAGGTACATAACAAAAATAAAAAAATAAAAATGTAAATAAATACAAAAAACAAGTAAATAAATAAAACAAACAAGTGATTATAAGAAAAAGTTTAGGCTAAGTAAGAAAATATTCAAGCTAGAAAATTAAGAGGAAAGTACTATATGTTAAATGTTTAGACCATATATAAGATATAAGACTCAAAGGAAAATATATTTGAGATTATAAATAAATTAAGTTGGTTCAAATTTTGAATGGTTTAAACTATTAAGAAATTCAAATAATCACAAATAAATATAAAACTTTTAATTTTAATTTTTCAAAATGTAAGATTAAATATATTTTATAACACAATTAATATACAAACATAATGATGAATAAATCATAATTCGTCTTTTAGTGTGAAACTTGATCATTTTTAACATCTCCTTTGAATTGTTTCTCATATTGGTTTTTCGTAATTATCATACTCGCACTTGTTTGGTCTTTAATAGTATCAACACGAACAATTTGAGAGAACTCTACAAGTGGTACAAATAGAACCAAGTAAAAAGTACTAACTCTTTTATCGGTTAAGTCTATTTAGAAAAAGGTTTGAACTTTTGAATATTCTAATTGAAATAAAATTCTAATTTCAATTAAACCATAATTAGAATTAGAATTAGAATTAATTGTAATTAAATATCAATTAAACCCAAATAAGATTCAGATTATTTATTAAATATCGTATATTTATTCCTAACGCTTTCTAAACTTTACAATCACTTGTTTATCTCTTAAATCATTTTTTGTATGTGACCCATTAAATTTCTAAATATATTAGCAACACATATTAATTATAACCCTAAATCGTATTTATGATTTGATAAATTAAACTCTTTTAACTTATCTTTAATTTTCTAAATATATAGTTTATATTTATAGATTAAAATTGACATTTAGATACGCATTATGACTACTCAAATATGAGGAACGTCAAATTTATAAAGATATCTAAAATATTTGAGTGTGAGAGAAATGTCTCCATCTTCTCTCCTCACCATCCATACTTTTGACACCCAATATCAATCTGACTAATTTTTATTTCCTCTCTTCCTAACTTCCCACCATTAAACTTTTACCTACTTTAGCAATAACCAAAGTGGGAGAGGCCTTACCTAAGCCTAAGCCTAAGCCTACGTATGGCAGCTTCTTCCTCTACCTTCCAAGTTATTCCTTCTCTATAACTACTTTACTCTATCTTAACCACAAGTTACCCTCCTTTATTCAATTTGCCTTCATCCTCCATTCAAGAAACCCCAACCCCAATCTTAAACCAAACTTCTCTTCCCTACTCCTCCATCTGCTCTTATGGATCAGGCAATAACACTAAGTTGAAATTACCAAAATAAGAATAAGCTAAACTCAAAGAATTCTTCAAAATTAAGAGCTAGCTCCAATTACCAGAAGAAGAAAATGGTCCTAAGTTGTTGGAGAAGCCTCTTCTAATAATAAGTTAAGATACATATCTTTTATTGATCCTTTAGTTGTCTTGCCACTCATGGAATACGAAGCAACAAGATGGAGCAGCACTTTAGTAGGCTATGTCTCTAATAAGAGACCATCTTTCCCTGTGATGGAAAACTAGGATGAGGATCAATTGATTAGAATTAGACTTAAGAAAATATTAATCTCAAAAAAGGATTTCTTCTTATTTAGCTTCACCAATGAAACCAACAACTTGAAAGCATTTGAACAGGGCCCTTTGCATGTCAACGGAAAACTTATCATACTCCAACAATGGAAGCCAGAAATATGTTTAGATAGGAAGAATCTAAAGGAAATCACCATCTAGATGCACTTCTATAGTATTCCTTTGGAATATTATAGCACCATAGTGATAAGTTATCTTGCTAGTTGTATAGGAAAAACATTTGGTGTAAATGATAGTAGAAACTCTTTAAGAAGAAATAGATATGCTCAAATTTACATTGAATTGGGAATTAATAAGGAGCTTCTAGAAACTTTGAAAAAAAAGCGAGAAGCATAACTCAACGATTGAGTGTGAAATTTTTATCTTCTACCAATAAAAGCTAGTTAAACACAAGGAGAAGTTTGTATGGAGGCCAATAAGAAAATAATTAAACACAAGAAATTATAAGGACCTAGTTATAAACATCAACTATACCAATAGCCTAAAGATTCAATAGGAGAACGTTCATATAGAAATCAAACTGGTGAGGAATATGACAACTCAGTTGATATAACATTAACCTAATGAACATGTTCTAAAGCAAATAGATAAATATTCTGTTAGCTCACAATAAACACATAAAGATAATTTAGAGAAGTATGAACAACAGATAGAGCATTTAGACAAAGAGACTAATGGAACTATTAGGGAGAATCAATTACTGTTAGTTAAAGAAACAAACAAAGTCATAAATACTTAAGATGAAGCACCAATTGTCATCTATGTAGAGGAACTTACACCTGTAAGTGGGAGGAAGTCTCAAAGGAAAAGAAACAAGGCTCAAAATAGTTTAGTGAAATGAAATCAATGTTCATTTTAGCATGAAATGTGAGTGGTCTTAACTCCTCTAGAAAACAATTAATGATTTGTAATCTTTTAAATGTGAAAAAACCAATGATAATAGGTTTATAAGAAACAAAACTAAAGGAAAGCAACCTTAAAAGAAGCACATGGTTTTTTGGGAAAGCTTGGACCATAATCTTTAAACACTAGCATCACATTAATGTAAGAAATTCAGTTTCTCTTAACCCCACTCTTCTAGGAGTCACCAATGTCAAGTACTTTGATTAGCTTATGCATATTTTAGTTGAAATTATACATGGCTTAAAATGTTATCCATCACTTTCATTTATGCCTTTAACTTTGCTTTCTAAAGAACTAAATTATGGAAAGATATGATATACATTCATAATGGAATTTCCAATCCTTAGTTAATCTTGGCAAATTTGAATAGTATCCTCTACTGTTGTAAAGCTTATGGGGATAATTTGGTGCTGAGTCTATTCAATGATGGCTTTAGGGATTATGTTAGCAAAACATAATTAACAAACTTGAATTTTGATAGGAATTATTTCACATGGAACAATAGTCAATAGTTAAAGGTTTATCAAGAAAAAATTAGATAGAGTTATGGTAATTCTCCTTCTCTAAGACAATTTCTAAATAGTAGGGCCTATTTTAGCAACTCCCTATCCTCAGATGACTCCCCAGTAGAGGTCAACATAGGGAATGATCAAGTATAGAGGAGAAGCCAACCTTAAAGGATATAAGGAAGTAGTGGTAAGAGGGGTTCAAATTAATGTTGTCAATCTTGCTCAAAATGCTTTTATTGTTCGAAGGTCTATTACTGATAATATCCACCTAATCTAGGAATTAATGAAGGATTATAATTCTCATAAACACATTAGAAGTTGTCTCTTTAAAATTGATTTTTATAAATCTTTTGATACTATCAAGTGGAGTTTCATTCAAGCCTACTTAATGTTCTTGACTTTATAGTTTGTCAAGTGGATAATGGCTTGCATCACTTCTCCCTTCGTTTAATACCCTCGTTAATGGCACTCCCACACTTTTATTCAGGAAAACCTGGGGAATAAGATACAGGGATCCCCTTGGCCTTTATTTTTTAATCCTTGTAATGGAACGTATCATTATAATGTTGAGCAAGCTAATTGAATGTAATAGCATATTCATATTCCAGCACAAGTGTAGAGAGCTTAAGATCACTCATTTAATTTTTTATGATTATCTTATGTTGTTAAGAGGGGCTAATATTAATTTTACTCAGATGTTACTAAATATTCTCAACCTATTTGGAGATTTGTTTCGTTTGGAATTAAACAAGAGTAAGAGGAACTGATTAGAAGCTCAGGTTTTGGTATTCATTCTACACCTTTTAAATACCTTGGCCTTCCTATCACTTTTTCCAAACCCATATTTTCATATGGCATACCATCCATTGATGCTTATAATAATCAATGCTTGGGAAAATAAGTTCTTAGGTTTGTAGCAAGGCTAGTTCTTATTAATTCAGTAGTCACCTACTTACATGTTCACTAGACTGCTCATTTTTTACTACCTAAACGAGTTATCAAGGAGATTGACATAATCATCAAGGCATTCCTTTGCTCAGGTAAAGCTAAAAAAAGCAAAAGGTTCCAAGTGGAATGGTATGAAATAACTAACTCCAAAGAGAAAAGAGGATTAGGAATAATTCCAAATTCCTTTATGCAAAAATTTATGAAGAGTAAAAGGATATGGAGATTGTTTTTTAAATAAAGAAGCTCTTTAGAAAACATGGATAGATAAATTTTACCTAAAAAATCACTTCCTTTGGTAGATGGAACCAAATAAGGACCAAACATCTACTAAGTTTAAGGAGTCAGTTATATCCTTGACCAAACATCTACTAAGTTTAAGGAGTCAGTTATATCCTTGAATAAAACATCAATTAGGGAATGGGAACAATATTTGGTTCTAGTTTAATAACTGGACAAATTTCAATCCCCTTATTTCGAGAAGTTAGAATATCCATTTGACTAATAGAATTAATATTAATTCCAAAGTTTCCTCCCTAATTTAGCTTAGAGAATGGTCTTTTAATTTCAGAGGTTCTTCCTTTATAGCTACATACTTACCCCAACTTCAACATTTATAAAGAGAGGACTGCATTACATGGATTCTAAATTCCAAAGGGGTATTCATAAAAAAGTCATGTTATACAATCTTCAAAGCAAGTTTGAAGATGTTGCTAAGTATGAATTACTCTGGAAGCACTCACTAAACCCCAAGGCTTTTCTAATTACTTGGCTTGTCATTAAAAATAAAATTAAAACAAAAAACAGGTGGTTTGGAGAGATTACAATCCAACTTGTGTGTTATTAAAGGAGACTAAGGAGGATAAGGAGTACTCTAGACATGAAAAGCAGATAGAACCTTTATAATGAGTTGCTTGTAACTTCTTTTTTTTTTTTGGTTTTAAGTGTTTAATGGATCTTGTAATTAGAACTCTTTGTAATTTTATAATAGTTTTGCTATAGTTAAATAAAGAAATCTCTTTTAATTCTAAAAAAAGTCAAGTTACATCTAAGTTTGCTAAAGACAAATACAAATTCAGCTCCAACATCCTTACTCAATGGAACATACAATAGCAAGTTAAAACAGTCCAATTGGAAATCTCTATGATCCTAAGTGATGTAAGCAATTGAGAGAGAAATATATAATTGTTCATTGGCTTTGTCCTAGTTGTAACTATTGTGCCCAAATAAGTTCTAAAAATACCTAAGGCATCCTACTCTCAAGTATAAGAGGTATTTGTAGTTGATTACCCAGGGTCGTCTCCCACAGATGTGAAATTGGCTCACTTAACCTTGAACAAAAAACAAAAATAGATGCAATCCTAAAAACTTTATTCCGATTTGTTGAGTGAAGGCTTTAAAGAAAATCAACAAATTAAACTGAAAAGTAAATGAAATTAATTGTGGGCAAAAATAAATAAATTAATCGAAGTAGAAAACTCTTGAAAATTAACTTCACTAAGTTAATCTCCTATGCATGAATAAGAGGAAATGATTGGGTTGTTGTCTTACTATAATTAAAAGTTGAGTTCTAAGATCAACTCGAATAATAAACTAACTTTTGTATTCAACAAGTTATCACCCAAATTAATTATGGAAACCCGATTATTAATTACAACTTAAGTTAATATATTTCTAATTCATAACCTAAGCGTCTATAATTTCTCGTTCCATACTAAAATTCTTCTCTCCATCCTTTGTTCAATACCAAAATGATACAAAGTTTGATCATGCTATTACATCCATTCAATTTAAAAACTATAGCAAATATAAGACAACAACATAGTCCCTCAATCCTGCATATTTGACTAAAATAGCTACATTAATCCTTAAGTGTAGCACTCCCTTACCGCAGGGTACACACCAGGATGCCCGTAGGTCATTCCGATACATATCCTACGATAAGAGTGAACTACGATCAATCACTACCAACACCTCACATGGCATCATAATAAAACATCAGAATAAAAATCATAATATTTTTGAAACCAAAATTTTCCTCATTTC
>JAOSBN010000007.1:6939202-6971390 GCA_027563595.1 Erythroxylum suave | reverse complement strand
TAATCCTTTTGGAAAGACCTTTGTATTTGGTTTTGCAAAATTTGAACTTAAATGAATGACCAGAATCAAATTTTATTCCGTTTATTTATGCTAAACCGATTACAAAGTCGGGCATCCCACTTTACAATAGTTTTTTAGTGGCCGCCCATCGTTGCAAACATTAAGCCCTACTCATTTTGGATATTTTCCCACATAGTGGGATAGTATCTTTTCAAGTACTTGTCATTGATGCACTTGTCGTGAGCCTCACCAGATAGGCTTGATAACCAATAGGCATTCCCTGGCAACACTTTGTGGACTTGGAATGGCCCTTCCCAGTTCGCTGACCATTTCCCGTACACTCGGTCCTTGCTTCCAATGGGTAGTACCGACTTCTAGACTAAGTCACCCTCATCAAAATTCTTTCTTCTTACTTTCTTGTTGTAGGCTCTGGCCACCTTCTTTTCTTGTAGGACCATCTTATTGAGGGCATCCATCCTCATGTGGTCCAACTTTTCTAACTCCATCATCATGGCTTGCGAATAATCCTCTGGCGCCAAATTATTTTGCCATGCAACTCTTAAAGAGGGCACCACTACTTCCATAGGTAGTACAGCATCATGTCCGAAGGTCAATGAAAATGAGGTGACCCCAGTCGTACTTCTTTTCAATGTCCTATATGCCCATAGAGTCTCTGAGAGGAGATTATGCCAGTCCCTGGGATTGTCTTCCATCATCTTCTGTAGAATGTTAATTATGACTTTGTTTGAGGCCTCGACTTGTCCATTTGCCTGACGATAATAGGGACTTGATCTTAACAGTTTGATACCATAATTCTCTGTGAATTCCCTGACTAATTCTCCAGTGAACATTGTCCCTTGGTCAGTGGTAATTGACTCAGGAATCCAAAACCTGCAGATCAAATTTTTTTTGATAAATTGAATGACTTCTTTGTGCTCGACTTTCTTCATCAGTTGAGCCTCCACCCATTTGGTGAAGAAATCTATGGCCACTATGATGAAAGAATGACTTTTGGATGGCGCTGGGTAAATTTTCCCAATCAGGTCAATGACCCACCCGCGAAAGGGCCAAGGCTTGATTATACTTGTCAATTCTGCGGCTGGTAGTCTCTGGATTTTCCCGTGTCTCTGACACTCCTTATAGCCCTTAGCGTACCTGAAACAGTCATCGAATATCCGAGGCCAGTAATAACCGTGTCTACGAATCATCAATCCATTTTTTCCCCGGATTGATGGGCACCGTATACACCTTCATATACCTGTTTCAAGACTTCCATTGACTCCACCGGGCCTAAACATCTAAGGAGGAGGCCATCGGCACTTTTTTGGTAGAGAGTACCTTCCACCAGTAGGTAATTCAGTGCCTGCATCCTGATTTTATAGGGTGTCCTTCCTTTTGGATTTTCCAAATACTCTCTGATAGAGCTTCTCCAGTCATCCGCACACTCTACATTAGTATTAAACACGTCCACTGGCATCCCCCAGCCTTCGATGGCAGGATGATTCTTCTTCTGGATAAGAACGAACTTATGCATCAATTCATCAGACATCTTTATTCCGGAAGCCACCGTAGCCATTGAGTCCGCCTCCCAATTGTCTTCGCATGGAATATAGAACAAATCCATACTCTCAAAGTCGTTTAACAACTAAACTGCAGCAGCAAAATACGATGCCAAAGAAAAGCTACTACACTTGTATTCGCCATTTAGTTGTCTAATGACCAGCTGTGAATCCCCATATATGGCTAAATCTTTGACAACGAATTCTTTGAGGATCTCCAACCGAATTATTAGAGCTTCATACTCAACTTGATTGTTGGTGCATGGAAAATTGAGGTTGAAAGAGAGCGTAGTTTTGGTGCCTGCTGGGGATATGACAACGACTCCTACCCCTGCAGCATCGGTGGTGCTTGACCCATCGAACTTCAAAACCCATGGAGCCTTTTCTAAGTAGAATACATTCAGATCTGGTTCTCCAATGTCGGGGACCTCTACACTTGGATGATCAGCCAGGAAATTTGTGATGGCTTGCCCTTTCATTGACTACTGAGGTAGGAACTAGAGGGAGAATTCAGCCAACGCAATAGCTCATTTTCCTATCCTCCCAGTGATAATCGACCTTGTCAACAGGTACTTAATCACATCGATGTTAGACACACGAACACCAAATTTCCCATCATGTAATGCCTTAACTTAGTCCACGTGAAATATAAGGCCAGACACACCTTCTCAACCAGAGAATAGCGTCTTTAAGAGTTCTACTCAGATATTAAATAGATTGTTCGTTACCCTTAGTATTGTTCCGAGCTAAAACGCACCCAATCCAAGTCTCTGACGCTGCTAAGTATAAATGGAGGGGATGGTCTTTCCTTGGTGGCATGAGCACTGGTGGTGAAGACAAATATTCCTTTATCTTATCAAATGCTTGCTGGTGTCTGTCCTTCCACCGAAAATCTTCTTCTTTTGTAGTTCCTTTTTATTTTTAGGCGGCGTTGCTTGTGCGATTGCCTTAGCCTTGTTATCGTCCACTTCCACACCCCTTTGATGGATGAGGAATCCGAGAAAAGTTTCGGCTCTAACTCCGAAGGCACACTTCAGTGGGTTGAGTTTGAGCTGGTGTCTCTTTAGTCTCTCGAATCCCTGCCTGAGATGTCCTATATGGTCACCCTATTTTTTAGACTTGATGACCACGTCATCTATATGGACTTCGACAATTTTCCCAATAATATCATGGAAAATAAGGTTCATGGCTCTTTAGTAGGTAGCTCCAGCGTTCTTCAATCCGAAAGGCATCATAACCCACTCGAATGTGCCAATCGCCCCTGGACACCGGAACGCTGTCTTGTGGATATCGTCCTCAGCGATTTTGATCTGATTATAGCCAGCAAAACAATCCAAAAATGTTAGCATTTCATGGTTGGCTGTGGCATCAATAAGCATGTCACTGACCAGCATTACATACACATCCTTGGGTGTGGCGGCATTTAAGTCCCAGAAGTCTACACATATCCTAATTTTTTCGTTTTTCTTAACTACGGGCACTATATTTGCCAGCCACTCGGTATACTTAGCTGGTCTAATAAATCCTACTTTGAGGAGCCTATCTATTTCTTCTTTTACCTTTATCTCAACTTTTTTGGACATCCTCCTGGGTGGTTGCTGAAAAGGAAGAAATTCAGGTTTGATGGGCAGTCGATTTTCCACTAAACTTCGACTTAGCCCTGGCATATCCTTGTAATCCCATGCAAAACAATCTTTGTACTCATGGAGCAGCTCGATTATCTCCTCACGTAGTTCTTTACTAACCAGGCCACTGATGTACGTCACTTTAGGATCCTCGGCACTACTCAGGTTGATTTCTTTTAGAGGGTCCTTCACTTAGAGTCTTTCATCTTCCATTTTGGGTGGTGCACCTTGCAGCTCCTCTAGATTTATTTCATCTCTTACTATTTCTAGGATCTCTCCTTCGTACACCAACTATGTCCCGAACATCTCAATCTCATGGTTGACCGCCATTTGTTCCCTGGTCTACTACAAAATTGCTTCTCGGGTGACCTTTGCAGCCACTGGCCACCCATTTTTACTTCCTTGGACTATCATTGGCCTAACTGGCCAGTGTCTCCTTCCATTGGCCTATGAGGCTTGATGCTTTTGTCTTTCTCGTTGACACTACTTGTTTCGAGTAGCAGACGCTTGTCTTTGATGAATTTCATCAGCGTAGGCCTGCCCTCTTTATCAAATCCTTCAAAGGTAATTGGTGTGATGTCTTCGTGGTAATAGCAAGCGTCCACCACATTGACTTCAGAGCTGAAAGGGTTACTATCCGCCTTAACCATTTCCACTTTGTCACCATTCCAGAACAATAAAAATTGGTGAAGAGAGGACGGCGCACACATGTTCGCATAAATCCAGCCTTTGCCGAGAAGCAACTTGTAACTTGCGTTGGTGTTGATCACGAAGAAGGCAGACACGCCTGTCTTGCTCCTAACCGTGATTTATAGTGGAACCACTCCCGAAGTCCTTGCTACATCCCCAGCAACTACGGTCACCACCAAAACTGTAGCGATGATGTCTTCTTCCCTTTTCTCGAGCCCTAACAGTACTTTCAGGGGAATCACATTTACAGTCGCTCCATTGTCCACCAGGACCCAGTTCAGTGGTCGCCCATTGACGCAGACCCGTATGTACAGTGGTTTGGTGTGGTTCGTAGTCAATGGCTTTTCGAACGTCAGAGCCTTGCTCTCTTCGGTGTCTTGCGTTTCTTTTGAGAACTTCTCTGTTGAACTTTTCCTTTCCTCTATTGGCCTACCTTTCACCTTGTCATCAAGATCGACTCGACAAAAACTGGCTGTAATAACATGGAAGCAGCTCCTAGGTAATACATAGGGATTTCACCAACATTGAAATAGCAGTCTTCCTGGTCTTCAATATCACCATCCTCGGTTGCCTTTCTTCTAAACTTGTTCCTTTGAACCTCTCCATTACAGTGCTCAACCATGTGCTTGGTCATTTTGACTAACTCCTTCCCTTTGATGAGTGTCTCTTGTTTTCCCGCCAGGTGAACCATGGTCTGCTTCTAAAGTCTCACCTCAAGTTCTTCTTTTTTTCGAAGCAATCTTTCAGCCAACTTCTTGCGTTGCGACCTTCTTTTTCTCGTTTTAGCGTTTTTTTGTGCAGCAGTAAATATTTCCTTCTTGTCCTTTTTTTTGCTTTCCACCCGAATCCACTCTCCAGTTATTTTAGGTATTGGTGGCTTAACAAATTTAGGGTGACTACTGGTGCGGGTGGTTGGCTGGTCACTAGCTTCATCACTACTTTCGGTGACCTGTCTACCAAGCGTCTCTAGTGCACTGATTCTTCCTTTAGACGCAATGGTAAGGTTGTCTTCCCTTCTCCAGGTGTACGACTTTTTAGGCCTCCACACCTAGTTCGTATACCCTTCCTTCCACCTTTGGTTGAGCCAACTTCTCAAATCAACATTAGCTACGTTCACTGACCCCACCGGGAATGGGTTCTTGTCGATGAGCATTGCCTCTTCTGGAAACTTGAGAATTTTTCTATTGATGCGATCTTGAATCATGTTCCTAAAGGCCCAGCACATGTTGGTGGAATGAGTCCATGCGTTGTGATATTTGCAATAGTCTTTAACCTTCATCTCTTCCTTGGTGGGTTGAACGTGGTCTTCAGGCAAAGAAATAAAGTCAATCTTCATGAGATAATGAAAGATTTCTGATGTCTTACTCACATTAAATGTGCACCTATTCCCCCTATTGTCACTATTGTGTTGCACAAGGAGGCGTC
Organism: Erythroxylum suave; assembly: GCA_027563595.1. NCBI lineage: Eukaryota > Viridiplantae > Streptophyta > Magnoliopsida > Malpighiales > Erythroxylaceae > Erythroxylum > Erythroxylum suave. The sequence continues at coordinate 6,966,091 of JAOSBN010000007.1, read as the reverse complement.
TTTGCTAGATGTGGGCATACTATGCTTCTAGTATCGAATACGACAGTTATAGCAACCTCTACTTCAGCATTGTGAACTTCCTTAAAATAGGTTCCTATGGCTTGCTTTTTGAGCTTATGGTCTTCTTTAAGTAGCTCTTCGTATTCCGTCACCTTCATGACCAACTCAAAAAAGTCTCTGAAATCCATTCCTTGAAACTTTTTCCTCAACTCCAGGTCCAGACCCTTTTGAGCCATCTTCACGAACTCAATCTCGAGGATGTTAATCCTACACTTGATTCTCATCCTCTTGAACCTAGCAATGAAGTCATCTGCTCTTTCTCCAATGCGCTGAGTGAGCCTGGACAAGTTTACAATACTAACTTCGCGCTCACTTCTGTAAAACTGGACGTGGAAGACTCTCGTCATATTTTCCCAGCCGAACACGGAGTCCCTCAGCAGTGACACTTACCAAGAGAAAGTAGCTCTGGCTAATAAATTCGGGAAAAACTTTAAGAGAAGATACTGATAGTTGTCATAACTAACTGAGCATTGAGTAGTGAACCTCGTAATGTGCTCGATGGAAGACTGCCCGTCTTCCTCAAAAAACAACGTGAAGTTTGGGATTTTTACATCCCTGGGAAAGGCTGCTCTGTCTATGAATTCAGGATAAGGTTTCTTGAACTCTGGTCGGACAATTTGATTGAATCTGGGGCCATACAATTCTTGGGCGACCTCACTAAGTGCGTCTCTAGTCACCGAATCGATCGTCTGAGTGTTCTGTTCGTGCATTACTTGGCCCATGGTCACCAGTTGTTGGACAGCTTGTTGACTTGTATTCCTTGGGAGTGCCTGCATCTGGTTGGTCACTAGACTCCCATTGCCCTGAGCTCATTCCTTCTTCGTAGAGGTAAGGTTGAGTCGACGGTCCAGTGTGGCTGTGGAACTGGATAGGGGTCTTGTGGTTGGTGGACACTAGAGGCATGGCAGCACTTGATATCTCATCAATCTTGTGTGGTGGCTGGTAAGTAGTCAACAGTTGTTTCTCCTTGTTGGGGCTGTCAATCCTGATGGACTGCTCCCCGAACGTTTTCATGGGAGAAGTTTCTCCCAACTTAGCCGCCTTGGCTGGCGATCCTTCACCTCTAGTTGGGGTGACGATAGACGCTACTATCTAGTTCTCCGTGGCCACCGACAACTTATTGACCTGCGATTCAGCTTAGTGTAACGCCTTACTTGTTCCTACCCCGCCTATGCCTTTGTCTTTCTCTGGCATGGCAGATCTAGTGACTGCAGCTAAAATCTCTTTTTGGTCGCTTTCCATAGTGTTCAAAAGAGCTGTCGACCTTTCTATGGCCTTCAGAACCTTTGTTAAAAGGATCTCAATGTTGCTTGATTGACTCAACTCATCGGGTTGTGGTTGGTCTTCCTGCGTTGCTGTTGTAACATTTTTCATCTAATCGTCTCCATCGAGGGAAACGTCAGTGCTCTTACTAGATGTTGTTTTCATCATTGCGTGGGTCCTAGTGGGCGTGCCAAAAATGTGTTTGGCCTTTATTTGACTAAAGGACAACACGTAGCCCTTTGTTTTGATTTTGTGAGCGTGCCAGGAAATTAAAGTGTTTCCAAACTGGGAAAAATAAAATAAAATAATTGTTGTGCCTCGTAATTTGACTGAAATTTAAAACCAATGTGTACTGCTAGGAAGGGACAGGAATCTAACAAATGGTACTTTTCTTCAATGATAAACAAATCGACAAACATGCGATGATTAAAAATTGAAAGGAAAGCTAATTAACAATTAAAAGAAAAAGGCTAGGCTGGAAAAAATAAAGGGATTGCCGAAAATAAAGAAATAAGCTAAAAAGTGCGAAAATTTGCTGGAGTGCCAGGCTTTGATTTGTCAGAGGTTGGATCCCTCTTTCTTCTTTAAAGCCCCTATTTATAGCCACCGATGATGAGTGTCTCAATTCAAATTTGTAATCTTGATAAATCTTATCCCACTAGATAAAGATAAAGTTCAAATAATCCTCATCTTATCCGATGAAGATTAGGATTGGCTGGTGTCCATCATCTTATCCTCTTATCCTTTCTTTAAATTTGGACTCCCGGTCTTCTACCCAAATCAAATTCTATCACATCTTCCTCTGTTAGTCACCGAATTCTTATGGGCCAAGGCCAGTGTCTGGACTTCTAACCATGGATTTTGCTTGGGCTTCGGGTTTTCGACCCAAAATAGTAAAAATGGGCCGAACCCATTTTTAGGTGTAAACAATTTCACATTTGATTCCTTTAGGGAAATTGTAGCCATATGTCTCTTGTTTAATCTAAATTAAAACTTATCCCATTTGGATTTCTACAAATCAAGATATGGCCAAAATACAGATGCATGTTTATTAAAACACTCCATTTGGCATATTTCAGCACACATTTAACTTCATTTTCATTCTAGTTCATCTCTTTTACTTAGTCTACTATTTCTAACTCTTGTCCTCATTATTTCCTCTTCATTCCTACTTCCATTTCAACTCAATAACATACATAACAATTCATGATCTATGTTTGATCATTAACCTAAAAACAGTATGACATTCATCTATAAATCATTTTTTTGCATTCTTTTAACCCCATCTTAGGACTCATTCTAACTTATCTCTACATCAATTTGAATCATAAATCAATATACACATAAAAGCAAGACATGACCATACCCAGTTTTTCTCATTCACGTCCAACACATATATCACCATCTTATGATCATATGCCCTTTAACCATCATTATATATGCTTCATTCAACAAATCAAGAAGAGTAAAACATTTAACTTACTCGTTTACTTCACGATCTTCAAAAATCACCTAACCCTAGCTTTCTTATGTATCACATGACCATCATCTTTCAAGGAGTGATTTTGGGTCATTTTGTAGCAAGATGAAGAGGACAACAAGAATCTTGAAGTGGGTGGTTTTATTTTTAACAAAAATTAAGGTGGTAAAGGTGGAGAGCAAAAATTGTGAATGGAGAAGAAGAAGAAATGAAGGAGATGAATGTGGGAGAGACTTATGAAGAGAAAGAAACAAATGGCAAGAGAAAGACCAAAATGGTGGTTCTTTCACTTAATAAAATTGTGGTTAAACAAGTAGTGTGGCAAGTGACATTATCATGGTTCAATTTTGGGTCTTTTAAAATGCTAGTCCATGTCTCCCAATTCTAATCCAATTGACTCCCAATTTTAAATGACATGTGTCATTAAATCCTAATATCACTTTTCAATAATTTCTATTACGATTTGATATTTATTTTACTACCATTTATCAATTGTCCTACCACTTGACATTTTTCCTAGTCTAAACATTACTCATAATTCCAGAAAATTCTCAAATTTCTCCAAAATTCTAAATCAATAATTTAATTCTCCAAATCAATTTTCAAAACAAAATATTCGCTACCCACATCATAATCACATTAAGTCAATCATTTATACCCGAAAAATGTTAAATGAGTGCAAGAAAAAATTATTGTAATGTGTGTAATGATCAAATTCACTTGCAAGCATGCTATATTATGCATGAGCATAAAGTGCATTTCTATATTATCTCACTGATAGTTCTCATATATGGTATTTTTGGGCTCTAACCCTAATATGAGAATGGGATGTTAGAAACATTCATATCAGTCTCATTGTCGTTTGATAATATGTGACCTTCATAACATGTACATCCTGATTTTGCATTGCATTTCTATTTGAGACCTCATTTTTCTCACATGCATTAATATGGATATGATTAGGAAACCTCTTGTTCCGAGAAGTACTTCATAGAGGCTTCTTCTCCTCGTCTCTCTTCCTTCTTCTCTTCCTCAATCTCTCGATGAATTCTCCAGGGTTTTCTTAATTGATGGCTGATGTAAAAGCTCCTTCTCTATGTTCTTCTTGTTTTTTAAATACTTTGGTAGCCTTAGTGTTTTTTCGGGGTCGAAAAGGTATGAAAATCCCTCAAAACTTGATGTTTTTACTTATTTGTTCGTTTGCTCGATACAGGCCATGATTGTGGCCCTATGAGCTAGATCTGGGCTTTCTTTCACGATTATGGCCTTACCACGATCATGAGCTGGTCATAGTCTTATGTCACAATCAGGCCACGATCATGGGCTAGCTACAGTGCTTCTATCATGATCGTGGCCTTTCATTGTTTCAGCCTAAATGTCTCTAAAACTTCTTCGTTCTTCAATGTTGACCTTGAAACACTAACGAACACATTAAGGCACTAGAAAAAATAATATTTAAGCTTAAAAACTTTACTAACCCATAAAAAATACTTAAACACAATTAATTAACAAACTAACACAATTATAAACACATACTAAATGATAAAATTAACACTTAAATACATAACAAACTAAGCCCTAAAATATGATACAAATCACACTTATCAACATCACCACACTTAAACGTTTGCTTGTGCTCAAGCAAGCAAAACAATAAACAAACAACACATAATGTAGTAATGAGACAATGGCTTCAACTTTATGAAATAAATTTAACTTTAAATGCAATCATTTGATACATTTTAATTCATTAACATGCAAAATTTGCACCTAGGGACTTTGAACTAAATATACAGATTAATCCATATCCAAATGTTAATTTACTTACCCTTTTTAATTACACACACACATTAATAATTTTTTGGTCATTCAGACTCTATAACTACTCTTAACTGTGTTTTCATAAAAAGTCAAGCTATTACAAGTTCGATAGACTCTTATTAGCAAACACATTTTCTATTTATTTAAACAAGAACCTAGTCTTTTACTTGGATGCAAACATTGGTGATGCATGTCGATTCGGTTACTCAACTAAGTTATTTTCTATTTAACTGCTTAGTCGGAGCATCATTGTAGCTTTTTAATGCAAAGGCCACACTTGTGATGTGTGTCAATTCGATTACTCAGCTATATCACATTCTCAATTGGCTACTAGCTTTATCCATAACCCCAAGGCCAGCGAAATAGTTATTTTTTAACAACTTTTTATTATTGCCTACCTTGCTATTTTAGCTAATTTTTTCCAAGAAAGATACTAGTAAAGTTACTTAAGTCGAAAGGCCTCAAATTATAAATGAATATGACAATTTAGAGAGTGAAAAACTCACACTAAGTCTTAATTAAGTTGTATATATATCCAAAGACCCCAATTCACTAATTTTACGAGCTAATGATTCTACACAACCTAATAGAGTATGTTAAAAATTAAATCAATCCCAATCCATCTTCACCATTGAAATATTGACATAATTCACAAAATGCAACCTAACAACTGTCATACAATGTGCAAAATCACATTCAAAGAAAAACACATAACCCTCCCAACATTTGAATAACACATTGTCCTCAATGTGAGAAGGGAACAACAACAAAAACTAAGGAAAGAAGAAACATAAATTGAAGTAAAAAATAAAATAAAAATAAAAATGGGAAATAAATTTTAAAAGATAAAGAGGGTTAGACAAAGTCTTATGGAGATGGAGGTGGTGATGTTGTTGGAGGTGACAATTAGACACCTTAAGCCTCAAAATATCGATGGATACAACTTATATCACAGTTCTGACGACGTTGAGTTCAGGCCATCTCCCTCATCATTCTGGAGTTCTCCACAAGTGTATTTGTAATCACCTTGATGTTTATGGAAATTGTGTCTAAAACTGTCTTCTGGCCTAATTCTTCTACCTCTTCTTCCTCCTCAGACTCTTCACTAGTTGATTCCTCTTTTGCCTGCTGAGGTGGTGCTGTACTCGAACTTGCCTAACTCGTCCTAATCTTAACATACGTCTTTCGAATGATATCCCAAAGTTCCATGTTGTGGGACTTAAGGATCTCATCCTGCCATAAATGGTGATGGTTTAGGAAGTCTGGGAGATAGACAGTCAACCCATTACAGTACCACCATAGTATTCAACAATGGAAAAACTAGGTACCCATACCTAAATTATTGCTTCTCTTATGCGGACTCACAATAATAGCGTTCAACACATCTATGGAGGTGCACACTGGAATGTTGTGATCCATACACCACATCATAAAGAGTTCCTTTGTGGAACACTTATTGGTTTTCGATTTATCAAAAACTAGTTGACACATAAATTTGTGCAATAACAAGTGTTCATGAGTCCTTCTAATATTGTTATGGGCGTTCTTAGCATCGAATTGCTCTATTCTAGTGAGCTCATTCCAATGGCGAGAAGGATAAAAGTCATCATGCTGATCGAAAATGGAGGATTTGGGGAACCCATAAATATCACACATGATTTCGATGTTTAGTTCATAGGTTCATCCTCACAACCTAAACCACATTTTTTTGGGGTTCCTAGGTTTATAGGTAAGAGAAGTAAAGAATCCTAAAGTGAGATCCTAATAAACAGGAAATTGAAAATGTATGAATTTGGCCCACTGAATTCTTCTAAGTAAGTTCTCCACCCTATCATCTAGTTCTAACCTATCAAGCATTTCAAAATCAAAATATTTAGGAATACGATTTTTCTAGAAATGAGGGAACGAAAATGAATACCTTCCTCCTCTGTGTAGATCAGGAAGGGTACTCCGAAATCTGCTACTTTGTTCCTTCTCCTTTGCCCCAGTACTTGGTTTCATCCCGCTGATTGCTCCCGCCTAATTGATTGCTTAATGCATAATATACTGGCTTGCAAGTAATATGAGAAATTTAGTAGAGAGAAGTTAGAGTGTTTGGAAGTTTAAAGCTTAGAGAGATAAAGTAAAAATGAAAGTGAATGAAAAAGTGAAGTTAGAAATGAATATATAGGTGGTTGGAGGGTAAATTGTTACAAAATGACTTAAAATCACATTTTTCCCATTTTGCCAGCTTCAGGACACGATTGTAGCCTGTATTTTTCCACCAATTTTTCGATTTTCTTTTCTTTTGTTCTTCCACACTTTTTTTAAATCATTTCTTAACTCTTTTTAGCCCTTTCACCTCTCTTTTTCTTACTTCCTCACTCATGAAATTCATGTCGAATTCCTCTACCTTCCAAATTTATTTGAAAACAAAATAATCCTAACTAAAAAATTCAACTATCTAACAACCAAAGGAAATAACATCAAATTAAAATTTGATGGGTTGCCTCCCAAGTAGCGCTTCTTTTAACGCTGGTAGCTCGATGCTCTATCCTTGCGAACTCTGTTAGAATCAATTACGAGTGGCTTACTTCCACCTTTTACATTCAACGTAGGTTTTGTAGCCTATAAGTAAGCTATAAATTGTAAAATAATCGAAAGGACAATATGGATAACATTATGAAAACCAATTAAGGTAAATAATGTCCTTTTTTTTAGTGAACTATCAACATATTAGGGAATAACAAAACTGCCTGAATCTTCCATTAAATCCAACATCTTTCCTCTATGAAGGTGAATTGCTCTTCTTCTTCCTTATTCACCTTCGTCTCATTTTCTTCTTCCGTTTCACGAACAACGACTTTCATAACTTCTTCAAACTCGATGTCTGTTGTCATCTATTCTTCGTTCTTTTTTTTTTGAAGATTCGAACACATTAATTATCCTCAATGAACTACTATCCTACAGATTCTTTAATACATCATTCATGTTAAATATCTCTTGTTCATCATTAATCCAAAGGATAGCGTTCTTTTCATAGACATATACCTAAGATTTTTCGATGTTCAAGTATGGTATACTACGATCTGGAGAAAAATATAATGGGCTTTCATCCTTTTCTTCATCCTCTTCCTTGATTTCTTGGTCTTCTATATGGTCAAGTTTAGCTTGATTTCTTATTGGTTCTTCTAGCTCTATCAAATTTATTTTCATGCTGTGCAAGTAGTTTTCCATATTTTGCTTACAAAATTCCTTGGAAAGCTGGCCTATTATAACTTTTAGATTATAAATAGAAGAGGCATGATCTTCTGCTACTTACTCAAACTTCTTTTCCAATCTCTTTTGTTTCTCTTTCATATCCGTGAGCTTATCTATGATTTTGTCTAATTTAGAATCCCATGAACTGGACTCATCTTGCTAAAATCCTAATCAGTCGTGATGTCCTAAGTGACTCCCTACATTGTTGGACCAATAGGAATTTAAGTGGTTTTGCCACCCCGGAGTGTATATGTTCTAATAAGGATCATTACCTCCCCAACCATACTGTGCCTAATAACAGTTCACAAAAATTCCTTGCTCCCTATAATATCTATCTTCCATAATTATTCTTTCCATTTCTTCTTCACATCTAGCTCTTCAATTGTCTCATTTCTCATTCTAAGATGTCTTGTTGTGTCTCTAATTTATGGCCCAAACTTCTTTCTCTATTTTTTTAATTAAAAAAAAGATAGTGAAAATGCCTTAAACTAAAGAACTAAACTAATCACCTCCCCAAAAATGATGTCAAAAAAACTTAATCGTAGGTTTCCAATATAATAAAGTTTTGATAATAACCTCAATATTCTGCAAGTGCACGGGTCATTCACGTAGTTCCTAAGGTGTCGATCCCACGAGAAAGGTTAATTTAATCCTAAATCTAAGGACCAAACAATTCGCAATATCTCGAAACAAACAAAACTAAAACAGGAAATTATTTGAATCACACAATTAATTCCAAGAATCAAGTTCTAAAATATAAATAAGTAGCAGATGCAACAAACAATAAAGAATCAACCTAAAAGGCTACCAATTGAGAGAAAGGGGAAATTTATCTGACTTAAATGAAAACCTAATCGATTATGAATTATAGGATTATCGGTTCTAGACGATCCTAGTGTTAATTACTCTCTCTCGAGTTATAATCATTAACCTTAATTTATAAACCCTAATTAAATTGTGGGAATTGCTATCCCTCATTTAAAAATCTATCCAAAATCTAAATTAGATCTGAAGTTGTCCTAAACTATCAAAAAACTATGCAAGATCTATCTTAACACAAATTTACCTATTTGATTTAATTCTCGTTCTATTAAATTACCTAACTCTTGTTAGCCTAATTTAATGCTTTTTACTTAGTTCACCCTCTCATTTTATCACTGAATTATTGAAGATCAGAATTTAAATCACAAATAATCTAATAGAAAACACAATCAATCGAATTTCATTAAGTCAAAGATAAATAACCCGAAGGTGAGTTTAGACAAATCTCAACACTCAATAATCCTATCATCAATGGCTAAAATCAATTCTATACAATCATAAAATTGAAACTACACTAGAAATAGAATCAGAATGGATGACGAAGGCAGTAATGACTGGAAACCTTCTACTCTGAGAAGTACTTCGTGTAGGCTTCTTCTCCATATCTCTCTTCCTTAATCTCTCAATTAATTCTCTAGGGTTTTCTCAATTAGTGACTGATGCAGGAGCTCCTTCTCTATGATCTTCTTGTTGTTTAAATACATAGGCAACCTAGTGTTCTTCTAGGGTCTAAAAGGTCTGAAAAATCTCTCAAAATTTGACATTTTTGCTAGTTTGCACATTTGCTCGACATAGGTCACAATCCTGGCCCTATATGCCAGGATCATGACAATCAGACCACAATCATAGGCTGTGTCATAGTCTTCTATCACGATCATGGCAATTAGGCCACGATCATAGGTTGGCTGCAGTGCTTATGTCATGATCGTGCTCTTTTATGCCATAACTGTAGGCCATTGTTTAAGCGCGAATGTCTTTGAAACTTCTCCATTCTTCAATATTGACCCTGAAGCACTAACAAACACATCAAAATACCTCAAAAACATAATATTTAAGCTCAAAGACTTGACTAACCTATAAGAAACACTTAAACACAATTAATTAACAAACTAACACAATTTTAACCTAAATATATACTAAATGATTAAATTAACACTTAAATACATAACAAATTAGGCCCTAAAAATTTTTGAAAATCACACTTATCAATATTCATCATATATGTTCCAAATTTGTCCTTTGAAAGAGAGTATCTATGGAATAATTTGAAATGCCTCTAAGTTCAAAATTAGGTTCTTTGGTTACTATTAGGGAATATAAATTACATTACAAGGTCATAAAAGAATAAAGGAAGTAAACTCAATTTGAGGAATGTGAATGATGAACTTAGATTAGTTACTGCATATTTAGGGTCATTAAGTTAAATTTTAGAGATAATATATAAAATGGTTACTGTCTCGTGTGAAAGAAACTGGATAAGAAAATAATTGATTCTACCTACTCATAGTTATGCCTATTTTGGTACCTCATTATACTCCATTCATTATTCTGTAGAGGCATTAAAACCTTCCACTGGAAGTCCTATAAAAGCGCTTTTAATATTCAACAACTACTTAATCAATAATGAAGTCTTTGAAAGGGTTTCTAGAAACGGTATAAATGTTCATGTTATTTATTGTAAGGCTTATCAGCTAATGAGGAAACTAAAAATTGCAACAACAAAAAAGAAGCTTAAGAAACTTTATAAATGGTTGTTTCTAGATAATGAGGTTAAATGTCAAAGCCAACAAAAACTTACTTACATTTATATAGAATGAGTATTATAAGTATCTTTTAGATGGTTTACTTAAAATTTAATAGCATTAGGCCTTAGCGAATCACAATCAAGTTCTTAAAATGTGCAACTCTCCATTGAGAAAAAATCAAGAATACAATAGCTTAAAGAGGGAAAGTAGGTGAGAAAGCATGGACTACGACATTGGTGGGATTATTTTGGAACAAATAACCAGCATTCCCAGTGATTCACAATGGGCAACTGCCAAATAGGAAAAGAAGGGATTGGAGAAAACATTGCTTATGGACAATGGTACCATACTTTTTAAATTTGTGAATGATACTAATATAAATGAGATTATTGAGATGGGTTTGTGGCATTTAGGAGGACAACATATGCTCCTGTGAAAATGGGCATCGGGTCTTGAATTTAGCCGTGATTGTATTGAGGGTTTTCCTTTGTGGGTTCAATTTTATAACCTATCATTGGAGTTATGGACAATGTAGGGACTGAGTTATATAGCTAGCTCACTGGGTAAACCTCTATGTATGTGTGCTCAATCATCTAATATGGAGCTTATATGGTATACGAAGTTTTGTGTTGAGATTGGTAGGAACACGGAGTTACCAGAAGCTATAACTGTCATGAAGTTTAGGTACATGGATGAGCTGGTACCACTAGAGATTAAGGTGTTGTATTCGTAGAAACCTAATCTTACTTTCAAATAGTGGAAACCAACTAGGAAGGTCTTTAAAATGGGTTGATAGGAGGAGATTTTGGGACTAGAGATTCATACAAGGGATATGGATAAAGACATTTTTCCCTTTAACAACTAAAAATAATGAAGTCATCCTTGCATCCGATGAGTTGGAAGAGCAACCTAGACCTATAGGAGAGATAAATGCACGTCCTACACCAACCTAGCTAACCCAGATAGCTACCAAAGAAGTAGAGGAGTTAGCAGATACACCCTCTAAGGGTTCGGAGACTTTTAATGATAAAAATGACACAGTAGAACACTCTCCTCAACAGCAGCTAGTAGGATCTTTAAGCACTGATAGGCATTTAGCTTAGCTACCAACCGATGATGAGTTATTGGAAGATGTAGATGGAAAGTAATGGGATTAAGGGGTTAAAAGACACACCCTCAAAGTCTAATCAACGATAAGCCCGAAGGACAACCAAATCGAAGGGGTACTCCCTTTAGATGATAGTGTTAGTATGGAATACAAAAGGGCTTAATGACCTTCTAAACACTCGTTGGTCAAAGAGTTAGTGTTTGATAAGAGACCAGTTTTGTTGGTTCTTCTAATAAAAATAAAAGCCACTCACACCTATTATAGACTATAGTTTTCGGGTGCTAACTAGAAATACTTCACTAACCACCCGCATCATTAAAATGGACGCATTGTATGTCCTTATAATTCAGACTACATTGAGGTGACAACATCTACTCAAAGTGATCAGTTTATGAACTTGTACTGTAAAATCTGAGGTAAATCTTCTGTTTTTAAAGTTACTCTTATTTATGCCTCTAATTTTACCTTTTAGCGTGATAAATTATGGAAGGATTTGCAACTTCTACAAAGTAGAATTTCTAACTCCTGGATAGCCATTGGAGATTTCAATTGCTCTTTGAATATGAACAAAGCGTACGGTGGTGCTGGATACAGAATGGGAATTACAAGAGAGATGAATCGATTCTTCCAAATGGTGGAACTAGTGGATCTAAGGGCAATTGGGCAAGTATCTACCTGGAAAAAAAAAACAGCAAGGAGGGATGTTGATTTGGAAAAAGCTAGATAGAGCAGTTGTGAATCCTAGTGGGATGCGTGAATTCCCATAATCATTGGTATGTTTTGGAGATAATATTCTATCAGACCACTCTTACATACTAATAAATAACATAGTTGACCCAGTAAGAATGGGGGCTCCTTTTAGATTCTTCAATAGAGTTACATGGATGGCAGGATATATGGAACTGGTGAATAATTGCTGACAGAATGAACTGCAGGGGTACAAGACCTTCCAACTGATGCAAAACTTAAAATAGTCAAACGAGCTCTTAAAGGTTTCATCAGACAATAAAAACACAATTTGGATGTCTACAAGAGGAAACTAGCTGAAACTCAAGTATCTTGTTACAATCATCCTATGGATAATGAATTACATGTGGCTGAGAATAGATGGTTGAATGAGTATTAAGAACAACTAGCATTCCATAATTTGGTCCTTATTTATAAGGCCAGACTAAATTGGCTCAAAGATGGGTATTCTAACACCTGCTTCTTTCACACTTCTCTATTGTCAGTACAGAATGTGAATACCATAACAATATTATAAGATAGTAGCAGGGATTTGATAACAAATCAAAAAGAGTTACTAGACTCAATCAGAAGTTATTTCCAACTGTTGATGGGGACCACAGATAACCCTCTATAGGGTTTCAATGTCAAAGATGTTTTTGGAATTTCTCTCCAACAGGAACTTATTGACAGATTAACATCTCCTTTTACCTATAAGAAGTCAAGGAACTGGTGCTCAAACTTCATCCTTTAAAAGCACCAGTTCCAAATGGATTCACTATATGCTTTTTTCAAACCACCTAGGAGATATTTAGGCCTCTATTTATAGAGATTGTTTTGGAGTTTTTCTCATCTACCAATTTGTTTAAGGATGTTTCAAACATATATTTGCCTTATTTTTAAGCAGAAACATCCATCTTCCATAACTAAATACAAACCTATATCTTGTTGCGTTGCTATCTATAAAATGATTGCCAAGTTGCTTGCTCAAAAGTTGAAACTTGTACTATTATAAGTTATTAACATGGCATAAAGGGCATTCCTACCTAGGAGAAGTATTGGAGACAATATACTCCTCTTACAAGAGTTGTTAGGAGAATATCACTCAGGGAAACCTATCAAAAGCTATTTGATGAAAATGGATTTTTTTAGGGCATATAATACTATCAATTGGAGGTATTTGTAAGAAAACCTAGAAGTTATAGGCTTACCACCCAAATTCAAAGACTGGTTTTTAACATATATCGAAAGACCATTTCTCAGTGTAATGGTGAATGGCATTCCATCTTTAACTTTCAAGCCAACTAGAGGTATTAGGTAAGGGGATCCTCTTTCCCCTTACCTTTTTACTTTAGCAAATGGAGGGGATATCTAGATTTATTTCTAAACTTATTTCTAGTAATGGAATATTTCACTTCCACCATAAATATAAACGACTTCAGTTAACACATTTGATCGATGCAGATTATTTGATGGTGCTTAGTGGTGTAAACAATCACTCCATCATAAAGTTAAAAATTGTTTCATATATATTCTCATAATGCTTTGGTTTACAGGTGAATATGGAGAAGAGCAGTATGTACATATCTTCATATGTACGAAATAAAGAGGAAATCACTAGCATTTTTGGTTTCAGATTACACATCCCTCCTTTCAAATATCTTGGAGTGCCAATTACAACAACTGAGCCCAAACTTTCTGATTTTATTCCCTTAGTTGAGAGGATTAAGGAAAAGACCAATGCTTGGCAAAATCAGTTTCTATCGATGGCAGCAAGGTTAACTCTCATCCCTTCAGTACTAAATAGTTTTTATTGGTTTGTACATGTTATTTTGCCTAAGCGTGTTAACAAAGAGATTGATAGAATTCCCAAAGAATTCTTCTAGTAAGGAAAATATAAAATAGTAAGAAGGCCAAGTTAAAATAGAGTGACAATACTCTAACAAAGAAGCAAGGTAGACTCGGAGTTATCTCAATTTCAAAAATGAAAAAAGTTCTTTTGTTCAAAAGAATATGACAAATTTTTAATGACAAAAAAGCATTATAGATCAAATGGGTAAGTCAATATAATCTTCAGGATTGAAGTTTCTGGCAATACTGTGGGAATTCTTTGATAGTAAGAATGCTTAAGGAGCCTAATAAGACCAACATTTATCCTATCCTTGAAAAGGAAAATCCCATCTCTTTTATGAAGTCCAAACGATATCCCATTGCAATTTGATCTACAAGGTTATCTTTAACATGTTAGCTCAAAGGTTAATAGCAGTATTAAAGCTTTTAATCAGTTCTTGCTAGAGTCGGCTATTCAAGGAAGAAATATTAGTGATAATATTCTTCTTATACAAAAATTCTTTTAAGGATTAGGACACCAATTCCTTAATGAAAAGTTTTTATCTAAAGATTGATTTTAATATCAACTGTCTCTATTCTTTTGGATTTCCTAGTTTATTTGTTATATGGTTTCAATCTTGTATCACTAAAACTTCCTTTAGCACTATAGTGAATGGTGAACTTATTTAGATGTTTTAAAGTGCTAAGGTTCTTAGGCTAAGGAATCCTTCATCCCTAACTCATTCAAACTTGGTATTGAAGTACTTACTAAGCTTACAGTTGGAAACAACAAGTTGGGTGACATATTTAGGTACCATCACAAATGACAACATCTTAAAAATTTTAAACTAGATTTTTTTAATCAATTGCTTGTCTTTTTTGGTATTAATCCTCAATATTTTTCTATATTCATAAACTCATTACCTTATTGGCTAAGATTTTAGGACTATCTATCAATATTGCATTTTTTAGAAATGATCTTCTATCAATACTTACAAAAGCATTCTCTATATATATCAATAGGAGTTCAAAATATTAATTCTCTTTGTAATATCTCATGTCTTCTTCCTTAACAAGCCCCTTTTAAATAAATGGAATCTCTATTACCACTAAAGAGCCTCCCCTAGAGATTGTATAACTATACTTGAGGCTATTAAGAAAAATATTTTTAGGTAGAAAATTTGATCTCTAAATTCTATAGTAAGACTCTTATCTTAATCTTATACAATCTCAACATGCATTAGAGTTTTCAAATGTTAATTCCCAAAATCCTTATCAAAGATATATAAAAATTATCAATAATTTTCTATGGTTAGGTGATGTTGGGAAGTCTTCTTCTTCCCAAGTTAAATGGTGGTTGATTATGGGTTAGATGGATACACGCATATTGTCTTATTGATAAAGACTTTTAGGGTATGAATTCTAATATAGAGCATTCTTATACCTTAGTACAAATGTTAAATATAATGAAAACAACTTAGTTAAGAATTTAAAATCTTGATTTGAAATCGATAAGATACTTGGTTTTGGTATGGTAAATTATTTAATTTAGGATCATTCTATATAAGAAGTAATTTGAATTCATTGAGGCTAAGGATACTTAGAAATGAAAAAAGTAAAAGAAAATATCCAAAATAAGGAATTGAGCTATAATGGAATGGGTTTGTCCCTGATAGAGGTTGGTTTGCCTAGTTATAAACTTGATCCATGTTCCTTTGATTATATAATTTAACCGATTGATAAATTAAATAGATTCATTAAAAAAATCTTGTTTGGAAATTTTCAGTAGGCAAAATTTAAAGTTAAGTTAGTATGAATTGGTTTGTTTTAATTCTAATACCCCTAAGTTGTTCATTTAATACTTAGCAATCAAACTAAGAATGAAAACTAGAGATAGACTCAAAAGACGTTTAGACCTCACCTATCAACTTTGTAAACTCTTTCTTAAATCAATAAATCATTTATTCAATGCCATTTTCACAATAATTATGAAATCTTATTTAAATTTTTAGTTGCTCTTTCCTAAAAAAGGAATGGCTAAATGTAGTGGATTGGGCAAGGAATCATATAAGACAATTAGGATGTGACTCTAACTTGTTTAAAAGTTGCAATACATATGTAATATAAAGTGAAAGGAATAATCGATTCTACCAAGAAAAATTCCTTAATTGCTCGACCTTTATATCCAAAACCTTGTGCTTGATTAGAGAAAACAATGATAGCTTCTGAATTTGATGATAAAGCAAGTATTCAATATATAATTAACTAAAACTTACCTAGTTCCTTTAAGTAGTAGCTTAAGTTAACTATTGCTCATTGCTTACAGAAGCATAAACATAACTCCTTTTCTCATATAACTTTTCTTCCTTTATTCTTAGTTATTCTTTTTTCTCTTTTAAGTTAGAACTTGGTAATTCTTATTTTTTCTTAGAGGTAAGATATATCTTTATCTTATTTTGTATCTTTTTTCTCCTTCTATGTATTATTCCCCTTTGTAAGGCCTCAAGCTCCCTTGTTTATTCAATATTTTTTAAAAAAATATATATTCTTTATTCAATATTTAATTTTTTAAAAATATATGTTCTTTTCACCCGTCTTTCTAGTAAAAAATTGAAAGATATGAATCTCATATCACAATCATGTTTTAATTTATAAAATATCAGTAGATGCTAATTCTTTTTGTAAATTGTCACTTAAGGCTACATCTTGAATTGTCTATAAGAAAATTAATATCACATCCAACTATTAGCTTGAATTAAATTATCTTTAAGGAAATTCAAAGATTAATTTAATCTACTTTATAAATAAGATTAAGTCATTTGTTAAAAAAGACAATAGGTAGGGTTATCCTTATCTAAACATATAAAGAAACTAACCACTTACCATCTTGAGACCAAAAAATGTAAATGATCTTGAATAAGCTCTGATATGTTTAAATGATCTTCAAGCTTATTCTCTGTCAAAAACGACTGTAACTTTATCGTTATAGGTTTGTCTCTCCCTTGATGACTAACCTAAAGCCTTCAGTAATAAGAAGTGAAAGAGATCCTCAAAACTAGGATTTCTACCACCTTTTATCACAAGTGCAGTTTAGGATACAATATGTCCCATACCATATATCTTATTACTTCTTTTTTTGAAGAGAGAAATGTGGTTTTACATGCTCATACCCTAGACCATGTATCTTACATAAATTTTATGGATAAGGAAATAGATTTAGAAACTCCCATGTTTGAAATTATGGAACTTACTATAACTTTTCTATAAAGATACATTAGTTGAGAAAATTTTGTCTTAGGTTGTGATCTCTTTAATATTCCTCCATAATAATACATTTATTTAGCCTATGTATTCTACTGTATCTTCATCTCTAGGTTGTTTGGGAGGAACACAAGTTGGCACATGATTATATGTCACACTGTGTTTAGTTAAAATTTGTGTTTTCATCATGTTTTCACTTTCAATCTTCTCTAATTCTTAACAAATACGATCCTAAGCCAACATCTTCTAATTAATTGAAAACATATTATAAACCATTAAAGCAAGGAAATTTAAATATATAAAAAAGTAAAATACTAGTGAATATATATATGTTTTATGTACATCAAATATCCATGCACTTAAGTTTTTACTTGACATCAAGCAAATCAAACTTGGTTATTCTTAACTAAATCAAACTTCAATTTCAAAAAAGTTCAATAATGTCATTAAAGTAACTAAAAGTGTTCATCAACTATTTATGTCTCTAAGTATTTGCACTGATTTTTAGATTATTTAAACCTAAATCATTATTCCATTAAAAATTCGCTTAATTCTAATAATTTAACCATAAATAAACTGATATAAATAATTAAAAATATTTCAATTTCAAGTACTTAATAATCCTATCAAAAACAAATGAAAACATTTATCTTTGGTATTTCTATAAAGCATGAGAAGCTTTTCTAAATCGACATCACATCCTTTTGAAGCAAAGGTAAATAAAATATCATGAATATCCATAATTAATTAATTATGTCTCTATTTTAAATTGTTAATAGAACCATTCTTGACTTGAACCCTTCACACAAGTAAAATTCATGAGTGACTTTATTTATGCTTACTTTATTCGCAATTTTTTTTCACAAACAAAATGGAATATTAAGCTTCTAGATGAGTTCAAATCTAGTTTAATTTATGTTAAAATCATACAAAAAACCCCCATTATGCAAATTAGGCATCAATCTAAATAACATTAAATCACGGTGAAATTGAACTACTCATCAATGCTCTTATCTATTAACCTAAGCTAATTGAATTGTAACATAAAGTTACCTTTTAATGAGTCCTCTTAATCACCTTTCGTTCATTGTTTTTCCCCCTAACTCTTACTAATTGCCCCTTTTCTCTTTATTTCTTCCTTTTATTGTCATAATTTTATAAAGAAAGAAACAATTGATTTAAAAATTTTATCTAGTTATTATTACAATTTTTTGTTTTTGAAAACCAAGAATGAAGTTTTTTTTTAATATTTCTCTATTTTCATTTTCAGTTCTTCTAATTCTTTATTCTTTGACTGTTCTTTGACTTTTCCCTATTAACAACTTTATATTCCTTCTTTTTTTTCTCTAAATTGTTTAATTTTTATTTCTTGATTTCTTGGTTTTTATTTTATATGTTCATCTATCCTCTTCTTTGGATCTCACTCATATGGTGCAAAGCCATAAAGTAGCAATAAAATGAATCGATGCTGAAGATCTATGAGAGAGATATTTTTGTTGAGCTACAAAAAATTGATGTCTTTATGACTTCATTTCTCAAATGTTCAAGGCTCAATCTAGAGATACTACTTAGATCAATGTCCTCTTTTTTTAGACCAAGGTTCTTTACACTTGATCTAAGCCTAGGTTTTGTTTTATCATATTCAAATTATTAATTATTGGTTTTCACATTTTGAGTAAGTTTTGACTTTGAACTCTTTAATTTTTTGTAGTGAAGCTTGGGTTCACGAAATCTAGATTGAAGTCTGAGGATGATTTTTTTACAATGTTGGTGAGTATCTTCTAAACTTGTAAATTTGTCTTTTTTCTTCATTTGCTTGTTTTGATGTTGAAGCAAGGTCATTTGATTGGTATGTCTAATGATTTTCAAATGAATTCAACTTGTATATTTCAGTAAAAATTTATTTTTAAATAATTTTTTACCTATTGTTATGAGTTTAGTTTTTAAAGCTTGTTATTACATAGTGAAGACAATTAACGAGGCTTAATAAATGGCAATAAAGGATTTCATATCTACTACAATAACTACAATAAAAGTACTCTATAAGTTCAGAGGACTACAGAGGATGATTACACAAATTGTAGGTAGTTTTACTTAGACTACCCATTTGATTTTTGGTCTCCCTTTTTCATAAACTTGATGAGGATAGAGCAGTTGAAATTAATGTTAGGTTGTTTGCACCTTAGATCTGGGGGGGGGGGGGGTGTTTGGATATAGCCTCAATAGCTAATGGAGTGGATAGATAAAGATGACTTCTAAAATTTTCATTTAGACATAGCATCTAATGGGAACTAATATTACATTAAACTTTTGTTAGATATTGATGGCTACATTTAATAAGAAGAAAATTTATGTGCCTTAGTTTCAAGTCAACATTAGATGAAAAGAAAATTTTCACCATTACAGTGGTGCAAAAGGAATGTTATGTTTTTAGATTATGAAGATGATAATACTTGTGTACAATATTCTGGCCTTTCCATATAGTTGGTAGTTTTTGCAACTATTCCAAATCTTATGTAGTTATTGTGAACTAAATAAATCTTTTCTTAAATATTGTTAATGTGACTTGTAGATTGATATTAAATCATGAAATTTTGGAAGTTTTTCTTTGAATCATTATTATATAGATGGAAAGACTTCATTAAACATACGTTAGATCGTGAGTTGTATTTTAAACTTTTGAAATTAGTCAAGTGGTTGATGACTCCATAGCTTTTTAAAGTCCACATGGTTCTGTTTGACATGTATATTATTGATATCCATTTTAATTATTGAATTATGGTTAATGAAGTTTTTTTCTTTCACTTTTACATATGTTAAACAGGATGTTATTATTTCTCAACTGTTGGTACTAGTGTTGGAGTTTGTTTCTCAACTGTTGGTGTTACTGCTAGAAAATGTTAGATGCTTCTTTTTCTTCTCTTATGAAGTGGTAAATTCTTCCAATAAGCAACCAACATCAAATGAACTAAAGCATGATCACTACAAAAGAAGTTAGGATGTTATAATTGCAGCTAAAGAATCTTTTTTAGCAAGGAAGATGGATAAGGACACTAATTGAACTACCTTCTATTGAGATTTTTGATTTGATTAAAATTCTAAATGTGTAACTACTTATTAAAATTCTAAATGTGTAACTACTTCTACTATTAAACTTAGCTACATTGGTTTTTAAAATATAAGTTTATCTTCTAAATTATCGAGTTTTGTCATCTTTCATTTCAAATTTGTTGTTTCCTTAATTAAGCACCAAATTCAATTACCTATATTGGTAAATCAATATTATGTTCATTTAGCTTACAAATTTCAACATCTAACTAATGCAAATAAAATTAACACTCATACATACATACATACATACATACATATATATATATATAAACCTTTCTTAAAGTAGAGACATGATGTAAATGACTTTTAATATAATTTGTCTTGTTTTTAAAAATATTTTTATAGTTTAATATTTTCATAGAAAGGTTTTACATTTTGCAAAATTGATAAATTTTTTTAATAAATTAGTAAAAGAGTTTATATATTATTTAATAAAAATTATAAATCATTTAAGTCACTAAATTGTGAGTGAATTTTTAAAAAGTAAGATTCCTACTTTTATTAAGAAAAATAATTGGATTTCGATAAAAATAAACTCTCATCTAAACAAGTTTTTGTTTTCAATTTTCTATAATAAATCCCAACAAATATGTCATCGTTTTTAGTTTTTTAAGACAAATTTCAACCAAATAGATTTTTATTTTTCAAAAAATAAAAAATTAAAATCATATCATAAAAATGAAAGTGGAACCAAACAACCTTTAAGCTAATTGAATTTAGTTATTTAAGTTATATACAACTTAAAATAAACTCAAAATAATCCCCACTTATGCTTAAATTGTACATTATCCTAACTGGATAAATACTAAGTACAAAACAAGTTATATGGTACAAAAAAGGTTT
This sequence comes from Erythroxylum suave, assembly GCA_027563595.1. Taxonomy (NCBI): domain Eukaryota; kingdom Viridiplantae; phylum Streptophyta; class Magnoliopsida; order Malpighiales; family Erythroxylaceae; genus Erythroxylum; species Erythroxylum suave. The sequence continues at coordinate 6,944,781 of JAOSBN010000007.1, read as the reverse complement.
ATTAGAAGAAGAAAAATGAAAGATTATGAAAATTTCTCTAAATTGTTCATTATTTGTTATTTAAGATTTATACGAGAAACATTTAGAAGCGCTTGATATCTTATTTTAGAGTGTTTCTAGGGTATATTTCTTGATTTGTCGAACCTAATTTCTCTTTTCATTTCCTCATTAAGAGTATGTTTGCCTTCGATTTCTTCCTAACAAAAAAATCTAATATAAAAAAAGCAAATAATAACTGTAAAGAAATTGAAACCTATTGAAAACTTATTATAAAAAAACTCACTAAAAAGATGCAACTCAAAATTTAATTATTAAAAAGAATCTTAGGTTGTTTTCAAATGATCCTTTCATTAAAGTCTTCCAGTTTCTCTTCCTTCTATAATTTTTTAAAGGCCTTGAAGACTAAGTATCACCCTTGCTTTCTCAAGGCCACTTCCCAAATATTGGCTCAACCTATAAGCATTCACTTTGAATATAACTTTTTTAGATGTTAAACCTCAACTTCCCAAAGAGAAAGTATAATTTGTAATCCCACCCAAACCATCTTAATTTTAATTTTTATAAATAATATAAGGTAAGAATCATACAATAATATCCTATCGACTTTTGAAAACTCCTTTAACATGATGGTTAGTAACGCCATTGCTTAGTGCTCTACTTGTATATTATTCAATTCTCAAATGTAGACAATCTTGATTTTTAAAGCACATTCAACTAGAATATCCTCTTTTGAACTATATTTTTCAAATCAAAATTCGAGAAGTAATGATGACCCAATATACTATATGTTCTAGCTAGACAGGTAAGTAGTAGGATTTCCCTAAAAATAATCTATATGGTGTCATCCCAATATGTATTTTATAATTAATTCTATAAGGCTATAGAACATCATTTACTTTTTTTTTTTGGCCCAATCTTTCCTATAATGCTCTACATTCTTCTTAAGTATTCTCTTAAGTTCATTATTTGGTACTTCTATTTGCATAATAAGTTTAGAGTGATAAGAGGTTACAATTTTGTGTGTGACACCATATTTGATCACTAATTTTTCAAATTGACCACTCCAAAACTGTGTTCTTTTATTGTTGATAATCACCCCATATGTGCCAAATCAAGTAAATATCTTTTTCAGAAATTTAAGTACAACCTTAGAATCATTAGTTGGTAAAGCTAAAGATCCTATTAATTTAGTTACATAATCTGCCACGACTAGAGTGTACTTATTTCTAAAATAACTTGAAAAGGACCCATGAAATCAATTCTACACACATCAATTAATGCATAGACTAAAAAATTTATGAAAGGCAATTCATGTATTTTGAATATTTTATCTACCTATTGACACATGTCACAAAATTATACGTATATGTAGGTGCCCTTAAATATATTTGTCTAATAAAAACATATTCTAATAAAAACATACTTATAGGAATTTGATTATGGTTTATTTGGCTCTAAAATGATCTCTTACTTCTTAAGAATAATAGTAATATAGCATTGATTCCATATCTTCCTCAATTATGCACAATCTTATCACTTATTTTGCTCAATTTTTAAATAATAATGGTTCTTTATATATGTAGCATTTCAAATTAGAAAAGAGTTTCTTCTTTTTATTATGTGAAATATCCTTAGAGACAATTCCAACTACTAAACATTTATCAAAATCAATAACCTAAGGGGTAGAATGATATACCTCAACAAAATATAATTTTTCATTGGTAATGGTTGGTTTCTTCAATTAACTACCTTATGTTTAGATTTCCAAGAAGAATAGGTGATATGCTACTAATTTCTCAAATCCCCTTTCTGTCTTTGATATCTAATTTGAACTCCGAAAGTGATAATCGATTCCATTAAATCAAGGTCTAGCATCATTTTCATATAAAATATATCTTAATATTGAGTGATTTATGTAGACCATGACTTTTGAGAAGATTAGATAAGATTAATGAAAAGACCATAACTAGAAACTCTATTTTTTATAGTGGCGTAATTTTAATGAGCTTCTATTAAAATTTGTTTCCTACTTGTTCAATAGTGAATTACTAGCCTTGCATATTAGCTCAAAGGAAATGTTTTAATCCAATGCTACCATAATGGTGGAATTAATCAGCTACTACTCTAAAATTGTAAAGCATCTAAAAAAGATTGTGAGAAGCTAAATGACTCGTATTTGTATCGTAATTCAGTTAGGGGTTGTGCTATCTTAGAGAATTACTTAATTAATTTTCTATAAAATTTGGCATTTCCTAAAAGACTCCTAATTACCTTAACTAATATAGGTGGTGGTAGTTTCTTAATTTCCTCAACATTTTAGCTATCCATCTTGATTCCTTAGTGCATCATCTTATGCCCTACATCATCTTCTTGTACAACAAAGTGGAAAATTTTCCAATTTAGTATTAAATTGGATTCCTTACATCTTTGAAAGCCTATTCTAAATTATATAGCCATTGGTATGAACAGAGCATCAAATTAATAGTAGCTTCCTAATCAAATAATACCCTATCAATAGATAAGCTAACAATAATGCAAAGGATAGTGAAACTACCAAAATCTTTTAACTTTTCTATTAGCTTTTTCTAAGGATACTTAGCACTTTTCATTCAATATAGTAGTTAATAATTCCTCTAACTTCTGTTTATTTTTTTGAATCTCCTTTAGGAATTTTGCATACTTTAGTATCAACAAAATATCCTTAATAAATAAAATGTTAATTTGAAGTTTCTTAAACATTTTCAACAACTTATAGGACTGCCATCCATCTTCTCTTTCTTTATTTTCATTGGGCAAGGTATTTATCATTAATATTATTCCACTTCTTCCTTACCTTTACTATATTTTTTCTTTTCTTTCCATTATCAACATCTTATATATTGACTTCTCCTTTATATCTTTATACAACTCTTTCTTATTTTAAAAAGGGATTGCCTTTGTATGTTCCTTAGGATCAGGCATTATTTTACTAAGCAATAAGCCAAAATTTTGAATGATAAATTCCAAAACTTTCTAAAGGCTTTAGTGTCCCGTCCAGTTAAGAAAAATAAGGCCCCATAATCACTATTCAATAGCATATATCTTTCTCTTATTCCTTTATTCACTCATGGTTTGATATTTTAGTGTCCTAGGCATAGAGGAACCACACTAAGAGAAATACACTAGAGTACCAAGACCTTAAGACAATTGCCTTTATATGTTCCCTAGGATCAGGCATTATTCCACTAAATAATAAGCCTTAAGGTATCTTAACTACAAGCTTAATTAGTCAACCAATCTGTTTCAAGGTTTTTAAATTGAAACCCTTTTATTTTAAAATCACGCATTGATTAGGATATAAGGTTTCTCATTAATTTTTCTAAAATTGATTTCTTCATTTACTTATTGATATAAGGTGGAGGTCGGCTTTAGGCTGTTTAGTTGCCCTTAGACAAATTTGAGTAATTCCTCACCCTAAATTGCATATCTTACTATAGGAATTATTTAATGATTTAAAACTCCTAATATAGTTCACTTGCTCCACTGGTTTAGCTAAAGAGTTTCCAAGGCATTTGCTACTTCGAGTCCTCTGCCACATAGCTCATAACTTGTTACTTTATCTAATCTTATTGATGTATAAAATTTGAATAACACTTATCTTGATCTAAAATTAGTTCACGTTGATTTCAATTTTGCTATATTATATTACGTTCTTATAAGAGATGGTTTCACATATTCTGTCATGGTTTTATGTTCCTCCTTTATTGTGTCGGTTTGTACATCTTGAGCTACTTGATCCATTCTCTTTTCTCCTAAAGAAGTTTTCTTTTTATCTTTGGGTCTTCTTTAATGAAAATGGAGGACTTACTCCTTGTCATACACCAAGTTCACACCTAAATCAAAATAAAACAAGCACAAAAGATTTAGAAAATTTATAAAGTATATTAAAGAAAAAACAAGTAAGGGGACTAGGCTAATATATTTTGAGTTCCTTAAACACCAATTGTTTCTCCAGTAACTACCTCAAAAAATTGATGTAAGTTTTTCTTTCTAATCTTAAGTTTTCTCTAGCATAAAATAAATATTACAACCTTAGGCAACTGCACCTATAATTAGAATGTATTATAATAGCAAATAAAGTGTCAATATCATGAGGAAGTAGAAATAATCTAATTTATACTCTGACAACTGCCTAGTTAAAGAATATAACTAAGTTAATTTCCAATGAAAATAAATAACAAAAAACAAAAATATAAATAAAGGAATTAAAAACTAAGAATAAATCAAAAAAATTAATTGAATAGTGATTGCATATATAAACAATGACTAAACAAAGGCTTACCTTGACACCATCCTCGTAGTTATAATTCATCAAAATTATAAGATTTTTAACATTTAGAGTGTTACAAATTTTTAGATTCTAAAACTGCTCTCTTTGGAGTTACAACCACCTATTTTTAAATTAATTAACTAATATCTCTATCAAATTAAAACAACCAAGAATGCGTTAAGTTATGTGAATTTTTATGAAAGGTTTAAACATAACACTAGAACATTTATGGAATATTTAGCACCCCAATGTAACTCCTAACATGCAAACTATAATCCACTTACATATAGGTTATCTTAAATCTAGAACATGCAAATTAATATCATATATGATTGATAGCTTAAATCAAATTGATTTTAAGAACATTCAAAAATATTTTATGCAAATAAAAAATTACTTTATAAATAATATTAAATCAAAACTTCACAAAAACAATAGCTAGGGTTCTTTGTGTCTAAATATATAAAGAAACTAGTTATTCATCATCTTTACACTATCAAACATAATCTTAATACTTTAGTCATCTCTTGTATATTAGGATGGTCTTAAACCTAGAGTCTATAAAAAGTGACTATAAATTTTTTCTACAAAGGATTTTTCTCTCCTTTGGTAGCTAACCCTAAGTTTTTAATTAAAGAAAGTGCAAAGAGAACCTTAAAACTAAGGTTTCCATCACCTTTTACATGTTTTGTTCATGGCAAACATGGTTTGATACATAACTATGTCCTAAGTTGCATATCTCACTGCCACCGTTTTAGAAAGTCATATGGGCTCTAACATGCCTATGTGTTATATTATATATCTTACTGTAAATTTTGTGGAGATAAATACAGGCTCAAATGTACCCATTTTTAAGGCCATATATCTTACTATAAACTTTTCAATGGAGTAAGGTTTGAGACACAATCATATCTTATGTTGTCTATCTCTATGGATCTTTTTGCTATATAAGCTCCCTTCAACCTATGTATTTAAACATATCTTCATCTTTAGGTTATTTAAAAGGAAAATGGGTTAGCAAATAAATATGTTCTAGGCCATATTTAGCCAAATATATGTTTTCACTTGTGATCTTCTTTAATTATTAACAAAAATTATCTTAAACTTCCCAATTATCTAAAAGTATAACATAAATTACTTAAATAAAGAAATTTTAAATACAAAAACAAAGCAAAATACAAGTGAAACAAATACATGTGTGTGTGTGTGTGTGTGTGTGTGTGTGTGTGTGTGTGTGTGTGTGTGTGTGTGTGTGTGTGTGTGTGTGTGT
>JAOSBN010000007.1:6904425-6923166 GCA_027563595.1 Erythroxylum suave | reverse complement strand
GTACCCAAATTGCACTTTCTATGTCTCAAAATATTTCCTATTGAATAATCACTATTCTAGAATAATATATTAATTTTTGAAAAAAATTTAGACCCACTTTTGCGGACCTTACACAATGAGGCTCAATTTAGTTCTAGTCTTTACTTTAGGCTTCCACTGATAGGATACAGCTACTATGGATTCAAAAATCTTTCCCCATTCATCTAACCTTTACAGCTTCAATTCCTCAGGTAGTGATTTAGCAATGTCCACTTTAACATATACTCTTAAATAACTAATCCTTTCCACTTCATTTGTATTTTTATCCAAGCATAACAGTTTTCCAATGGAGCTTTCTATATAGCTAAGATTAACTGTGCTCTAGTATTCTAATGGGATGTTATGGAAATTTCCCCAAACTGGAACTTATTTTATCTTGTTTCTGTCAAGCTTTATTCGAAGTTTCCATACATGCAGGATTAATAGTTTTACTGAACAATGTCATAGCCCTAGCTTCATTTTATCGTAGCCATTTCAGAGGAGAATGTAAATATTAAAAAATCTTCTAGAGTTATAAGTACTTTGGTTAAACCATAGCTTTCCCATTTTTTTGCCTAGTTTTCAAAATTTGGGAATGGTGGTCTTTTATCTATAAAGTACCCCCATAAAGGAGTTCCTCCACCTATTCACACCATGCTTTAATACTTCCATATGAGGACTTACAATGTTAAGAGTTATTCCTAAGAGTGAAATAAGTTAGCTTTGAGATAGTAATATCTCCAACAACATAGACCGTGTTCCTGTTTGAGCAGGTAAAAGTGGTTGATCCTTGGTTACTTAAGCATTGATTAGTTCAAGGTTAGTTGATTTTTTTCTTTCATTAAGAACAACATTTTTAATTTCTGAAGAAAGAGTAGACATATCCATAACTAGACATTAAAGTAACTAAGGTTCAAAAAGTAGTTACTTCAAATAGTAAAAAGAGGTATCTTTAGGCAAAAATGGTGGATTATTTAGCTTAAAGACTTTTTTACCCTGGTAAGATTCCAAGGTAATACAACCAGGTGGTTAAGGGAAGTAGCTATAGGGAGTTAAAGAAGTAGATGAGAAGTTAAGATAGAGGTAGAAGGAAACTAAGAAGAGCAAAGGAGTAAATGGATTTAAGTAGCAGAAGGGCATGCAATTTGAAAAATAAAGAAGCTTACCTAAGTAAGCTAGAGGTCAAGAAAGAACCAGTGAGAAAAAGGAGCAACCAAGAGAAAACAAGTGAGAAAGAAGGGTGCTTCTCTCATTCCATTGTATCAATATTAGCTTTACAACCACTCTTACCTTAATAAAGCTTTACATCAACTAACTTGCCCTCTTTATCCTTTTTTAATTTAGTTATTAAACTTATAGGTGTCCAAAGCATCTAAGTAGTTCTCTGGTATACTTGATTTGATTAATCATGGTTAGGTTGATTTGAACTCCAAGAAAGAAGTTGATCTCTCTGATCATGTTCATTATAAATTAATATTCATACACTTGAAAAACTCCTTGCACAAACTTTTGTTAGTTCTACCAAAAATAATATCATCAATATAAATTTAAACAATTAGAATGTCATACTTATGCTTTTCTAATGAAAATAGTTAGATTAACTATGTATTTAGTAAAACAATTTTCTAAAATAAATGTACATAACTTATCATGTCAATCTTTAGGAGCTTGTTTCAAACCATATGAAGCTTTGAAGAGTTTATAAACATATTTAAGCATATTATGAATTTCAAAATCAAGAGATCGATCATTATAAAATTCTTCTTAAATAAAGACATTTAAAATGCAATTTTAACATATATTTAAAATAATTTGAAATCCATGTATGATGTAAATGCAAGTAATAATATTCACTTATAATCTAACTATCATTGGCAAATTTTCCTCTAAAGAAATATTTGATATTTCTCTAAAATATGATCTAATAATTACCCCTTATTTAACATCACCTATTATAAGAATCCAATCAAAATTCATTGGATTTTATTAAGTTGTTAGTGGAGCATAAACTTAAAGATGTATACTTGGAGCATGTGAAAGATGCAATGGCAATAATACCTATGTCAATACGGCATGATAATTGGCATAACAAATAAGTGATGCAAGTGATGATGATAGAGTAAAAACGGTTAAAGATATGGATGATTGTAGTGATATAACAAAAAATTTGGGAAATTTGGATTGGAATAAGGGTCAAAATTGTATGGATAATATGGGTGAACAATAAATGGGGCTAATTTAGCAAATTCTTCAAATGTTAGAGAAGTTATAGCTAATGTCGATAAAGAGGTAACAATTGGTATGATAAGGATGGTGATGAATAAGAGATGGGGGTTTGGTTAAACAAATGAGTTACTTTTCAGAGAAGATGTTGGTGTAGATGTTGATATAAATGGGAGAGAATCAACTGATGATGATAATCAATCTAATATGAAGTAGGAAGTGTAAGAGTAACAGAATAAAAACACTGCTAATTTTGATATTGATATTAATTTTGATGTAGTTCATTATCTCATATATATTGAGCATGAGATGTTGAAGAGTAAAAGATGTGGGTTGGTTTAGTGAATGAGTTAAATGCTGATTTAGATAATGATACATATGGGAGAGAATCCATTGATGGTGATGATCATACTGAGAGTTGGAAAAGGGGGACCAATATGATGAAAATGTTAATTATTTTGATACTAATATTAGTATTGTTGTAGTTTATTACCCCTTGTTTATTAACTCTTCAGATCTTAGGAGTTTCTTCATTAATGATAAATCTCCTAGTGCAAAAAAGTTAGACGTAGCATAAAGAGGTCAAGTCAAACCAATAAACATGTTCCTAGTGTTATAGCTATATAATGGCTATTAGGGACCGTATTTTGATAATTCTAAAAACTTTAAAGATGTAATTGTTGATTATGTAGCTAAAATAAGTTTTAATTTGAAACTTAAAATAGATGAACCTAAATGGATTAGATATTGATGTTTTAATGGATGTCCATTTTAATTATATTCATTAGTAGAAAGCACAAGTGCTTTAAATTAAAAAAAATGCAAGTTATAGCATACATGTAACCTACCCATAAGCCAAATTGGTGACTTCTACCCATATTAAAACGCATTTAAATGAAAAAATTCTTAACAAACCAAAAATTAAAATTAGAAATATAGTTGATGAATGTAAGGAAAAACTTAACTTATTAGTGAACTCCAATATATGTGATAAGTCCATATTTGTGAATGTTTTAATTAGCAGTTTGATGGCATACTTTATGTGGATTGTAAGATTTTTCCAATATATTTCATTATCTTGTAGGTGATGATTTAAAGGAAAAGTCTCATATTCAAGTGTAACTTTCTCTATAGTTATGTAATCAAAGTAATATTGGGGTTGATGAGAAGCTAGTAAGATGGACAACACTTTATAGAAGGGAAAAAAAGATCAAATCAAGCTTTAAGATGTTGAAAATTGGAGAATTAAGCTACATGAAATCTATATAAGTCCGTGATGGCCTCATGTTAAGAAAGACAGACATATTTGTAGATCAATGAGTGATATAAAATGATACGAAACCTATATAGGTCCATGCCTTACCTATATTCCACATCACACATGTATGGGCATTGTGGAAAATTTAGGATTTGATCTCAAAATAAAATTGACGTTTGATGTGAAAGCTAGTTTAGCTTTAGTTCTCGTACATAAATTATGAGGACATGAAAAAAATAATTTCACTAAACATTGAACTATATTAGGTAACCTTAGCTATAAATAATCTTAATAGGCTTAGCTTAGGGGACTTGGAAGTTATGTCGCACCCATCTTTCGATTATTTCATAGTTTTAGTCTTTTTTTGGCATCAAAGAAAGATTTCAGAGCAAGATTGGAGGAGACCATGACAACTTCTCTAACTCTTACCTTTGTTCTTATTCTTATGTTAAGGATAATTTGTCTTGGTTTGTTTTCATTATGTTTCTTAGCAACAAACCCCAGTTAAGATTAGGGATATATATCGTGATGGATTCTTAAATTACTAATGCATGATTTGATTATTTATTGGTTGAATTTATTCTCTTCATTCTTAATTATTAAGTTTGTTATTGATCATTATTGATTCAATCTTAGGAATTGTATAAAGGACTAAAAGGTTAAGTAAAATCCATGTATTATGAGAATAAATATGTTATATCTAGAAAGCAAAAGTATCCTAGAATATTATAATAATGAAAAGATTAACTAGTCTTGATGACTTTAATTAGACTGAATTGCATATTAAAAGATGGTAGTTACTAATTAAATATACATTTGCTCCTTGAGAGAGAGCATAGATAGTTTAGGCTAATTATTATTTCAACCTAAATATTCAAACTTGCATAATAATTAGAATTCCACATAAGTGAACCATAAAGTCTTAACATTCATCTTATTAATTTCTTTTTATTAGTTTAATTTCATTTTTTAGTTTAGTATTATTTCTCTTATGCAAATTATTATTTTATTTAATTTCTTTTTTGACCAAGATTAATAGACATAGTAATATGGTCTTGTAAGATTGATACTTTAAGTTACTTTAGTTTTAATAACTTACTACAAATTGTTTTTTACACTTATATATTTGATCAATAAGTAAGTATACAAAAAGGAAAGTGTTAAAAGAAAAGGTCAAAGAATAGTATAATATATACATGAAAATGTGTAAGGATATATATGAACTAGAGAGAAATCTAAGAGACCTAGTGGATAACATGTGCAAATGTATATGTATTTTGATTTTGTAAAAAGGCAAGCGGAAGAAGTTAAGACATATAATTTTCTTTGATGGTTGCTTCTTAAAGACCTAGTTCTAAGGTCAACTTCTAAATGGAATAGGAGTTAATGGCAACCATAAATCCTAGTATATAAGCACTTATTAAGATGAAGATCACTAGAAATTAAACTTGGATTTAAGAGATGAAACTAGAATCATAATGGTCTAAGATATGCAAAAGGTATTATGTCCAATTAAATGAATTTATTCATATTCATAATTACTAAATTGGTTTATTTTGTTCTTAATTGTTAGAGACCTGTGAATGTTAGGAATATTATATTGGCTTTTACCTTATATAAAATATGTCCAAGCATACATCATAAATAGGTGAAACTGGAATGAAAAACCTTAGATCAACCTTTTTAAATCATGTATAGGAAAGATTTTGATAAGTATTTAGTGATAGGTTCATTCAACTAACTAAATTAATGTAGAGTTATATAGAACATTTTCTTTATTAAGGAAACTTAGAGTAAGGATTTCAAAAGTATTGAGTACAAATGTGTAGTTATAAACAACAATATAAGTAAGATACTTAACTTTTCAATATTACTAGCTAAGGATCACCTAATCATCAAAATGTTAGAGACAATCAGGACTATGTTAGTTGATATAGAATGAATTCATGGTAGGTTAATTAGGCTGGTCTCAACTTGATAGACTTACAAAAATAATGAAAAATAGGCTAGACTATTCTTATTAAGGACTTTATAATGCTCAAGTTAGTTAATTTAAGAGGACTTAAGTATGCAAGAAGATCATTAAGTTTGTTTAATGATATTGATTATGAGAACTTTCCTTTAGATATCTCTCCTATATAGCTAATCCTACTTAAATTATACTTGGACTCTTAACTATCCATAGTGGTGTTGAATCCAACCTCTATTAGGAAGCTAAATTGGTCTTTAATTAGAATTCCTTTTTTTCATATGGATGAATCCTACCTTTTTAAGTAATTGTGTATTTTTATGTATGATAAAGCCTTTAAAAGTAAAGAAAATTAGTGGATCATGATGGATTAAGTCAATTCTAATATATACAATCATATCTAATGTATCCTTTGTCTTGTAATTTTTATCAAAATTTGTTCTATTTAAAGTGAAACTTTTAGTACTTAGACCAACAAGGATGTTAGGTTATTTAGAAGACTTCTTAGGCCACTCTAAATTCATTCATTAATTACTTAAAATGTTTGCTATAGTTTTGTAATAGAAAGGTCAATCTAATTTAAGAATGCTTTACAAAGGTTAATATTACATCCTAATAGGTTTGTTCAAGATAGGCTCAAAGGTTAGACAGATCAAACATATATTTCAAGTCACCTTATGTAAGTAATTATTATAATAGTCTTGACAACCATCTTCAATCATTCTTTTTTTTTTTGTTAAACTTGATCAAGTTTATATGATATAAGTTAATGATTTGATAAAAATAATCCTTCAAAAGTCTCCCAAGGACTATTCTTAAGAAATATTTCTTATGGAATATAAGTGTCACAGAGACGTTTATGCTACTTGTACAAAGGTGAACCATCCCTTAGTTGTACAAGATGTGTATGGTGGCTTATTTCATCCTTAGAGAGCTATTAGAAATAGAAAAAAAAACCTAAATTTGACTACTTTCTTATCTTTTTAAGAGGCTTTCAATGTTAAGTTGATTTATAAACTTATCTTTTTCTCCAATATGTAAGTTTACACATAATCTTGATTTGTAAGATTATGGAGAATAACAAAGATGATAGCATTACCCAAGTAGCAAAGAAAATAGCTTTAATAGTTCTAGCTTAAATAACTATAAGAATGTAAGAACTATAGCCTCAAATTGTAAAAGCCTTACGCATGTGTCCCTTAAGTCTGAAGAAACCATATCTGTGTCTCTCTTAGCAACTGCCTCTCCTTTTATAGTGTCATATGAACCTGACTCAGTAAAGTCTAGAAAAGGGTTCTACATCTAAAACTCATGTTAGACTCCATACCTATAAGCTTAAAAAAAAATTCTAAAGTGCATCTACGCCTTAATAAGTTATGTATAACTAAGTTGAAGAACATGAGAGAGAATTTCACATCACTCATAAGATCTCATTCAAGTTGACCAATAACAATGAGTGTATGTTATCGTATGCATAGTAAAGTGGGCTTTTATTATAACACCTTAACGTATGGTATTTAGTTCCCTTCAAATCCCATTATTGATTAGAAATTAAATGAGATAAGCTCCTAGCTAATTGCATTTGCATGTTTGGAGTTTACTATTTCATCATCACTTATCATAGAAGGGAAATGTCTCTAATCCTCAAATTATTTAACTTTATGCATCAATACACATATAAGGGTATGGGTTATACACCTTAAGTGTCAAGCATAATTGTTGATTTCTCATCATTCTAAAGGGGTTACACTACTGAAAGTATAATTTTATTTTTTATCAAGAATTTCATTTTCTATTAAACCCTATAAGCTTATAGATATTTAAGGTTGTCTAAATAAGCTTGGATGAGAGGTTTCTCTAATGGGATATAGACAATGCATTGTTAAAGTTCTTTTTCTAAAAGTTCATCCTTCTTTTACCTCAAGAATCCTAAAACATAGACTAATTATATATCAAAAGTGTCTTGTAGATAAAAGATTCCCTATAGGTTTATCTTCTTTATTCCTTTTCACTTAATGTTTCTATATGTCTTACTAATATACCTAATGCATTTTTATCATCCATGAATGCATAAAAAATTGGTCGCAAAGGATAAAACAAATAAGGAGAGAGGCCTACCAACATCATCTTCTAAGGCAAGGTAGAAAAAAAGGGTGACCTACAATAATGAGGTCATTGTAATCAAAATAGATCCCCTTATTATATCCACCTATATCTCCCTGCGTTCTCAGCCTTGCCTCCTTTCTCTTTTTATCAAGTGGAGAACATATTCTTTATCCCTATTTTGAGTATTTAAGCAAAGAAAAAATAATTTTAGTTCCCTAACTTTAACGTGAAAAAAAAAAGAATATCAACTTTGGTGTGGTTAGAAGTGGGCCTAAGTTGATTTGTAGCAAGATCCTGCTTAGGATGAAAAAAATTTGAACGGCATGCATATTGACCAACTTCATGTGTTCACTAAAAGACATTTCGCTAAGATTTACTTACCATATATATTTTTGTTACCTGTTCCCAAATTTTTCACCTTTTTTGTCCGTAAAAGAGTTTAAAAGAAAACAAGTTTTTCAAGAAGAACAAGAAGATTGAGAAAGCACCCTTAAAGGCTTGTGGTGATATTGAGTGGTTTAAGAATAAAAAGGAGCTTACTAAATAATTAATCATTCAAACATCTTGTTGAGCTTAAGAGGAAGATGGTAGGATTGAAGAGTGAGAAAACATGTCTAATGGAATGAAAGGCTAGCTCCAGGTGTGGATGAAGAAATTATAAGGAAACGACTTCAAGTTTAACCTCATCCAATATTGTCGTATTTCCAAGTATTTCAAGAATTAGAAATTAGATAATCTTATTAGTGTAATAATGATAGTGTTTGATGTATGAAGATTGCACAAAAAAAGTTTCTAATCCTATCATTTGTAGACCTAAATAATAAATTTTGTGGCTTTGACGAAAAAGTTGAGGTTACTAGCCTTATTAGTGCTGAATATTCCAGCGCTAGGCACGCAATCTTGCACTTTCAATAGTGTGCCACTATCCACCTAGACATTTAATTTAATTTCTTTTTTTATTTTTCCCTTGTATATAAAGTGTATATGGAATCTTAGATGCTTTTAGCTCAATTTTTTATTTTTATGAAATTAAATTTTTGTTTACTTTTGAGACTTGTCTTTTTTATATAATTAATCTCTTATCAAGTATATTTAAATTTTACTAAACTTATGGATTCTAGATCTAATACGTTAGTCAATTTTCATATGAAATTAAATATTACAAACCTAGAGAGTCTAGATGCAATGCTTTATTTAATTTTTAGGGTGATGAACCTAAAATCGATAGGTTTGAGGAGCCATGCTCTTATATCTTAACATTCAATAAATTTTGTACTGTTGTAAACCTAAACTTGGCTTCTCTATACAGTTAAGCTCCTTTTCCTATGCAAATTTCAAACACTTTTGAATGAGAATACAACATCCATATGGAGTCTACTTCCTTTTACCTTAATCAAAGTTAGAATTTTTAAAACATGAACTTGATAGGTCTGGACTCTAGCTTATATGCCTTAATAAAAGTTTATACTAAAAATTAGGTTTTCGAGGTTTTAGTTTATAAAAGTCACAGGCGTGACTTGATGACATGGCTATTAATGGCCTTATTGAGGCTCATGGGAATGAGATGAGTGTCATGCCCATGACTTAATTGTCATAGGCATGACATGAGTGTCACAGCCATGGCTTAATTTTCATGGTTATGACTTAATGGTGAGATTCCTACTCTTCATCTTTGCATTTTATTGTCTCCTCTTAGATCCAATCCTTCTCTTTCTCATTCCATGAAGACAATTAAGTTAAATCTCAAGAAGACACTTCAACGAGTGTGCTTTCAACTCACTTTAGCTATTATGCTTCCAAATTATACCTAAAACCAAATATGAACTAAAGTGAATGTCTCAAGCATTTTAAAGTATTAATCACTACGTGTCATGGATTAAATGTATCAACAATTAAGAACATATCAAGTTCCCCAAAAATTAAATTTTGACCGTCCTCAAGCAAATCATCAAAATCAAAGTCATAAACTAAAACACTTACTCATTTTCCACATTTCCCAAGAATAGATGGTCATAAGCAAAGGGAAAGAACTTCTAAAACCACAGTAAGAACTCAACATTTAATGTTTTTACTCACGATCAATCATCATTCATCACCTTTAGAAACTGAGTAATCTAAAGGTACACTGAGACAAAATGTGGTTAAATAGGGAAATTTCATGGGTACACTCAAACACCATTTATGATCATGATACTCTATAACTTTACATATCATTTCATTTCTCAACCACTAAGATTCACATACATAATCATGAATCAAAGGACTTTTCTAATGTTGTAATGTGAGGAAGGGTAAGGTGTGATGTATTTGGGTAATGTAGCGTAAAAATTCATCAAGGCTAGTTAAGAAAAAGTAACACTTAATGTAACATCGAGCTCAAGAGCTAACATTCATTCAAAATTAGGTACCATCAGCTATAATGAATGCAACAACTATATTTCAAAGCTCAAATTCAAGCTCTCACACTATAAACCATATGAAGCATAACCAATTGGAAGGGATCACTTATAAAACTTGATGATAACAATACATTGAAACTATAAGGAGTGATCCTTTAAAGCAACATCTACCTCATATACATTATACTCAAGTCAGCCATTCTATACAACTTTAGGAGGAGAAACTAATTGTAAACAACTTTTCAAAACAAATGTATTCCTCCTCAATACTTTTATTTAGACCTTTTTTCTTTTATTTTCTCTCTCTTTCCTTATATAAAAATTAAAAGAAGTTACAGCAATATGGGAATTTTATTAGTAAGATATAAAATGGCATCCCAACAAATATAACCAACCTAAATATATACACACCCCCACACTTATACTTTTATGCATCCACAATCATCAACAATCCCAAATGCTCTACTAACTTTAAGGCTTAGGTAGGACATTTAGTTAGGTTTAAGGTATGTCATATGATTAACACAAAAAAGAAAGGCTAATAAAGTTCAAGGAGGCTTAACAAAGGAAAAAATCGTATCAAAAAGTAGGATATTTGGCTAATGTAGTTTGTAAAAAGAAAAAATGCCTATATCATTTCCATGTTAATGCATGTGATAAAAATGCAGTCTTAAATAGAAAATCAAACCAAAGTCAATATGTATATATCTTGAAGGTCATAAATAAATTTAAAAAAAAGAGACTGATATAGACGTGTCAGTCTATAAAGGCTCAAAATCTCACTAGTTTATGTCTACCACAAGTCACTACTCTTCTAAATATAATGCATATTGACCAATCACAAGAGTAAAAGTACATGCTCAAGTTGCCATAGTTTCTTCTAATCAATTCACTCTTCAACAATGACTATATAGTCTTAAAAATAGTAGAAAAAGAGAAAATGCTTGTTTGTTTGATTGATTTTGAAAACGCTTAAAAAGCCATATAAGCAATATTTAAGCTTAAAACGTGTATAAAAAGTAACGCAGTGTTTGGTTAGTGTCTCCAAGGGTGGAGACAGATGACAGGGATACAAAAGTTCTATCTCCCAACCTGTTTAGTTGCTGTCTCCACCCAATTTTGTCCCGACTTCAGAGACAAGGACATTAAATTCTTGTGATCTTCATGACTGTGGCACGGAAATGAGGAGACGAAGACAAAAACTAAAGACTTTGGTGAAATGTCAAAAATGCCCTCCCCTTAAAACCTAAAACAAAACACATCTCTCAAACATATTAAGTAATAATAATAATTTAATTAATTATATTATAATTAATTATAATATTTAAATTAATGCATAATTATATTTTAATTAAATAAAATGTAATGTAATTAAATAATAATAATAATATAAGTAATTATATTGTAATTACTTAATTAATTATAATATTTTAATTATATTATGAATAATTATATTTTAAACTCGATTTTACATCCTGTTGAAACTACTATACACTTTGTTAAAATTATTAAGCAAGTCTTCTAGAGACATACCTGAACTAGAAAAGGAGGCTTATGGCCTTAGTTGCAATTTTTGTGATCCTTGAGGCCTATTTTGGAAGTAATTCGGTTACTTATTCCCCTCGTAAATCAAGTTAGGATGATCCCTTTAGCCTAGGTTATACATCTGTAAGTACAAGTTGTACTGGTTGGGAAAATTCCCTCTTATAGTATTCATGTATTCCATACTTCCCTCTTGCAATATCAGATAGTCATTGGCCAAATGACTCATGTTTGAACATATTCCACATGCCTTTACCTGCACCTATCCAACTGTAATTTTTCTAACAAAAGATTTTATCTCATCTAAATGGCATTCGATGGATGAAGTACATACCTTGTTTACACAACAAACATCATTATGAGTGCCAAATTGTTAAGTATTAGTAGCCTTAGGCTTAATTAAAATCCTGGCTTCGATTAGAGTCTTCTCACAGAGTACCCTACCACTCACCCCATCAACTAAACTCCTCTCCATCGATAGCAGTCTTTCATAGAAATACTGTATAAAAAGTTGCTCTAGAATGTTATGGTGTAGAAAACTAGTACATAACTTCTTAAAGTGTTCACAATACTTATAAAAAGAACTCTCCATTATGTTGCTTTATGTTATAGATTTCCTTCCATATACCCACTGTCTTCGATGTTGGAAAATATTTTTCAAAAAACATCCTCTTCTTCTCTATCCAAGTGTTTACACTCCTAGTAGGTAGATCAAACAAGCAATCATTTGCTACATCTTTCAGTGAGAATAGGAAAGCCCTCAATATGATTTCCTTGTTTGTTAACCTTAGAGGCTTCATACTCAGATGCACCACATCGAGGTCCTTTAGCTGCTTAAGCATACCCTCACTGTAAGACTAGGAAAATTAGGCAACAAATGTCTTAATCTAGACTTAATTTCAAAGGTAACATGCTCATTAAAATTAGGAAATGTAATGTATAAGGGCCTTTGAGTTAATTCTGGTGCATCCAACTCCCTTATTGTTCTTGGATTTATCATTATCTTTTCGAATTCAAGTTCCTGTTCTACTTCCAAAATTGTTCTTGTTTCCCTTCATGACCTTCTCAATGTCCTTTTGATCTCCAAATCAAATGGTACAGGTTCTTTATGAGGATATCTAGTCACTACCATACACCAACACTAACAAACGTGTAAAGATTAACAAATAACCAAAATAAAAGATCTTAAACATATATACACAAAATACCAATTAAAATCAAACTGAAAATTAAAACATCATGATCCTTAGAAATGACACCAAAATTTGACAGTGCATGTCAAGTGTATTACAAAATTTACTTAACTTTGCATGCTAAAACTTTATAGCTGTGGTGAGTCCAGATCATAGCCACAGTGAATGTTAGGTCAATTTTTTCAATGACAATAATTGATGTTAAGGGAATAAAAAAGAGGGCTTTGAGTTGATGCAATCGAGAAAATGAAATAAAATTAAACTAATGCAAGGAATTTATAGAAAATAGTCAAAAGTAATAAAAGTGTTGAATACGTCTAAAATATGGTTCTTGGATCTTTTTCAACCTAGACACGATTAAACATATCTCGTTGTTATAATGCTTTCACACCTCTACTAGAACTATTAATCATAGATTAGCAAAAAGCTTTGCTAATCCTGATTTTTCCTTAGGTCATGTTTAATTAAAACGAGCTCTTTAATTAAACCTAACTACTAAATAACCTAGCACCACTTTCTAGATTTAATTAGGCAGTTGCATTAAGAAATGGTAAATGAATCACTATAGGCAATAACCTCACAAGCTCGTGTTATCTAGCCTAAGTTACGTTGTTCCTAATCATTCAAGGTCATTACTACAAACGAATCTCAAACATAATGAATACAGATAATATTAAAGATTCTAGAAATAGGTTTGTAATAAAACAATCTAATGAATGCATTAAGATCACTTTTACATAATACCTAACTCAGTAAATGAAGAGCAATAATAATAATACATAAAGAGAAAGATTTAACATTAAACAATAGAAAGATATGCTTAATCATGACTCTAGGCATCGATTTCACCTCCAAACTAGTGTTGGGAAGCTTAGCCTTCCATGGATTCCATGGGTCTCCAAGAATAGTAACTCTCTGTCGTCTCCTGAAATCTAGGAATGTTATCTCTCATTTATGTCATCACAACATTGTATTTATAGTAAAAACTAGGTTTTTTAGGATGTTAGGTTATAAAAGTCACAAGCATGACTATCATGAATGGCCTCATTAAGGCTCATGATCCTAAACCTTCCTTGTATGGGTGAGACATGATTATCACTCCCATAACTTAATTGTCATATGTGTGAGATGAGTGTCACGTCTATGACTTAATTATCATGGCCATGACTTAATGGTGAGATTCTTACTCTTCATTTTATGCGTTTTCTTGTCTCCTCTTAGATATAATCCTTCTCTTTCTTGTTTTACGAAGACGATTGAGTGTGAATCTCAAGAAGACGGCTCAACGAGGGTGCTTTCAACTCACTTTAGCTATTATGCTTCCAAATTGTACCTAAAGCCAAATATAAATGAATTTCTTAAGCATTTTAAAACATTAATCACTGAGTGTCATGGATTAAATTTATCAAAAATTAAGCACATATCAACCTATTATACATAGGCTTAAGCTCTAAAGGAGTTAGCACTTCTTACCTAACCCTCTCTAAAAAATTGCAAAGTTCTCTTAACTTGTTCTATGGATACCGTTAGAGGCTAAACACTTGTGAGGTTACTATGGTTGAGATAGATTGATTTTATAAACAGTTGGAGGGATACGATAAGAAAAGGATCAAACTGCAGAAGATTCACATTCTATTATGATTTATATGTTAATCATTTTATAGAATTTTAGTGACCTTAGCTTTTGAGAAATCAAATAAAAATTTTTCATATTTATTTTGCTACATAGAGATCAGATCTTGCCTTGATTTTCCATTAGCAGTATTAAAGCTAAATTTAATTATGTAACTTGATTAGATTGTTTAATTTTTATTGATAAAAATTTTGGAATTAAAATTAAAATTATAAATTTCTAAATCAAATTAGATTTGATTGTACCTAAAATTTTAGATCTAATGTTTTGAAACCCTATGGAATTGAAATTGTATAACTATTAAACAATATATGAAATAGTTTCATTGGGAATGAGGCACTTGAAAACAATAATAAACCTAAAACATGAAAATTCCTACATAATGAGATGTAATTTGCCATCACCTTAGTTTAAACTTACTAACTTAACCACCAGCTTTAAGTCAAAGACCTGAAGTGCCAATCTCAAAGTTTTGTCAAAATTTTCCAAAGTTGGTTATTGTGTATAAAAACTATAAATTCGTCAGCTGTTATTTGGTTGGAGGTTAACTGGTGTCTTGGTGAGCCCCATGAGAGATAAAAACTAGAGAAGTGAGGAGCTATCACCAGAGGATGGGTCTACTACTTCTTGTAGAAGTTTTCACCAAACACAAAGAATAGGCGAAATGTCTTGAATACGTGGGGAAAAGAGGACATTGGAGCTTGCAGTGGAAGCTTAAAAACTATCCTATGAAACATCAAGTTATGCAACTTGGAGTACTCACAGCTTATTGGTGGTAAACTGTTATGAGCAGATGAGATGGCATGGACGATGATAATAGCAAATGGTAGAGCAAGCCAATGACAGCTTCTTTGTGTGGTGGCTTTTATATTCATAAAACTAGGGTTTCTAAGGAAGATGATAGGGATGTTTGCAAATGAAGTTGAAGTTTATTCTAGTATTAGAATAATCATTGCTTGGAAACATAGATAAAGTTATTCTAGGAATCAAAATAAGTACAAGAATAAGACTATCCAAGAATTAGAATAATGGTTGTTTGGCAATTGGAATAGGATATTCTAAGGTTGGAATAAGATATTCCATAACCTAGATTAAAGGATATTTGATCATATGGTTACCTTGTTCCAAATAAGGAATACTTTATTTCTTATATGGAGATAGGATTAATGTAATTCTAATAAATATTATTCCAAACATAAAATTAAAATTGTTTTAAATTTTAAAATCAATTCTAAAATTAAATTAATTATTTTATTAATATGTTTAAGAATAATAATTATATTGATTTCTGGTTAATTTTAGAAAAATATTTTTTAAAATTAGAATTAATTAGTTTCAATTACATTTAAATTAATTAATTAGACTCCTTAAAATTAAGAAAAGCTTTTTCTTAAGTAACTAAGAAAGACGTTTCTTAATTAAATTTATTTATTTAAATTAATTTAGTTAAATTAAATTTATGGCTTTATTTTTTAGAGAATTATTATTCAATTCATTTAGAAGCCATTTCTTTATTTATGAATAATAAGTTTCTTTATTTAATCAAAAATTTATTTTTCTTGGTTAATTGTGAAAAGTTTTTTATTTATTAATTAAGAAAATTGATTTTTAAATATTTTCAAAATAGTTTTTAAATTTATAAAAGAAAATTTTTCTAATTAATTAAGATATTAATCTCTAAATAAATCATGTAAAGGACTTTCTTAATCAAAGTAGTTTCCTTTAAATATTAGAAAATCATTTTCTAATTAAGGAAAATAATTTTAATCAAATTAGAAATATTTTCTAATTGGATTAGAGTTTCTTGCCTGTTAAATTTTGAAAAGGATTTTTTTAAGTTATACTATGTAAGAAGAATAAATTATTGAAAATGTTTTTAATTAAATTTTGCTAAATGAGTAAAAATAATTGAAAGCTGTTACCAATTGAATTTGAAAATTTTTTCAAATCAAATTAAGTTCCTAATTGGAATAGAAATTTAATTTATTTAAGGAATAAATGAGCTTAATCTAATGTAATGTTTTCAAAGGGACGGAAATATTATTTAGATTATAATAATCAGTAACTAGAATCAAATAAAGCTTGATATTTTATGCAAATAATTTAATTAAGAGTGCATAAGTTGCATGTTTGAATATATGTTTGATATAATATGCTTTTGAATTGTATGTTATATGTATGATATTTTACATGCAATTTTTTGTTTTATAAGACAAACAAAATTAAATCCCTCATTAAAATATTAAGTACATGTTAAGAATGTGATCATTGTCTTCCATTGTTATAAAAATAAACCAGATTTCTTTTTCCAAAAAAAAGAATAAACCAAACTCAAGGCCACTTTATCTCAAATATGTTTAGTCTCATAATAATTGGCCCTACTTAACAAAATTTGTGTGATTTGGATGGGCAAACTCATTATCACATGAATTCTTAGGCAATGTTAGGAATAAAATATATGATATGTTTAGGAAAGAGTTGTCAGCTAACTGATCTAGGAGTCATATGAGATGTGATTGATAAAGTTATTTTCTATCTAATTAAGTTTAATTACTTTATTGAGCAAACTCAAGATCAACTAAATTTGAATGGGATCCTATCCCACTAAAAATATTAATCTTTTTGAATAGTAGTGAAGGCTATTATTTCGAATAGAATAGTTGGAGTAACCAAATTCATGATTAAAGCCTTAATCATATTTAGAAGTCATGATATATAATCAATTACTTGCTGTTTTTACATTTATATTTTATTCTAAGTGAAATTTACCATATTTAGTATAGTTGATACTAAGTTAGTGAACCAAACTTCTTGGACATAGGTTATATTTGAGAAGAGTTCTCAAAGTTAGATAGAAAAGTTATATGTCTATTATGCAATTTTACTATTAATTCCTATTGAAGATTTGGTGTTAAAGTTTTAAAGATATATCAATATCATATAGATGACAAAATGTTTTGATAATTTTGCTGACTAATTTGTCATAAAATTTGATGAATTATTTAAGATGTATGTCAACATAATGATAGCAAAATGCAAGAGGTTGCATTGAGTATAAATGAAAAGTATAGTTGATTCAAGCCCTTTTGTTCTTACCCTTGCAGGTTAAATCAAAAATTTTTAATTCCAAGGATTGCAGTATATAATGCAACCTCGGGTCGTTTCACTTAATCGAAACTTGATGAATGGAACTAAACTAGCCTATATGTCATGATATGCAAACAAAATTAGCTAGGCAGAGGGGGTTTAAATCTTTGGAAATTTGGAAAAAATAAGCAAATTGTAAGAAAATGTAATGAAAAATATTTTTGGATTTCAAGAATAGAAAAGCGATAAAATGAAAAAAAAATGATCAAATGATGATGTTATCCTCTTGAAAATAAGCTTTGGCTATCATAGTTCAAAACGAATTTTTATAGGAGTGAATCGCAAAGTTTCAAATGGTAAACCTTAAAGAACTCTTTAAGTCCAAGGTTTTAATCAATGAACTCCATTTCTTAAAACCTTGTTGAAGGCTCTTAGTGTGTGCAATGGGTAAGTCAATGCATAAGTCATTTTGGGATATAGAATCATCTCAACATCAAACACAACTAGGCAGATAAAATAGAATTAACCAAATCACAAATAGACATATATGAGACTTAATATATTCAAGTTCCAAGTTCTACATCAACAAATCCCAATAACATATTGAATATCCAATACTTAATTAAACACTAATCAAGAATATTGAATTACAAATTACAAATCTGAAACCTAGGAGTTCATAACAATGTAGTTGAACATGGAATAAACTATTCCCCTTTGAAGCCCATTGAACTCTAGCCATTGCTACATTTTCAAGAGGAAAGAGGTGCTTAGCCAAGCATTACTCCAGGAGAATTCACAACCGAGAACCCACTGGAAGAATCCATGGTAGCATCTGTCGGAGGAGGGGTTGACAGTGAAATGGAGGAGAGTGGATGATGGAGTGTCTCAAGGTTCAGAGAGTGAGAGTGTTCTCTTCTTCTTACTGTGTCAACTCCCTCTTAACCTAAAATGGTAGGTTTTTAAAAGAAATGGGTTATGGATTGGGTTGCACAATGGGTAAACTTCTGAAAATGGTTCGAGTATTTGAAGGTTCACCGTGGCAACAGATAAGTTCGCCGCTACGAACTTTTCACGAAAATTTTAGCTACATTGTTGGTTCTTTCGTCGTGGCGACAAAATTAATTTTTGCCGCGGTTTCCTGAAAGTTCTGCTTGGAATTCCTATACTTTACTGCGACAAACTTCCTGTTGCACCTGTTCACTTATTTATTTGACTTCAACCTTTCCTTGGCTCTACATCTTCTTGAGTCTCTTCTCCTTGAGTCTCCTACAATGAACAAATGGTAGTTTGCAGTATCAATTGTTCTCAGA
>JAOSBN010000007.1:6889993-6904325 GCA_027563595.1 Erythroxylum suave | reverse complement strand
CACAGAGATGGGCAGTTCTGGAGCTACAAAGAAGGCTATACCTCCAGGTAGGCCAAGAGGTCAAGCTCAGGCTCAGGCAAGAGTGTTTGCTATGACTAGAGAGGAAGCTACAACTGCACCTGAAGTTGTCACGGGTATGGCTCAACCATTCAATTCGCCAGTTTATGTATGATTGATTTTGGTTCCACACATTCTTTTGTTTCTACAAGCATGACATTACATGATGTGAATTCAATGCTTTTAGGTAACTCTTTGATAGTTAGTACTCCTTTCGGGAGGAAAGTGGTAATAAGACAAGTATACAGAGGTTGTGAACTCTTCATTGAGGGTGCTAAACTGGTAGTGGGCTTACTGCCTCTAGACCTCGAAGGCCTAGATGTGATACTTGGAATGGGTGTAATGGAGAAGTATCAAGCGAAGTTGGATTGTGGCCTTAAGGAAGTGAAGTTTGATTTGGGCAATGAAGAGAAGGTGATTTTCAGAGGGGACAAGAAAATACAAACACTAAGAATTATTACAACTTTGTTAGCTAATAGGATGATGGAAAAAGGGTGTGAAGCCTTCTTGGCACATATAGTGAATGCGAATGTGAATGAAAGGAGGATGGAGGATTTCCAGATTGTGAGGGAATTTTTTGATGTATTTCCAGAAGACTTACCAGATTTACCACCGGTGAGGGAAATCGAGTTTGCCATTGACTTGATTCTCGGAACCACACCCATTTCTATACCACCGTATAGGATGGCTCTAGCTGAGTTGAATGAGCTTAAGTAACAGTTAGGGGAACTGTTAGAGAAGTGGTATATAAGGCCAAGTTCGTCACCTTGGGGAGCACCGGTTCTATTTGTTAAGAAGAAGGATGGGACATGGAGGATGTGTACTGATTATCAGAGACTCAACAAGGTGGCTATGAAGAACAAGTATCCTCTGCCACGAATAGATGATCTGTTTGACCAGCTGTAGGGAGTAAGGGTCTTTTCTAAGATTGATCTCAAGTTAGGTTATCATCAGCTTAGAATCAAGAAGTATGATGTAAGCAAGACAGCTTTTAGGACTCGGTATTGACATTATGAGTTCCTAGAAATGTCATTTGGTTTGATCAATGCTCCACTGCATTCATGCATCTTATGAATAGGTCTTTAAGGAGTACTTGGATCAGTTTGTCATAGTGTTTATAGATGACATTCTGGTCTATTCCAAGAGTAATGGGGAACATGAGGAGCATCTCATGATAGTGTTGCAGACACTGCGGGAGAAGGAGATGTATGCTAAGTTCAGCAAGTGTGAGTTTTGGCTGCATGAGGTAGTATTCCTTGGACATGTGATTTCTGAAGATGGGGTACATGTGGATCCAAGGAAAATTTAACCAGTGGTAAATTGGCTTGCACCAAAGAGAGTGACAGAAGTGAGAAGTTTTCTGGGTCTAGCAGGGTATTATAGGAGATTTGTTGAATGATTTTCTATGATAGTAGCTCTGCTGACTAAGTTATTGAGGAAGAATCAAAAATTT
Organism: Erythroxylum suave; assembly: GCA_027563595.1. Taxonomy (NCBI): domain Eukaryota; kingdom Viridiplantae; phylum Streptophyta; class Magnoliopsida; order Malpighiales; family Erythroxylaceae; genus Erythroxylum; species Erythroxylum suave. The sequence goes on along the minus strand of JAOSBN010000007.1, from coordinate 6,902,815 downwards.
GTCTGGAGTAAGGAATGTCAGAAAAGCTTTGATGAGCTCAAGAGAAGATTAACAAGTGCTCTGGTATTGATGTTGCCTACTAGAGATGAGGGCTATGCAGTGTACTGTGATGCCTTAAGAAAGGGTTTAGGTTGTGTGTTAATGCAGGGAGATAGGGTGATAGTTTATGCTTCAAGGCAACTGAAGCCTTATGTATTAAATTATCTGATGCATGATTTGGAATTGACAATAGTGATCTTTTCCTTGAAAATTTGGAGACATTATCTATATGGAGCTCAGACGAGGATCTTTACAGATCATAAAAGTCTCAAGTACTTACTAAGTCAGAAAGAACTAAATTTGAGACAGAGAAGGTGGATTGAGTTGCTTAAGGATTATGACTTGTTGATTGAGTATCATCCAGGAAAGACAAATGTAGTGGTGAATGCTTTGAGTAGGAAATCCTCAGTATCACATGTTCAAACAGTTTATATGCCTTTATTGGAAGAGATGGCTAAGCTTAGGATAAGCCTGAAACAAGAGGAACCGAATTGTATTGTAGCTAATTTCAGAGTAAGGCTGATATTCAGGGAGAAAGTAGAGTTACAGGCACAAGATGCAGAATTAAGTAAGCTTTGAGAAGAAATTCAGAATGGTAAGAAATCTGAAGTGATAGTGAGGGAGGATGGACTAATGGTTGCAGGAAACAAGCTTTGTATTCCTAATGTCAAGGAGGTGAAGGATGAGATACTGGGTAAGGCACACAATGAGCCTTATGTTGTGCATCCAGGTAGCACCAAGATGCACAAGGATTTGAAAGAGCATTTTTGGTGGAAAGGCATGAAGAAGGATGTAGCAGAATATGTAAGTAATTGTCTAGTGTGTCAACAAGTCAAAGCTGAGCACCAGGCACCTTCAGGCAAGTTAGTGCCATTTTCCATTCCTAAGTGGAAGTGGTAAAGGGTGACTATGGACTTTTTGATGGGTTTGCCTAAGACTAGTAGGAAGCATGATGCCATATAGGTTATTGTCGATCGGTTGAGGAAGTCAGACTATTTTCTGGCAATTAAGCAAACTGATTTTATATATGTGCTAGAAAAGAAGTATATTGATGAGATAGTAAAACTGTAAGGGATTCCAGATTCCATAATTTTCGACAGAGATCCTCGATTTACTTCAAGATTCTGGGGAAATTTACAAGAGGCTATAGGAACTAAGTTGAGTTTTAGTACTGCTTTTCATCCTCAGACAGATGGCCAATCTGAGAGGACCATTCGGACACTTGAGGGAATCCTTAGGGCATATATGATGGACTTCAAAGGAGCTTGGGATGAGCATTTGCCATTGGTCGAATTTGCTTACAATAATTTGTACCGTTCGAGCATTCAGATGGCTCCTTATGAAGCATTGTATGGAAGGAGATGCAGAACTCCTATATGCTGGTATGAGGACAGAGAAACGAAGCTAATAGGACCAAAATTGGTTCAGACGACAGTTGACAAGGTCAATTTGATTAAGCAAAGGCTTAAGATCGCTCAAGATAGATTGAAGAGTTATAGTGATGCACGCCAAAAGGAGATGGAGTATGAGGTAGGTGAGAAAGTGTTCCTTAAGACATCTCCCTGGAAAGGAGTCATGAGATTTGGAAAGAAATGCAAGTTGAGTCCAAGACATGTAGGTCCTTATGAAATTTTTGAGAGGATTGGACCATTAGCCTATAGGTTGGCATTACGCCCAGAGTTGTCATAGATTCATGATGTCTTTCATTTTTCCATGTTGAGGAGGTATAGGTTGGATCCCTCCCACATCATTCAGACCAATGAGGTTTAGTTGAGGGATGATCTGAGTTATGAGGAGATTCCAGTGGAGATCTTGGATACCAAGGAGAAGGTCCTCAGGAATAAGACTGTGAAATTAGTAAAAGTCCCGTGGAGAAACCATTCGGTAGAAGAAGCCACGTGGGAGCCATTGGAAGCCATGAAGGAGACATATCCACAACTATTCGATGACTCAGGTAATAATTTCGAGGACGAAATTTCTTTTAAGAGGGGGAGAAATGTTGGACCCCAAATTTTCTTTATTATTTTAGTAAGCATGCATTGAATGAATTTTATGATCTTGTTGGATAAATTTTCTTTTTATTAATTATTATTAGAGTTTACTTGTTATATCTAGTCTAGGTGGATTTATTTCATGGGTTGATCTAAATTTTGGAGTATTAAATGGAAAAATTAAGATTAAGATAGAGTATAGCATGGTGTAGGTGACATTGAAGAATTAAGAATGTATAAGGGTATTTTGGGTGGATCACTTAAGGTTAGGAGTTCTAAGGTGTTAAAGAAAGGGTAAGGTGGACTTTCCTCACCTATTGAAGGTAGAATTGGAAGAGGAAAATGTTATCTTGTAGATAAAAAGACCAAACACGTGGATGAAGAAAAGAAGGAGAGAAAATCAGACAAGGAAGAGAGAGGAGGAAGAAGAGATTTCAGTGACATAAAAAAAAATAGAGCTTTGAACTAGTTCACAATTTTTCCTAATCTTAAAGAGAGAGTTTGAGGTCACTCAAGAAGGGAAAAAGAAAAAGGAAAGGAAGAGCTTTCTTTAGAACCAAGAATCTCATTATTTGGTGAAGATTCAAGGTACAATTGTTTTTAACCATTTGAAGTTTTGAAGGGGTTCTAGTTCAAAGAGCTTAAGAAATGTATGGGTTTAAGGGTTCTAGGATCTATATTAGTGCATGTGCCTTATGGGTTCTCAAATCTGAAATTTCACTAAATAGGGATTGTTCTCATTATTAAAGGAAATCAAAAAGGGCAAGAAGAGCAAGAGGGAAGACATCTTTAAATCCAATACCAAAACAAGCAAGGATTTTAAGGTGAGTACGGTTTTATAATAGAGTAAATGAGCCACTCATTATTTTCTTTAAAAATCAAGAAAGCTGAATGGTTTTAAATTGCATTCTAAGTGCTACATTTAATTGCTACATGAATTATGTGCATGATTTATGAAAATGTTTCTTTTGAAAAGTTGCAAAATTTCATAATCAGATTTTCAAGAATGTTTCTCTAAAACATCTCATGTGCATGAAAAACAATGTTCCCAACCAGAGGCCATTTAAGGCAATCTGTTTTAAATTCATGAATGATATGTTATGTGGGTTTGTGGTAGTCCCTCAAGAACTGTCACGTGCACGTTGACCTAAGAAATATGCTTCTTCTGCCTGCCTGCTAGTGGCATGGAGCTCCTCTAAGGACTCCCTCAAATTTACGACTATGTAGGACCATTATATGGAAATGTGTAATGCATCAAGAATTGGACTTACCCGAACCATTTCTGTTGTGTTTATGTGTTTATGATTGTGACAAGTTTGATGCATACAGGATTTATAAGTGCTCATGAACTGTTTAATTAAGTGTTTGTGTTTTTTATAAGAAAGCATTACGGGTTTCAAGTGAAAAATGACAAAGAGTTTTTTTAAAATTGTTTTGCTTGTTTCTCACTTATAAAATTGTCACCCACGAGCTTTAAGCTCACCCCCTCCAAATTCTATCCCATTCAGGTGATGAGCAAGGAAGTGACTAAGCTAGGAGTCAAGGCCTCTCTCACATCTGCTAAATTTCTGTTGTATTCTTAAGTTAGATTTTTGTGAATTCAAGGCTTTAGCCACATTTCAAGTGTATTTGGTATATTAGTTCTTAAACTCAATAGACGTATTATAACTTGAAATGTTCAGTAAAGCTTTGCAATGACTTTTGCTTATTGACATGAATGAAATGTCTTTTGGGTTTGATGATAACCACTGTTAAGATTTCACGTTGCATGTGATGATTAATTGAGTTTGACGCGTTGGGAGGTAGTTGACGTTTATGTTCTGGTGTATTATGTTTTTGGAATTGAATGAATGGTGATTAAAAAGATCTAAGTCTACATTAAGTAATGTAAACGGCAAGAAGGAAACACAGATGAAGTTTGTCGTCTATGATGACGTCATACCCAGATGCAAAGGAAGAATATGGAGGAAGTTTATCGTCTGTAATGATGTCATACCCAGATGCAAAGGAAGAATATAGAGGAAGAATATCGTTTGTGATGACGTCATACACAGACACAAATGAAAGGAAGAGGCAAGTAACATAGGCGCAAGGAACACAGATGACACGTCAGAACATAGACGTAAACAAAGATAGACGCAAGGAATCGTCTGCAAGGACACGACACAATATAGACGCAAACAAAAATAGGCACAAAGAATCGTTTGTGAGGACACATCACAACATAAACGCAAATAAAAGTTAACTATACACGATAGAACCTAGACAATAGAACACAGACCATAAGTAAATACAGACGATTGGCCAACCATAGATGATACAAAGAAGAAGTTAAGCCAGTAGGTTTGAGCAGTCACTTAGTTGGAATTAAACACAGAATTCACTAACCAAGAATCAAGAAGTAATTATCAAGGATCAAGAAGCAGTCAAGGGACAACAATGTTTGACGAGGTCAAGATGAAATTTCAAGTTTAAGGATTTTCGTGGTGAGGGCACTCCACCTTTGTGGTATGCGAGTCCAGATGTCACTCAGGACATCAGACCCGTGTCTCTCAGGGGCGGGGGTCCAACAGTTTCAATATCACGGAGATGCATGGTTAAGTCATGGTCGTGAATAGCCTATTTGAAGGTTTACAGACGTGAGCCTCCTTTTTATGGGCGTGGTTGTTTTCACGCCCATGAAAATTTATATGTGTGACATACATATCACAGTGGTGAACAATTTTCTGCACTCTTCATTCTTAATTTTTTCAACAGATACTCTTCATTTTATGCATTTTCTTGTCTCCTCTTACTCTAATCCTTCTCTTTCTTGCTCCATGAAGACAAGTGAGTTTGAATCTCAAGAAGATGGCTTAAAGAATGTGCTTTTAACTCACTTTAGCTCTTACGCTTCTGAATTGTATCTAAAACCAAATAAGAACTAAAGTTAATGTCTTAAGCATTTCATATCACTAAACATTAAGTGTTATTGAATAAATGCAAAATCATTTAAGCACATATCAATGACTTGGTGTGTCACGCCTATAACAAATTTTTCATAGTCGTGAAATAAGTCTCATGACCATGACTAATTTGTCATGGCTGTGAGACACATCTCATGGTTGTGAAAATATGCTTCTTTAATTCTTTTAGCATTTTCTTGTCTTCTCTTATTCTAATCCTTCTCCTTCTTATTTCATGAAGACAAGTGAATGTGAATCTCAAGAAAATGGCTCAAATATTATGTTTTCAACTCATTTCAACTCTTTTGCTTCTGAATTGTACCTAAAATCAAATATGAACTAAAGTGAGTCTCTTAAGCATTTTAAAGAATTAATCACTAAGTATCATAAATTAAATGTATCAATAATTAAACACATATCAATTATCCAGGATGAAGGAATCAACCAAATTTTGGCTATGGAAATCAAAGAGAGCAATAAAGATATAACCTTACAATTTCAATAGATAAACCCAAGCTCCCACATATGCTCAATCTCAATCTTCAAATTTAACTATGTCTTTGGATGAAATTATTAAGACACTTGCTAGTAATACTCAACAATTTCAAGAGGAAACAAGAGCAAGTCTTCAAAACTTAGAAAATTATATCACTCAATTAGTCACCTCTATTGGTAAATTGGAAGCACAAATATTAGGAAAATTACCTTCCCTGACGATGGTGAATCCTAAGGAGAATGTGAATGCAATGATCTAGAGAAGTGATAAGGAAATTCAATTTGGATCTTTCTTAGCAATGGAGGTAGAAAACCATGATGAAGGAGGAAAGAAAGATGAACCTCTAACTTAAGAATCAATAGAGGTAAAGGATGAATTATCTTCATCGATATCAACTAAAGCACGTCTACCTCATTTTCCTAACAAGTTGGCTAAATCAAAAGAAGAGGAACATGAAAGAGAGTTTGTGGAAATCTTCATAAAGGTGGAAATCAATATACCACTTCCAGAAACCAAAAAGAAATTTCCAAAATATGCAAAGATTTTGAAAGAACTATGCACAAATAAAAGGAAGTTGAAGGACAAGGAGATAATCATTTTGGATAAGAATGTATTAATTGTGATAAACAAAAATTACAAGAAAATGTAAAGATTCATATATGTTTACACTTCCATATGTTATTACTGATAAGAAAATTGAACGTGCCATACTAGGCTTAGATGCATCTATTAATTTCATGTCATACTCAATTTACCAAGCTTTAAATTTGAATTCTCAAGAAGAAACTAATGTGATTATTCAGTTAATTGATTGTTCTTATATGCATCCTATTGGTATTATTGAGGATGTTTTATTCTATGTTAACAGTTTGGTATTTCCACTAGATTTTTACATATTGAAGATGGATGGAGATAATGTTGAACTTTTAGCTTCAATTTTGGTGGGAAGGTCATTTATGAAGATGATCAAGATAAAAATCTATGTGGTTGAGGGTTCTCTTTCCATTGAGTTTGATGGAGAGATAGTAAAGTTCAATATTTTTGAAGTAACGAAGTTCTATAATGATTTTCAATCTTTTTATCATATGGATATTGTAGATTCATTTATGCAGGATATTTTAAAAGAAAGTTTTGATGATGAGTTAGAGTTTAAGGATAAACCAAAATTGAATAAGCAAGTTGATGAAACTTGTAAAATTGTAGAATCATTATCAACAATGTTAATAAATTCAAAAAAATTTAATGCTAAACGTGTTATAACTCACAAGAAAATGTTGCTTTCTGTTTTTTAGGCTCCAAAGATAGAACTGAAGGCCTTACCTCATCACTTAAAGTATTTCTATTTAGATGATGGAGAGTTATTACCTATAATCTTCTCAAAAAGGTTGACTACAAGGCAAGAAGAAAAGCTAGTAACACTACTTTAAGGAGTACAAAACTGCAATTTCGTATAAGTTTGAGAAGAAAAATCCCGATCAAGCGTAACGACATTAAATAATTATGCTTTTTGAGTGGCAACTCAAAATATGAAACTTTTTTATTAATTTTGTTTTAGTTATATATAGTTTCCATGTGCTTGTTTTGAGAGATTAGTTTATTGACTTAAGAGGGAAATGAGTCTTCAAATTCTAAAATATCAAATTTCATAAGTCGAGATCGTGTCTTATGTAATTCAGTTGTCAAGATTAGAGACTCAAAATTCTAGAATACTAAATCTTATAAGGCGAGATCACGTCTTATGTGATTTAACTTTCTAAAATGGAACCCTTAAAATTTCATAACACTAAATCTTATAAAGTGAAACCACGTCTTATGCGATTTAGCTTTCTAGAATAGAATCTCTAGAATTCTAGAATACTAACATTGATAAGGCATAATCAGTCCTTATACATGTTAGCAATGTGTTTGGTTTCAAAGAAAATTGTCATTTTAAAAAAATAAAAAAATTTAAAAAAGTAAATTAAAAACATTAAAAAAATTTTAAAATTTTAAATATTATTCTTGTTATTGATTAATTTTAAAAAACAAATCAAGCTCTTTTTTTTTCAACATCAAGCCTCCAGTAGTATAACCCCACCAAACGTAGCTCCAGCTGGCGACACAAGCCACCAACTAATTCACCAGTAGATGAACACCTAAACCATAGACACTAATCACACCTAGTCAGTTAGTAGTCACCTAATGTATAACACCAAACCCACCATTAACACCCACTAGTATTGTATTGATGTTTTATTTATTTTCTATTTATTTTCCTTCACTTTTTAATTACTTTTAATTGCTTTGATTTCCTTTTATTTTTACCTATTATTAGGTTGTTTTATTATTTTTGGATTAGTTTTCTATTTATACTTGTCATCATTATGGGACGTTCCAAAGATACTACCAAGATAGCAACAAAAGAAAAATCTATAGTCAATCCAATTGTACAACATCAATCCACCACATAACCTAACACAAGTACTCATTGGAAGCATGTTCAAATAACCAAAGGATGAGATAGATTGAGAAGAAAAAGAGACAAATCAATTATATGTCACGAGATACCTCCATGTCCATTGACACTGTAGTACATCTAATTTTATATGCTCACAACTCACGAGAATCTTTTACTCTATGCTTTAATTTTATTGATTATTTTGTGACGTGAGTATTTTGTACATACATTGGAAACAATGTAGGATTAAGGTGGGTGGAGTAAGTGTACATATTAGGATGAACTTCGTGATTTTTTCTTGGACTCATCAATACTACAATTCATATATTGATTAGCACTCAAATAGCCTCAAAAAAAATTTATTATTGTTTAGAAATAATCCATAAGTTATTATACATTTTCTTGTTTAATTTATAATGATATAAGAGACAAGCATGATTAGTGTTTTTCATTAAATTATTTTAAGTATCTATTTGGTTTTGTTGAATGAAAGTATGTAAGACTTGATGCATTTAGATACCAATATGAGCTTTGAGCCTAAGAGCATTCATCACATTTGTGCTCATACATATCTTTTTGTTGTGTATTATTAAACATAGCTTGTTTATCCTAGAGCTTGCTTTTGAATTCATGTTGAGACCATATTTTTAATGAATTTGTGTATAAAGATGATAAGAGCATTTAGGATAATCATTTTTTACCTAAATAAGTGTACCTTACTTTTTATTCCTAGAAAACTAATTTGAGCTTTGCCTTTCTTTTCTTTTTTTTTGCATAATAACTTTATTACAAGCCCCTTTTACCCTTTTTTGTCGATGTCATTAATGATTTTGAGCCCCCTGAATTGAAGGAATTGTTTAAGGCTTATTTGTATAAGATTTCGACCATTTCCATGAAAAGTAAATTAGTTAATTCAAGTTGCGTTATTTAGACTTTTCATTTTTTTATAAAATGGGGGAGAAGTATAAAAAAAACTCCTCTTTGATGTTCTTGTCAAAGAAAAAGGTTTAAGAAAGAACAAAAGAGGTGATTGAAAAGGATGTCATTTGAATAAAGTGAGTTTTGGATTGATTTAAGTTGAAACTTGTGTGGACAAGTTTGAATTATTTCCTTCAATTTATTTAACCTAAAAAATTCTTTTTATCTTACCTTACCTTAGTGATAGTTGTGAATTGCATCATAATTTAGGGTTTAATTTGTCATGCATTAAGTGTTAAATTGAGTGTTTAGTGTGTATTTAGGTTAGGATGTGTTTATTTATGTGTTTGAGTGTTTTTATGGGTTAGTATAAGTCTTTATGCTTAATTATTAGGTTTTTTAGGTACCTTGATTTGTTTGTTAGTGAAAGATTGGAGGAGTTTTGGAGACTTTTGGGATGAGACCACAGGCCACGATCGTCACAGAGAATTCTAACTAGACCACAATTGTGCACCAATGGACACGATCGTGACAGATGTCACAGGACACGATCGATAGAGAGACTAGATGTTGGCCACCATTGTGGCAGGCAGGGCTACGATCATGGCCTACGTCGGGTAGATACGAAAATAGCATAAAAAGTCAGATTTTAGGGATTTTTCAGACCGTTTTGATCCCAAATCAACCCTAGGGCTGCCAAGGTATTTAAAGGACATGAAGAATACAAAGAAAGGAGATTTGATCAGCCACCACTACGAAACACTAAGAGAGAAAACTTTGATAGATCGAGAAAAAGAAGAAGGAAAAGAGAAAAGGAAGATAACACAAACTCGACGTGCTTCTTAGAATAAGGAGCTTTCCGAAGTCGCAGCCTCCAATCGTCCATTTGAGCTCTATTTCGTATGTATTTCAATTTTATTTTATGATAGAATTGGGATATATAGTTTGATTATAAAATTGAATTGTGATTGACGTTCTATACTCACCTTTGGAACTTTATTTTTGATTTAATGAAATCTGATTGTTTTATGTGATTATTGAATTAATTGTGGTTTGATTCTGTATTTCATATCTCGATAATAAACTAAGAGGGTAAGTCGAGAAAAACGATAACAGATTCGGAATTAAATCAGGTTGGTAAATCTTGTGTAGAGAGATAACATATAGGTTTCCAATTTTTTATTAGAGAACTTAAGAACTGATTAAGTTTTGGATAGGTTGTTAATTGAGATATTACAACTTCTCATAATCTGATTGGGGTTTATGCTTTAGGGTTCAATTATAACTTAAGATAGAGTAATTAACCCTAGGATCTTTTAGAAGCATTAATTTGATAAATCATAATTGGTTAGGTAGCATTAAAGATAGATAATTTTCCCTTTCTTTCTTTTGATTAACTCACTAGGTCGAATTCTAAGGTGCACTATCATTTTTCGACAAATCAATAAATTTTATTAATTGTTATTAGTTGATTATTTTCATTAAGTGTTAATTGTCAATTATTGTTTTGTTAGTTGATTAGGTTTGGTTGATTTATTTAGTTCTCATGTTTAATTTCATTGTCTGTTTAAGATCCGTTTAATAGTTTCTGACCTTAGATTTTAGGACTAGATTAACCCTCCTCGTGGGATCAATACCTTAATTACTACACGAACAACTTGTGCGCTTACAGTATTATCTAGGTTAACAATAGTAAAACTTAGCATACGTAAACCGTCGATCACTTGCCCACGTTACAACTCTTTTCAATTCTCTTTGATTTATGCATTAAGGTCATTTTTTTTAAAGTTGTGGAGATATAGTTCTTGAGAAAGCTTATAAAAATATCTCACTATGCTTTGAATTAAGAGCTTAATAAACTATAAACACCATATGTAGAGGGAAATCCATGAGAAGATGTTACATCTTAGTTTATTTGATTTTGATCAAATTGATGAGATGTTATGTTTTAATTCTAAGAATGCATCCTATAAGTGCTTTTTCTCTTGATTTTTATTTTAACCTAAAACTTTTTTGTGAATTAACTTCTGGATATTTTTGGATAATATGAAAGAAGATGAGAGGTTGTTATTAGTATGGTTGATATATTGAATTGATGTATTCTTGAGGACAAGCATAAGTCTAGTGTAGGAGAATTTGATAAGATGTTATTTTATTCTGTTAATTGGAATTATCTCTTTTGTTTTTTAATATATTTTGACGTTTAAATAGGAAAATTAATGTTTGTTTTGTTTAAAGAGATTAAAAGTGGAGATTGCATCAAATCGAAGTATTACCGGTTAAAATCACAAATTTTGATAAAAGTGGACAAATTATTGCAGTGGATAAGATAAGATCATGCCTAATGTCATATTCACTTAAAGAGTTGGAAATGAATTAATAAACTTCTTTCTTACCCTATTTGTTTTAGAAAGGATCTTAGCAAGATAGAAGAAGATTAGGTTTAGAGTAAGAGAGAGAGAGAGAAAAAAAACATCTCACACTTTCTTCAAACACTCTCTCTTTCGTTTCTTCTTAGTTTTATTTCAATCTTTCATCTTTCTTCTATTTTTGGTATTGGAAATAAAGTCAAGTGTGACTAATCCGAATCTTCTGATTTTAGGGAATTCAAAACTCTAGTTGTAACTTTGTGAGATTTTGTTCTAAACTTATATTTATGTTTTAATTCAAGTATTTCTTATTTTATGTTCTTATATTTCATGAATAATTAATATTAATTTACCTAACAAATTTATTTAATGTTGATTATTCTATAACTATCTTTGAATTCGGTAATCCGTAATGATCATGAAAGATCAATACAACCAACAAATAGGTTACTTATGAATTTACCTATTTAACTTGTTAAAAAAAACCAAGTTAAATAGTTATAACTATCTCATTTATTTAATTTAGAGTCTAATCTTTTTGACTAAACTTATTTCTATCATTTAATTGATATAGAATCAATGATTTTAAAACCATACCGAATCAGCTGGTTCAATCGAATTAAGCTTGAACTGGCCTAATTTTCAGTTCTATTTTTATTGTTTAACTGACCAATTTTTTTGAACAGTGAAGAATAGTAAATTCGGTTCTTCTTCTTCTTCACAATGGGTCACCAATAGACACAAGCGATCTTCCTTCAGAAGCTTGCGCAAGTTTCCTCTAACTATTCACTTTTGGATTTGTTTTATGAAGTGAGTGAAGAACCAATGATCCCTCTAGTAGTCCAATAACAAGGATCCTTCACAACGTACCAAGGGAAATTGCAAAATCCAGTGAGGACAGAGGCAGGGAACAAACAAAACACCATAGGAAAGAAGAGAACCACTTATGATTAGGGATGAGCCTCTCAAAATTTCTAGTAGACGGCAGAACAAACAAAACACTGAAGGTCCAAAGGAGAGGAGAGGTATGGCAGAACAAACAAATAACTATCGCAAAATAAACAAAAACACCCAAAATGCCATCCGTGCGTTTTCAGTATTTCACATAAAAACTCATTTTTTCTTTAATCCTTTAAATGGAACTTGAAGCATAAGGACAAGCAATGACTCCAGAGGCATGAAAGAAAATGAGTTTTTATTTGTTAGTGTTGTCTTTTTTTAGTGTGTCATAAAAGTGAGGTCTAGGTGTACAATGGTTTTGAAAGTAGGCTTAATAAATTATAATTACTATTTATGACTAATTAGAATTTATTATGGTATATTTTATATTATATTTAAAATAAATAGTAAAATTTAAAAAGAAAAAGAAAATATAATTTTAATTATTTTGAGATGATAAGAATATTAGTATTTGTTAATCAAAACAAAATAAAATTTTATTTAAATTGTATAGAAGTATATTTAAAAAAAGAATACGAAAAAATTATTAATCAACAATTTAGTATAGATAAAGAAATTTGTTTATGATAATTTTAGAGTATTTTAAAAAGTATATTTAAACTTTAGTTAGTTCAATATATAATAATAAATATTTGTAATAATTTATTTTTACTTGTAACTTTTACTT
>JAOSBN010000007.1:6844328-6879258 GCA_027563595.1 Erythroxylum suave | reverse complement strand
ACACAATTCAACCCCCCCTTCTTGTGCATTTTAAATATCGTTTTCTAAGTGTTGTATTAACGTGTGAATTACTTCAATATGTTGAAGTTAATCGTCATTTTATCAAGGAGAAGCTAGACCAAAAGATTATTCAATTTCTATTCATCAAGTTCACGAGCCAACTCGCAGATATCCTCACAAAGGCAATCTCCAAAAGGATATTTAATGCAATGATTGACAAGTTGGATATGATAGACATCTATGCTCCAACTTGAGGGGGAGTTTTATCATAATCGTTGGATTGGAATTAAATAGCAAAAATTAAATGGCATGATAATAAGAAATAAACCCCAAGATTATGACAGACCATGATTATAGGGATACATAATTAGTGAGGATATTTTTTCTTCCTTATTTGTGTATATTACCTAGAATAGATATTTGTTACATTTGTATATAAGTGTACACCGAGAGGAATGAAAGGTAAGTATCAATTTATCATAGTCGCTATTAATTATTTTGTCCCTAAACTAGCATAAATTAACACAATCACCAAGAAATAAGTAGTGTTGGCTCTTTTGCGTTCCCAGTAGGCGCGATATAAATGATTTAGTGGTTAGTCTGCGATCGGTTATGCTCCCACAGTGGTCAATAAATATGTTTTTGCATTTCAGATGGCTCAAAAATGGTGGTGGGAAATTCAAAAGACGAAATCAAAAACTAACCATTCCAATTCCCAACAACGGATTGGTTCAAAGGGGACGAGAAGACAAGCGAAGCATACAATAAATGGTATAGCAGCAATCATTTATATAACGATTCCATTGAAAATGTTTTAGCAGGAAATGATCCAAGATGATGAAGGGCATTCCACTCTTTGCAAATATGCTAGGTTTTTGAAAGAGATTAAAATCCTTGTAAATACAAAGCCCTTGCTTAATCAAACGTTTATCTTGAATGGTTTTTACCTCCCTCACTTAGTAAGTGCCCTCGCTTTTACTACAACTGGAGACTCTGGTTTTAACTTCAATCAATAGTGTCAAAAACCTGCCACGCAGCGCACATACATAGGCAACAAAGAAATGCTGGAGCAGTAGACGTCAACATGTCCACAACCAATGAACTCTTAAGTTTAGATATTTCATAGATTGTTTCAAGCAAACATGTAGTTTATTCGCATGGACACCAGAAAAAGATGTTATAGACATATAAGAACACCATAATTACCCATGCTCTCACTACAAGCTCCACAACATCCCTCAATTGGAAACTAATGGTGCTGTTCCAGGAACTTGGCTGCCAAAAACCTTGGCAATCCTTTCTGTGGGAACCAAGGGTAAATACAAGGATACCCTGTATCCTTTTTCAGCGGTGAGAATCACTGTTTGGTTGTACTTTTCAGAAAAATAAGCTGCAGCTGGTACAACAACCTGTGCAGCTTGAGGAAAGAGAGGAAGCTGATTGAGTTTGCGCCAAGCTGAAACTGCACATTGTTCTGCTTTTGGTTCATATTTGGTATAAAGGTCTTTGGCCATAGGCTCATACTTCGAGTATACAGTTTTTGCAAATTCAGCAGCAGTTTCCTTCACACCAGCGCGCTGAACTTCAGAAGTCACTGATCGAGCAACCACTGGGGCCTTCTGTGCTGCCGATAAGGCTTGGAAGGATACCTGCTTGACAACTGGTGGCACACGACGGTCCAGTTCAATGACAGATTCATCCACCTGCAACGAATCAATAGATAGTTTCTAGTCACAAATCACTCTAACAACTAAATTGGACACAACCACAAAATTCCAGAATTTAGTTACAAGCTTCGAGCTCAAAGTGTCAGACTTGAGCGTATCAATAACATCTAGCAAATGATGAATTCTTCTTTCACCGTCAAGATTCAACAAGGTTAGCTTTGGCTTATCAGACATCATCTTTTGCTTCCCAAGAAAGGAAAACAAGTCACAATAAAACTATCAAACTAAGCGTAAAAGCACTACAAATACACAGATCTGAAGAACTCAATGAGCACAACTACAAAATGTTAGAGAGGCTCCTACCACCAATCATGCAACAAGGATAAAAATCAATGTAATGTCGAATTCAAATATAGACTCAACAACAGATGCCACAGCGGCGACTGTTAAGCAAATGTTGCTGCAAACTCATCTTGGAAAAAATCACGTGTATTTTATCCCACCCGTACTAACAAACGTAAATCATCATCCCAATCAAATTTTGCATGACAAACCTAAAATCCAATAGCCAGAGAAGTCATAACAGCACGTAATCCACAAGGGCGATATTTGCAAAGTAAAAAGGACTCACCTTTCGATCAACAAACTTGAGGAGTTCAATAGGGACATCATGGAATTTGTCGTATACAGGTCCGACAACATTTTTGACAGTGCCCTCAACGGTCTCAACACCAGGCTTCAAAGGACCGGACTTGTCCTTGGCGTAAACGTAAAGATTGGTGAAGGTCAGCACTGCATGAATAGCAGCAACTTGCACAAACTCCAGATACTTGAGCCTCGGTTCATCTTCCTTGGTCTTCCGAACAAAACAAGAAAAACCCAGAAAAAATATCAACAAACAAGCAAGAAATCAAATCAAACACATACACATAAAAGAAGAGAGGCGAGCAGAGAAAGAGAAAGATGGCCACCATATGCTCATGCGATGGGTTGAAGTTCCCTTCTTCAGCCATTTCTTTGATCGAAATATGTGAAACCAAATTGAGAATGGAGAAGAGTTGTAAAATGATGGAATTGAAAGGGGAAGGACTTTGTGTTTCTGAATTCTGATGGAACAGGAAAGATATGGAGTAGAAATTTTATAGGAGAAGAAAACGGTGGGAAATCCGGTGTCTAGACTCTATTCTGGCCTATTATTGGTTAACCAACGCGTCGTCAACGCCTAGTCTTTGAATCTTCAGTGTTAAGCTTTTTGTTTTTTGTTTTGTATTTATGTTTCTTAGGGGCTAAGTTCTCAAGTTGTTGACTGGTTCGCAAGTTACTGTCAACAGAAAATAAACCCGGGACTTTAGGCATAAGATTTTCGGTTCACATTTATATGTATTTTTGTTTCAGAAGATAATATTATTTAATAATTAAATTGAGGTTTGATGAAAAGACCTTTGAAAATTCATTAGTAGTTAAATGCTCCTGACGCAGGACGAAGTAAGGCACGAAATGCAGCCTGACGCTTGAAACATGACGAGATGTTTATTGAAAAGTTAAGAGAGTGGAATCTGACTTCACATTTAATGGATTAAGTTTCGAAAAAAAAATCAGTCAATTAGGGTAAATGCCTGAATTGGGGCAAACTTTTTTGGGTTTGATTAATTTAGGCTAAAATTTTTAGGTTACTTAATAAAGATTTAAACGTTCACGAGTCTACTCAATGTTAGATTATTTTAGATAGAAATTAAAAGATGTCATATATGCGCTGTTATGGATAGACCAGTTGATTTTTAGATGTCACGTTAAAAAGACACATGGCTTATGTAGATTTTCAAAAAAGAAAAAAAAATAAAATCATTTCAGGACCCTAAATTTATTTCTAATCCTTGGTATATTCACTGAGTCTCTTTCTCAAACTTATACAAATCTTATCTGACTCGGCATCTTACCTCCTTCCCTCCACTGCCAATGACTCCTTAGGCATCAAACGAGGAGTATTTCCTAATTGTATCCAATGAATTCTAATTTTCCTTTTTGTCTCTCTCTTTTCACAAAAAAAAATTGAAAATTAGGAAACATAACATGATATTTGCAAAATAGAAAAATAAAAAATATTTTCCGTTATTAAACATGTGATCACATTCTTCTAATGTCATCATACAACTTGATTGAATCACACATTTTGTTGAGGTTAATTTTGCTGCTTAATTTTCACCTAGAAAGATATGAGGAAAACATTGGTACAAGTTACATAACTATTGATGAGGTTTTATAATATAGTTTATATGTATAGTTATGACTTAAACGATCCATCTTTCGCACTTTTGGGTAAATTTTAGTAACATCTTGCTCATTTATGTGTTAATACTACAGTTCTTCTCAGATTTAAGAATTTTAAGCAACTACATATTTTGTCAAATAGGCACTGACATTTCATGTCTCAAGTTCAACTTTTTAGGGTTTAGAGAAAGGTTTCACCCATTAAAGATGTTGAACGTCTATGATGGCTTTTGTTTTGTCCATTTTCAGTCAAGTTTGTCAGCTTTGCAGTCTTTTTCAATTGCAGTGGCACTTATTTACAGTCAAAATCTTGCCCTCCAATGGCAGAATAAGAGTATCTTTGAGAATGAGTTTGTTTGGCTAGAAGCTGGATCCAAAGTAGTGTTACACTATGTGGCATGGATAGCTATGGGTCAAGATATAGTTGGCAGGGTGCTTAACTCATAGAGAGTACCAATGGGTAATCCAGTTAGATGGAATCCCCCCGCAAAGGGTTGGATTAAATTGAACACCAATGGAGCAATTAAAATAGGATCACACATTGCTACCGCTGGCGGATTACTTTAGGATTGCAAAGGAATGTGGTGCGATGGATTCATACAAAACATTGGAGGGTGCTTGCCAATTAATGCTAAACTATAAGGGGTCCATTCGGGCCTCATATTGACTTGAGACCTCGGCTTTCACTAAGTTGCCTTAGAATTGGATTCTCTAGAGGTAATCAGTATTCTTTCTTCATCCACATTAATGTTGATTGAGGGTCTCTTTTTTGTGTAGGATATCAGGGCTTTAATGCGTCGCGCTTAGGATGTCTAGATTCAACACGTCTATCGAGAAGAGAATTAGAGTGCTGACATCCTGGCTAATTTGGCATTATTATTAAAACCAGAACTATATTCTTCAGGAACCTCCAACTGTCACCAGGGAGCTAGCCCGAAAGGACCTGAATGGAGTCTTATATCGTAGATCACTGCGATAGGATAGTACAAGATCTTTCTACTTTGTAATAATAATAAAAAAGAATCCTTCCCTCCAAGCTAAAAATATATGAGCTAAAGTAGCAAGAATGATTATTGAGATCGTGTAGTTGTTATGATTGACATTCTATCACATAAATTAGTAAGTTGAAATTCAATTACTTATACACAAAAAGTAAGATAATGATCTTCGTCTTTTTCTTTTAAAGCTTTGCGGTTTGTCGATTGTTAAATTGTGTTCACAAGTTTGGTTTGTTCTTAATCATTGTCCCTAAAGATTGGTTATCCTGTAATGTTTACTCGGGAAGCTCTTGTAACTACTTTGTTTGGTTGAATTTCTTTTTTTTTTGTCAAGAAAAGTACAATCATTTGAGGGAGGATATCCAAAGAACTTTGTTTATGTCTATTAGCATAATTTGAATCTAAATGGTGCAATAAACAATTGGATTTTCAAGTATAAGATGAATCAATATCAAGCTAAAGCTACGCAAAAATCTTTAATTTTTGCGAACCTAAAGAAGATAGATGTGTTATGCTCTTTCATATATTCAATCTCGTTGCCTAACATTCTTATATGATGTCTATATCAAACATAATTATAGGAAAATGACCACAATGTCAAGTTAGCTGAAGTTTATATAACTATTTTATAGGTGTAGTTTCAATTAATTGATTACTAAATGGATATATATAACTTGGTTCCTCGCAATCTTTTAGGACTTACATGATTGATATTGATCATCAGTAGGATGTGATGTTACATAAACTGATCACCTGATTTAGGGAGTAGCGACTTCAGGATCCACTTCTTCTCCTCGTTCTTCCTCTTCTTCTTCTCTCTTTCTCTCTTCTTTTTCTCTCCCTTTAGGGTTTCCAAGAGTGGCTAATGTAAAGATCCTTTTCTCCTCTCTTGTTCTTCTTTAAATAGTCTTTTATATTTGGGTAACCCTAGGATTTTTTTAGTGTCCGAAAGGTCCCATAAATCTCTCGAAATGTAAAGTTTGTAAGTAAAGCTCATTTTCTTCTCTGTTCTTCAATGTTGACCCTGAAATACTAGCAAATACATCAAAGTACCTTTAAAACATAATATTTAAGCTTAAAAGCTTATACTAACCCATAAAACACTCAAAGCACAAATAATTAACAAACTAACACAATTCTAACCTAAACACATACTAAATAATCGAATTAACAAATAAACACATATCAAACTATGCCTTAAATTACAATGCAATTTACACTTATCAATCCACTCCTTGATCCAATCAAAGAGTATAACATGTACTACTATGTCCAGATTAGTAATATCCCGTCTCATTAATCCTATGATTAAGGATAATTTGGATATTAACACAATTACAAATGATAAGAATCTCATTATCATGATCTCATCATGATTTCCTTCATGCTATGTAATGTATCAGTGACTTCATTAATTCGATTTAAGATCATTATCAATTTATAAAGAACATGAAGATCAAATTAATGAAAATGCCTTTTTATTAATCATAAAGATTTGCACAATAAGTATTAAAGGCGGTTGCCTTTAGAACACTTCTCTGACATCTATATTTTAGATAAGTTATCTCATCTCAAAAGCACAAATGCTTCACTTAGTAAGACCAATTGCATCTCACAGAAATCTTTTTTTCTATAGGTTAATTATGTTACTTTAATAAGGCAGTCACCTTACTCTAAAAGAACAACTACTTCACCTTTCTAAAATAGTTGCATTACTAACCAAACTGGTTAGTGTGAGTGGTTCAACACTCTCATTCCTAAACCACTAGAGGTCTTGAGTTTGAACCCTGGGAATGAAGAAACTTATTTGGCTAGTACTTTATCCCTTACGGGCTGACCCAGTATGAGCGGGGATTAGTCTGGGTGTGGATAGCTTAAAGGCACCTTCCTATAGTTAGGACCCTCCTAGGACATCTCGTGAGCTAACAAAGAAAAAAAGTTGCATTACTCTTAATTATTTGTTATTTGTGAGTTTCCTCATTTCACTAAGAAAGTTTTCTTAATTTAATGGGAGTGATTGTCTTATTTTGAAGATATAATTACGTCCCTTAAATAAACTAATTACGTCACTTTGAAAATTTATGTTCTATATCAATTGTCTCACTCTTTTGTGACATATGCTCACGAAGACATACTTATCTCACTTAACTACACTAGTTGCATTATTATTAGGCTTTTAATATGGCATATGAGTGAGTGTGTGTGTATGAGAGAGAGATATAGAGAGAAAGGGAGACAGAAACAGAAAGAGAGAGAGAAAGGGAGAGAGAAATAGAGAGAGAGAGAGAGAGAAAAAAAGGCAAGAAAAAGAAGGGACAATTTTTTAAAGTTATGCAAAAAAGAGAGACAAAGAGATGGAAAGAGGAAAATATTGTTTTCAAAAGTTAACACATAAAATAAAGAGACAAAAAGAAAGAGAGCAAAAAAGAGAAAAGGAGAATTGTCAATAGTAAAAAAAGAAAAAAAAAATATACATTAAATAATTTTTTTGGATCTATTCAATCATTCTGAAAAATAAGGTCTTTTTTATTTAATAAATGGATCAAAAATCATCTTTAATTAATAAAAATCCTTCTTTATAATTATTCAAAACTCAAAATTGGAAAATTAAATTCATTAATAAATAAATAAAAGAATTAATCTCTCAAAATTTTAATTTTCTAAATTATCATGGAAAAATATGATGGCATGATATTTATAAGGTGTTTTTCGTAATTTATATATTTAAGAGATCCTTTGATTCCACTTTAATTTTTTGATTTTATTTTTATTTTAAATTCTAAAGTATTTAATTGCTATATTACTAACAATAATAAAATAAAAATAAATTAATTTTAAAACTAATAAAACTTAACCTTTTCAATTTCTTACATGGCATTTATTCAAAATATTTTTAATTCATTCATTATATTTTATTGAAAATAAATAATTAATAAAATCATATAATTTATTAATTATAATGTCTTTAATTTATGTTTAATTTTTATTAAGTTGTTACAAATACGGGTCTATTACAATTCAAGTTTTAAAAAGATTGAAAATTGAAAATGTGAACAACCAAATAAAGCAAGAAGTCAAAATCATGGACCCTATGTAGCAGAAATCTGATTAGTAACACTTAATAATTTAGATTAAAATGTTAATTTTTGATAATGTGATTATTAAATAAACATTTACCTAAGACATGATATTTAGGAAACATATTACATCTTCAAACATAATATAATTTTGTATTTGGTGTTACGATTTAGTCGGTCGAAAAGATATCCCAAGTTGGTTTTGTTAATATTTGGGATTCCATCCAACCAAAGTTTTGGCAGGTCATTTAGGCATCCCTGATACCCTCTCCAGGCTGCATAATCAACCAATACTCTTAAATTGGATTCTTATTTCGGCCCCGTTTGGTAGACAATCAATCAACTATTTTTTTAGTTGATTAGAAATAGCTGATTGGTTGTCTTCAGATGTTTGACTCTTTAAACAGCTAAGAAAGTTGTTTAGAGAGTAGCAGAGTAGCAGATTTGATGGCTGATTTATAATAAACAGTCAAAAATGAAAATGCTCCTCCATCAATCAGCCAAAATTTTAACTATAAAATCTTAATTGTTTAATTGAGCTCCTAGATACGGTTAGAAATAAAATGTTAACCTTAAATGACAATAAAAATAGAAAGAGTTATATAAATTTTTAATAGATGATGAAATAGTACAGGTGAATATGACTTTTCTAAAAATTAAATTCTTATAAGAATATCAGCGAAATACTAAGATATATAATATTTATACCCTTATAATTTTTTTAAAGTCATGTTTTTATAGGTCATTTTACACATATATAATTAATACTAAACAACTAATTTTATCAAACATCTCTAACAAACAGCAAATAAAATCTGCTAATTAAATCAATTGATAGAATTATCTAACAACTAATGCAATTAGTAGATCACCAATCCATACCTTCGCCGAATTGACCAGTGTGGAATAAGTTTATAATTTTTTTTCTATTAGAAAAGTTGTTAAAAAGGGTTATCGATTGGTTAACTGATGATTGGCAATTACAGCCAATTTGATTTGTCAGATCTGATGTTGAAAAGGTCAATCTGATTCAGCCAATTTGATTTGTCAGATCTGATGATGAAAAGGTGAATCTGTTTCGGTGAGGTCGGCCATTAAAGGGGAACGAGATGGTCTATTCTGCCAACTCTTTCCGTTTTATAAAAGTTGCCGCTTGATTTGACGCAACCCAGTGCGAGAGATGGGTCTGGTTCTGTCATCCTATCACACTGAATTTCGATGTTTACATTTGTTTAACCACCAACCGAACAGTAAACGACCGGTGAGAATTTTCAAGGAAAGAGATGGAAAGAAAAGGAGAATTCAAAACCATACTTAGAGAGGGGACCAGACCAAGTGAATTGATTTCTGCTAAAAGCGTTAGATATGTAGGAAACCTAACATGCAGCCCACAGCAATCATAGATAATAATGAGTACCTTCAATAATTCCATCATGCACCTCCCGATTACAAGGACTCGGACTTGGAGGCTAAGAAATTAACAAAGGTTGGCTGTGGAAAGAGGAAGACATAACAGTTCCGATTACATTGATGTGGTTACAGCTAATGTTAACTCGACTGCGTTTAAAACAACACCATTATTACATTTCTGACTTAGCAGCCACGGTTTTAAATATGAACCGTTAATTAAGTTGTTTTGATCCTATGTTTAATGGTTCAGTCAGGGAATAAACTGCAGATCCTTTCTATCTTTCTGTCAGCTTTCATGTCATAGATGCTCACTTTTACCTCATACAAAGAGAGAGAGCAGAAGATTACACTGGTTTGTCAAATTAAGAGAAAATTTCCTTAGGACACAGTACACAGCAATCTCTCTTCACAAATAGATAGAATTATTCAGTGGAAATGTTGGACAACTTCTTATAAGATGTTAGTGACAGAGATGATCTTCTGTAGGAAATAATCAATTCCTAGAATCTGTTCTTCTTCTGTCCTAGGGAAAAAACCTAGAATCTTGAGAGAGGATGGAAGAAAAGATGAATCCTTTACAGAACAAACAGCAAAGAAGCTCTTCAGGATCCCAGAGTCCGCTAAGGACAAATTCCTAGTCCCTACAAAGGGTCAGTCAAATCTAGTAGAGACAAGATTATGAGTATTACAAGCCTACAAGGCAACGGATTCACTACTTCCCCACAGATCCCAGATGTAATCAAAACCAATCAACTTAAAGCATAAACCTTTCTTTCTTAATCATCTTGATCAATCTGGAATTTACACAGATATGGGAAGAAACACAAAGGAAACATTAAGGGTCAGAAATTAGAGAGGAGCGCGTGAGTGAAAAGAATAAAAGTAATAAACTTGTACACAAGACATTCCAAATATCATTACAACAAAGTGTATATCCATGAATAAGAACAAACACCAATCACTGTTCACAACCCCTCTGCTCTTTGCTTTGACTTGCAAGTGCAACAAATCAAACCCATCTCAGGAGTGAAATCAAGGGAAAACAAAAATAAAGATGAAATGTGAAAGAATTAGATGATAGATTTGGAGATAAAATCAACTCCTGCACCTTGTAATGGCACTGCAACCACGGCTATAGGGATTAGCCTGGGCACCAGGTCGACAGTTGTAGTAGGAAGCACCACGTCTAGAGCAAGGCACAGTGTTCCTTTGAAGCGCTCCATAGCTGATGTACTTGCTGGTAGCTAAAATACGGCGGCTAAACTCTGAGTCAAGCCCAAACTCTTCATCCCCATCGAAGCCCAGACAGTCTGCTATTGAGCCTTTGCAGGGTGATCTGGTGGGCATCCAACCCAGATGGTGTTGGAGGTCCCCACCTGCTTGGACGGTGGAAGAAGTCAAGATCAAGATGAACAGGGCAGCACATATCAGGAAAGAAGAACTGAACAACTTGGCCATTGTTGGTCACTGAACCCTCTGCTCTCTTTCAAACACAGTGTGATCCTTCTTCTTCTGGTTTTTGATTCAAAAGATGCAGTCTTTCTTTGTATTGATGGTTTTCTCCTTCTTTTATTTGGAGGTGGGTGAAACAGTACCGGCGATGAGGTAGGGCTCCTGTTTTGCAGAGTTAGACTCTAGGCCGAGACTGAGACGGAGACTTATAATGAACAACAGGTGAATAAATAGCTTTGATGTTGGTCTTTATTTACCAAAATGCCACCATGCCATTGGACATTTCATGGACAGCCACGAAGGTTTTATGTTACGGTAGTATAACTAAGAGGCCAAGGACCAGCAAAAGGACATCATTAACTAAACAAATTCCATAATAAACTATTGCAGAAAAAAAGAACATTTTATAATAATTATAAGTTTTCTTTTTCTCATGTTAATTTCGTTTTAGATAAATAAAGTGGAAAATAAGCATTTAATGTTAAATTAGTAAATAAAAGGGAGTAGTAGTTGGGGTATAATGGGAAGTCCAGAGGTAAGATTTACATGTGATGCTTGCTTGTATCTTTATAATAGGGAGGGAAAAGAAGAAATTAAAAAACAAAACAGAAAGATAGAAAGATGAGAACTGAAGGCATCTAGGGTTTCTTCCAAGTTACAATCAGAAATGTCCGTTTGCATTTCTATTTTCTTTTTTAAATATTACTTGTGCAATGAAAGCATAATTTGGACTTATTTTTTATTTATTTAATTTTTACGTTAAGGAAGCTAAAAACTGGGCCATTATACTGAGATTGGGTTAGACGTACGAACTGATTTCTTTCTCAAGTTCATCCTATTTTACTTGGGTCGATTTAGAGCTCTGTCAGGTTTAAAAAAGGGATGCAACGGCTAGAAGAAAGAAGAAAGAAGAAGATAAGCGCGTGTATGCTGATTG
This sequence comes from Erythroxylum suave, assembly GCA_027563595.1. Lineage (NCBI taxonomy): Eukaryota > Viridiplantae > Streptophyta > Magnoliopsida > Malpighiales > Erythroxylaceae > Erythroxylum > Erythroxylum suave. The sequence continues at coordinate 6,867,449 of JAOSBN010000007.1, read as the reverse complement.
ATGTGCCTGTGACTCCGTCCCCAAGTTCACATTCACATGAATAAATTTAAGGACGGCATTGGACGTGAGTGGCACGTAGCCGTTAAATTGCGAGCGTGCGTGGGACCCTTACAGATCACCAAGACGGTGCTTGCGCGTCCCGAAAAACAAACCCTACCTAAACCCAGCTACATCTAGCTGTCTCCTCATCAACCTTTTAATTTGATATTATATACATATTCTATAGTAAAACAAATCAATAGACATTAACATATTCATCTTGGAAGATACCTTCTTCTACCTTCCTCAATATCAGGTTAGACCCCGAATAATTCAAAACTCTTCTCTTAGCCTCAAGCTGATGTCCATACCAACTACAATCTAACTTAGCTAATCAACTTTTTCTGCACAGATCATCAAAGTCAAAAGGTCGATATCTCCTCCCATAACCAAACAACTCCATCCAAATATTTTACAAGTTTCAAGGACACCTTCAAGAAACACACAAATTTCTTGCAGACTACAAAATCTCTCATGTGAAGTACTGAAGGTTAGTTAGCTCCTATGACATCCTGTCATGTAAGCAATGTTCAGGGATCGTGCTAACACGAAGGGAGTAAACAAAAAAATTATCCTCAGTGGTTATGTTAGGACACCATGAACTGATGGGCCGATTTTGTAGATTTTGAAGACATCAGAATCCAAAGACCTTAACTGTTCCAGCTCCTCCAAATCGCCCAAAATGTTGGAATCCCTGTTTCAACAAAATTTCGGTTATAACGGAATTGAATATTGCCACCACTAACACTACACATATTGCTTACAAGTTTCTCGCCAAAGCTATCTCAAGATTTCACATACAAACACACAGAAAAGTGAATACTTGACGTACTACGTTAAAGAACTGCAAAGGGCAATAAGTACAAAGCTAGCTAGCAACGAGGATATCAGTTCACAATCCCTTATTCCAATTTGTGCTCAATTTCATTCCCCATGTAATAAAGGCAAGAAGTGGCAGTTTCACCTTCACTAACAAGAAAATGCTAAATGAATCACTTCTTCAAAGCAAACATCAGTCTGCATTATTAATGTTCGTATACTTTACAAACAACAGGGCCCCCATAGCTAATTGATAGTTGAAGGTCGATAATATATAACATGTGAGGTCTTGAACCATCTACCGATTGTATAATTTATCTTTGAGAGGTCAGCATGCCCCTATTCAAAACATGTCATTCAAAACTTTATGCAATTTCGACCAAACTTCTAACTGTGAATAGCTAAGACCACATTCATTGAAACCAAATTTCTATACTTCAAGTAGGATCCTGTAACAATCTCTGGCAATTCCAGAAGCAGTTTTAGGTAAAGGCCAATCAAATTTGCTCACTAATTAACCCAAAATTTTCTATGCAGGACAAGTGAAGTATCCATCTGACACATCACAAAGTAATGTTCCAAGTGCATTATACAATCATGTGAGTAAGTCATATTATCCATGAATGCAAATTGGCCACAAAATGTCAACATAAGAGAGACTTTTCTTTGATAAACAACCGTCTTAAAGTGTACCAGTCCACAAAGAATGAAGCCATTACAAATAGCTCAAGCGAATCAATATTCAGAATCTAACTAGTTCTATTTTGACGTAAAAAAGATGGATTTGCCTTACTTTCTTGCTCCAGTCAAAATACAGTCTTAAGGCTATTTTATGCTCCTTGACAAATGTTTTCCAGAAAATTTAATCCTGGAACTTAATATTTGAACTTTTCTTACTGCATGACAATTAAGGGTGTTACAACCTTCAGTTAAGCAGAAGCAATTGCTAGCATTGGCAAAGGTGTTTTGTATCGAATGACACTGAAATACTGTCAAGTATAATAATACTTTTTTCTTGTCTTTCCTTACATTGTTATGAACCTATATTCCATTTCACACGTAATGGAAGCACACAGTCGATTTTCCATTAGTAACTTGGCACTTGTTTGATTTTCCATTAGTAACTTGGCACTCGTTTGAAGGCATATGATGCCAATCAAAAGTCATATATCTATCAGTTGATTAGCCTCAAAGAAAAATAAAGAAAACTTGAAGACACTCATTTAGAAAATGAGAAGGCACTATTAGCAGAAGAAAGGAAACAAGCAACCTTTACAGACACAGCAGTTCCTCATGACTACTGTTCTTCATAGTATGGAGGTGTTGACTGAACACATAAGTCATTTTCATCGGCTCCATCATCACCATCATCATCCTCAACTGCATCTACCCAGTTACTAGGGTGACGTTGCGAAAAAACATGGACATTAGTTTGTGACCTCTCTGAGACCAGGAAGTTGCAAATAGATGAGCTTACAACAAAAGGCAAAAAATTCTCAAATGTTTATTTCCAAAAATCAATCAATGAGCGCTAACCTTGGACTTGCTCACCATGATGTTTCTCCATTTGGTGGCAGCTAATTTTTGCAGTCAAGAAAGTGTAACATAAAACAGAAATCATGAAGTTCAAGTAATAACAGTGTATTCAATTATTTGGTGCAACGAGGCCATATATAATCAATTCCAAGAGTAACAAAAGGTAACTAGGAGTTCAGTATTATCCAGTTGGACTTCTTGTTAAAAAAAAAGAATGAGTCTTGACTCTAACAGCAGTACTTTAATTTCCTGGATGCATGAACAAACATTTTAGTAATGAGGGAAGATGTATGGGAAAACACTTAAGTAGTCTAAGGAGGCTGACAAAACTTGCATAGAAAAGTACAAAAGCAAAACGTAATATACAAGATACGAGTTAGGATCTGCAAAGACATTTTCCCTTGTAGTTGAATATTTTGATACTCGCATTGTCTTAATCCTATGAATTTCCCTCTCCTCACTAACATCCAAAGTTCTTTCACCTTGAGCCTGTCTTTCTTCAGTGCCACCACCACTTCTTGCTCCACCCCCTGCACAAATTTGAAGTAAATAAGTGTTTGAAGCACAGAAGTATCACATGGCAAATGAATCAATACAGATTTTACCTGAAAGATCTGACCAAATTTTTGTATGAGCAGATGGATGCTCGGAGGTATTTACTCTGCACCTCTCTTCTTGTCCTTGAGACCCAATTCCATGCATAGCCTGACCATGCATTGTTCTGGTTTGTTGCAGAGGATCTGAGATATTTCCTTCGTGAAGCTGTGATATAAGCATAGTTGCCAATACAAGTGTAGTATCAAAGTTTGACGTTGATCCATCATCTAGACCAAATTGTGGTGCCATTAAAAGAGGCCTGTTTTCATTACATGATGTTTTCTGAGATAAGAGCCATCTTATAAATAATTTAGTCAACATAGGTAAATTCATATCGATATAGAGTACAATTTTCTGCTAAAATTTCAAGCAAACACTAAGAACACTGATGATAATGATGGTCAACACCTCTGCATTAATGACAACCACAGGTGATGCCCATATTATTCTCGTCTAAAGGAATGTAATCAACTAAGGACCAAACTCTTAACTGCTTCACAAAACTAGAATCATACAAGTTCCATTTCAAATTTGATAATAATCAACAAAAGTGATTGATGGAAATTTTTTTTTCAAGTGAGTTACTATGTTCAGTGATGGATGGTGAGATGTTACCTGTTGGATAAGATTTATGGACTTATTTGGACTTTCAATGTGATAGAATATGGTCCACATTAGGAATTGAATTGTTTTTCTTTATTTATTTATTTCTTCATCTTAATAAAGGTCCAAAACAGTATCATTGGACCAGCCCACAAATGCTTGTTTCAGATGAAATGCAGATCTAAGGAAATGTATGCCTATAGCTAAATACTTCAATGGCTGAGCTCTGATTGACGGAAAGCAAGGTAACAAGTCAGTGGTATTTACTATTTTTATCTATCATAAGTATGTTATATTAGACTTCCAGCAAGTCCCAATTCGCATACTGTGCAACTCTCAAGGCATCATTTCTTTCTCTTTGAAATGGTCTTAATGTACCAAATTAACACCTAGTGTACTGCAGAGCGATAAATGTAACGCACTGAGAGTCTGAACTTTAAAAGCTTCTTACTTTCCAGCTTTCTCAAAGTACAAATGAATGTCAACTTCACAACCTTCACAGAAAGACAGGAATGCCTGCAATTCAAGATACACAGACAAATAGATGAACCAAATTGGTCATTGAACTATATACTGTACCCAGAAACAATATATCAGGACTGCCTTGATAACAACAATGATTAGGTTGTAAGAGTTTTTTCTTACAAGGTGCCGTTGGTTATTACTCAAAAGAATTAACACTTTATTCAACAAATGTAATTAAAAATAGCAGGTAATATTGAAGGGCTTGGAAATTGCACCTTCAATTCCTTCATACCAAATGTCACATCTACGGGATCTCCAATGTGAGTATAGTGAACAAATTCTTCTGTGGGATCTATCCAGAGTTGAGTATGCAATGAAGAATCATTATCTGTAGTTATAAGATTATAACATTAATATCTAATTTGTGACAAGTCAACAAATCGAAACAAAGAATCTGTATCTGCAGTTAGAAGATTACAACATTAATATCCAATTTGTGACAAGTCATCAATTCAAAACAAAGAATCATTGTCTGCAGTTAGAAGATAACAACATTAATATCCAATATGTGATAAGTCACCAATTCAAAACAAATGAACCACTCACCTTTGGTAGGGTCTATATAACTTCTAAGTTCAACAGCTTTTCCTCCTACTTCACTTGCAGCATCGGAAGGTAAAGAAGTGGTTTCTGTTGCAATTATAGTAATCTCCTGGAGTGATGATTGAAAATTACCCAGCAATCTATTGAGGTCCCGAGGCCTCACTACTAAGCTGGTAGGGAATGTTCTCCTATCAAGGGATAAGTGTTGAATGTCGGGCTCAACATTGCAAGTAATCCAATAGGTTTTTCTTGAACCTGTGGCATTATGAATTGGTTTAAAGCCTACAAGGGATTGAAGAGATGCACCTTAACAAGATAAAGCAGACTGATAGAGGCAAGTGCAAGGTAGAAATGACAAGACTAGAATATATAATTTGAACCAAAAGTCCCTATACCTTGGTGCTTGGTGAACTTTTTAACTATCTAATAATAAACCATGTTTCCACATAAATTCAAAAGATGTATGACCATCAACCACTGAACACCTACCACTACAAACCAGATAAAAGGCCGACATCTCATCCCTAGGTGTCGACCTTTATTAATTAACTAAACAGAAACTTTACCACTGAAGCATTCCAAAGTCCACTGCACTTTTGATGCATCGGGATCAGGCAACTGTACAGTGAGGTGATCAATGTTTGCAATTGGCGTCCTAAGAACAGAACATAATGCCTGAATTCCACACCCATTTCAGTAAGGATAGTAAAATTTGACAATTTCAAATCCCATCCTAATGAAAGTTGAAGAAAGGATAACAATCAAACCTTCAAAAGAAGGCTGCACTTTACTTGATTACCAGATATAGTGTAGATATCAAAGAAGCTGGTCTTGAAATTAATAGATTGATAGGCAGATCGTGATGAATTTATGGTGTGAAAAGCGAGCTGTAAATAAACCCAAAAACATAAATAACATAAAACTTGATTGAACACTCGATTCAAACTAAGCTGAACCAAAGTAAACGAATACTTTTACTTACCATTCAAAACCTAGAACCATAGGTTCAGATACCACTAACATTAACACATTAGAAGCAGTTGATGCAAGTAAAATCAGCAATGAAGTAACTAAGTTGTGGGGTGAGAGGGGGTGTTTGGAGAAAGGGAAAACGAGCGAAAATACCAGAGAAGGAGAGGCTTGAATGTCAAGTTCACTGCCAACACGTGCTAGACACGTGATAGACCTGGCCAAAGTCTTCAGGGCGTTGCCGCTCACACTAAATTCCATCTCCTTCTTTCTCTTCCTCTGAGAAGCTTGGCGGGAACAGGCAACTTCCTAGTACCCCAACCCTGCTTTGACTGTCTACCTCTGAATGCCTTTATTTTACTCACCTTATATAACACTATAAATGCAGCCTACATTTCCAACAACCTAATTTAACCTGTTTAGTGCGGAATATGATATGACGTAGTTTAACCATAAAACGATGTCGTATACATTTGACCGAAACTAAAATTCTTCTTGAACATTAATACTTCACAATAACAAAATTTCAATCGTAAATTCAGAAACACATAATTTTACTTTTAATAAAAAAATTAAATTCTTAAATGATAAAATTAAAAATTTAAATTTAAATGTTCCAAAATTTTCATATTCTATTATCATTATTTATTTACTAAAAGTTTTAATTTCAGTATCTTTGAATTTTGAATTTGCGCTTGTATGTCTTCATAATGTGGGTGCTTTGAAAAACATGGACTTTTGGAAGATTTGTTATCCCATTGCATAATATTCTTTCTGATAACTATATTTGTGCATCGAGACAATATAAGCTTGTTTTTATGCGGTCCTTAATTTTTGAAGTGTTGATATTTCGATGAACATACTCATTCTTGTGATACCAGGCTAAAGTTTTAGGAAGGCGGATCTTCCTTGGACCGCCAACCTTTGATTTTAGGGATGATAAATTTTGACTTATGAATCTAAATTTAGTTGTTTTTAATAGACCGGCTTATAAGTCAAGTTTAAGCTCAGGCCCAAACAAACTTGAAGTTCAATTATTCTAAGCAAAACAACATCATTTTGCTTAAAAGAGTCGAGCCTCGGATAAGTTTAGTCTGGGTTAATTAAAAAATAAAATATTCTGTATTTTTAATTTTAAAAATTTTGACGGCCCATTGCACTCCCTATTTGATTCCTTCTTTATGCAATTCATATGTATGATGTTCTTTCTCTCTATTTTGCAAGGGAAGCAGTTGGATCAAGATGAAGGCAACATTGAATCAAAGAATTAAGGAAGTACTCAGTAAACTATTAATATCTAGGTTTCAAATGCCCCTAAAATTTTTAACAAATTAATCTTTTGTTAAGCAATTGTTTTATTGTTTTATTACATAAAGATTCTTATGGTATATTAATAGCTGATCTTCAATCTAAAAACAAATAATCCTATAGTTTTCAACTGAATTACTCAGTTTAAAGTTTATATGATTGCTTTACCAATTTGTGAATCCTTATATTCGATTTGACACTAATCCGAAAGATTTATGTCATCCTTTCTTTAAGGTTATAATCAACTACTTCCAATTATGACATATTTATTCAAATAAGGATTTCTCAATCTCTATGTTATGAAATCGTATTATGATCTAATATCTCAGATCTATTAGAACATAAATAAAACATTTAATCGGATCACAATATATCAATCAAATCAATTGCATTAACAAAATAATCAAAACATCTTAAAGTATCAATATAGGTTTATAATATGGACATTAAAGGAATTTAGTTACATATAATTGTAAACAAAATCAAACAATAACAGGACGAAGGATGAATAGTGAGAGGCTTTTTTTTTTGGTACAAGATGGATATGAAATTAGAAAATCTACCAAAAAAACCTTAACTTTTATAAATGCTTGTATTGTGTACATTAGCGAAAATGTACAACTTTAAGTGGGGAGATGAGTTTAATGAATTTTAAAATATTTTTTATGATTATTACTTTTTAATTATTTTTTAGCTTATTATAATCTTGATTATGAATCTTATTAATCGATATTTTGAATTGATTGAAATCTTTCCATCAATACTATGTTTCATTGTTAAATATTGATTGAAATTGTATACAAAAGGATTATGGTTAGAATAAAATTACTTTTTTAAGTCATATTTTTAGTAATCATTAAGATGATCAAGTTGAATGAAATTGCATAATATTTAGACATATATACATATTTCATTTTCATGAGCTTCTGAGCCTAAGAGCATAATTTCAAAAACTTTTAAACTCTTTTTATTTCTTTCATATGTGTTTTTCAATGTGTAGTAGAATAATTCTAAAACTTGCTTTTATTGTGCATATTGAAATCATATTTGTTAAATTAGAATCATTGACAAGATAAAGGCACTTAGATTCAACAAGTTGTTTTTGCCTATTACTTTGATATTTACTATAACCATAATTTTATCCCTTAGGAATAACCAAGTCGAGCCTTAGCTCTTTTCATTGATTAAAACCAAATTATAAAACTTTATCTTATTTTCTTTGAAGAACTGTTTATTGTTTTGAACCTTGAAGGTTATTTACATTACATGTTGAGATTTGAAATTTGTGAAAGGTCCAATATCTACTAAATTATGGTGTTGAATGCTCATAATGATTAAAAATTGCAAAAAAAAAGGAGCTTATAAAAGTAAAGAAGAAAAGTATATGGTACCAATAGAGTTGTGATGAAAGGACCTGTGTGTTTTGTAAACAAGTCTTGTAATGTTTTCTTTTAGTAAATTTCCTTCAATTTAGCCCTTTATATTATCCCAATCATACCGTACCTAAGTTCTATTACAACCGGCATAAAAACCTTTTGATTTTTATTTCTAGTTCACCCTAAAGACTTTTGTGCATTAAGTGAAATATTGATGAGGGTGTGAAGATGTATGCTTTTTATTTATATGCAATTATTGATGTCATTACTATTAATATTCCTTAGTGAGTTAATTTTAGGATTACTTGACTCTAATTGTATGTTAATTTGATTCATTAGCATTTGATGATGTATAGTTAAATGGACAGATCAAAATTGATGATAGGTTGATGTTGCAAAATTTATAATTTTGATTATGGTTTGCTTGAGGACAAGCAAATGCTTAAGTGTGAGGATGTTTGATAGATATATATTTGACTATATTTTTACACTTATATTTGATGTATTTTGCTTGATAATTTATATTTTTATCATATATTTGTTGCTTAATTTGTGCTAAGTGTGAATACAAAGTATAGTTGCCTTCACAAACTTAAATAAGAAGAATTTGGATGAAAACATAGCATAAAATGAGGATTCAACACATAGAAGCGATGCACAGTAGTGCATTTGCCTATGTACTTCCCTTAGGTCGTGTATTTTTACGATTTTTGAGCATTTTGGTTATGCACAGTCTGATGTAAAGGTCATGCATCAGCCTGTGCATCTCCCTGAATCCTAAATTTTGCCATAAAAAGACATTTTTTAGGAAAGATGAAGAAGAGCAGACAAAGGGATGTGATTCCAAACGCGGAGATCATTACCAAAGGGCAATTTTGGTCCAAAGAAATAGAAAACACAAGGAATTTGTCGAAAGATCCATCAGAATACAAGATCAAATCTCTACATCGCAAAAATATTCGATAGAAGATAATCGAAGAGAACAAGACATGAACCCATTGTTTTTAATTTTTTCCTTCAGTTTATGTTTGATTTCGTTTTAGATAATGTGTAATTAAACATCTTGTTAGTATTTAGGTTAGATGAAACCTATGTTAATATTTTGTTATTATTTGATTCTTGTAATGCAATTGGTTTGATTGTTATATTGTGATCTGATTGAATGTTTTATTTACGTTCTAATAGACCCAGAAATATTATATCATAATCTGATTTAGTAAATAGAGATTAAGAAATCCTATTGATGAATAGATCTACCATAATTGGAAGGAGTTGATTGCAACCATAAAGATAAGATGCCATAAATCTTCAAGATTAGGGTGAAACCTAATAAAGGAATTCACAAATCGGTAAAACAATCCTATAAACTTTAACCTTAGTAATTCGGTTGAAAACCTTAGGATTAGTTGTTACTAGACTCAAAGTCAACTATTAGCATACCATAGAAATCTCCACGGTTCAATAAATCAATAAAATAATTAAGTAATAAAATATCAATTTGTCAAGGGTCTAGGGGGGATTTGAAACCTAGATATTAATTATTGATATCGTAATTTTATAAGTGAATTCTCAATTCTTTGTTCAATATCGTTACCTGTTTTATTTTGCTTACTTTATTAAAATCCAAAATCAATTTGCAGGCTATATAATAGCAAAAAGGTAATTACTAGTAATCACTATCTTTGTAGGATCGACCAATACTTGTCGTACTAGCTATAGCTACGCTATACACTTACGATTATTACAATATTAACTAGCTCAACGAAATAGGTCAATCAAGTTCCTCCACCAATTCTTCCTTTATCCACTCTTCTTCTCCTTCCTAGAGAGAGGTTTCTGGCTTATCTTCTTCAATTATCTCTTGCCACTCCTCTACTTCCTTTTCTTGGACAGAGACTTCTTTTGCTTCAACTTCTTCTAGAAGCTTATTTCCACTCCTAAGGGGGATTGCCATTCAATGTCCTTCAGGATCTGTTTCAATAGAACTGGGCAAATTCCCTTGCATCTTATCAGATATTATCTCCACTAGTTAGTTGATCGAATTCATCAAATTTTGTATATGAGCCTTTGTTTTTTGAGATTCTTAAATGAAATCAGCTATCATATCTTCCAAAGTTAGCTCGTTAATTAGAGGTTCTTGGTGCTGTAAATATTTAGCTAGAGCGTAATCATTCCATCCAAAAGTGTAAGAGTTACTTCATTCTGAGTTGCAGATATTTCTGTATAGAGCATCTTTAGGTTAATTGCACACGTTTAGTCACTCCCGCATATAATTTGGTGTTTGACATTAATAATTGTAGTAAGTACTCCTATAAATGTCACAACATAGTATAGACATCGGTTGAGACTACAAAACCATGTGAGAACGCCTCTTTCTCCTATATGGTGATGTTACAGATTGCGAAGTCATATTCTGGCTTCCATAAAAATACTATTTGCTCCATCTATCTATTGTGAGTTGTGGGTATGACTTTAAATATTAATTTCCTCAAAATAATTCACAACTTAAAATCAAAGTAGAGAAGTTCAAAAGACAATTAAAAAAAAGCCAAAAATACAACAGGATATAATAAATAAAACAAAACAAAATAAATATAAAGATAATGACTAGAGTAATATCAAAGTCCCCAACAACAGTGTCGACAACAGTGTCAAAAACTTGATTGATTTTTTTAAGTTAGTAAATGTTGAATTAACCGCAAGTGCATGGTGTAGTTGTAGCTAGTACAGCAAGTATAGATTGTTCGCACAAGGACTATGAGTACTAGTAATCACCATTATCCTAGCTATTATCTAGTCTACATAAATGATTTTGATTTGTAATTTAAAAGAAAATAAAACTAAAGCAAGTAAAATAAATAGTCAAAAGGATTTAATCAAATAATTAAGGAAGCACTTACTAACTATCGATATCAGAAAATTAGTATCTAGGTTTCAAATCCTCCTAAAACTCTTTAACAAATTGATCTTTTATTATGTAATTATTTTATTGATTTATTGGACCATGGAGATTCCTATGGTATACTAATAACTGACCTTGAGTCTAATAACGAATAATTCAAATGTTTTCAACCGAATTACTCAAGTTAAAGTTTATAGAATTGCTTTACCAATTTGTGAATCTCTCTAATACTAGAAGATTTATCATATCTTTAAAGTTGCAATCAACTACGGTAAATCTATTCAAACAAGGTTTTCTGAATCTCTATGTTACAAAATCATATTAAAACCTAATATTTCAAATCTAATAGGAGATAAATAAAATGCATAATACATCAATCAAACCAATTGCATTAATAAAAGAATTAAAAGATATTAAATATCAACATAAGGTTCATCTAACCTAGACACTAAAGAAATTTAGTTACATAAGATTAGAAACAAAATCAAACAATAACATCAAGAAATGGTTTCTTTATATTTTCCACTTCTCTATATCAAAATCGCCCTTTGAATTGCCTCTCAAAGTCTTTAGACATCTCTCTATGACTGCTCCTCTCAATTGCTTCTAAATACTTCCTTTAAAATTTTAGGGCTCTGGGTGATGCATGAGCTGATGCATGGTTGTGCATTAAATCATGCACAATTCAAAATACCCATAATTCGTGAATTTCATTAGCTTGAGAGAAGTGCATAGGTTGTTACATGCCTATTCATCGCTTCTGTGCTTCGAATCTTCATTTTATGTCATGTTTTCAATTGAATTCTTCTCCTTTAAGTCCATGAAGGCAATTATACTCTGTAAATACACTTGAAGTAAATCAAGTATCAAATACACAATAATAGTATAAAATATTAAGCAAAAATATATTAAATATGTATTATAAATATAGTTCATTATGCATCTATCAATAATACACCCAAATCTTAATTGGTTTTTATTTCGAGAAAATTAGAGAGGATGATAATATAATTGAATTGTTGCTGCTTGACAAGTTTTAGGATCCTTTATTTAAAATTTGGGCCTAAGCTCAGCATCCTCATCAACAAGCCAACCTTCCAAGTGCTGATTGGTGACTTAATCGCATAGTGAACCACTATATTCAATTTGAATATTTCAAACAATAACCTAGAGCTTTACTTATCGTGACAACTTAACTAAACTTTAGCTTGTCATTAGAGCAGAGAACTTCGATGGTAGAATTGTACAATGATGCGCTTGGGCAAGATCAGTAGATTGTACAATGAGATAGGTTCAAAGCAATGTTTTTGGAGGTAGCATCTTAGCATCAAACTTCTTGTTGATTTGTAGCAACCAAAATGTCCTAAAGTAACAGCTTCCACCAATCTGCGAAAGAAGGAAAAGCTTTTTTATTATTCTTTCCAAGGAATCACCAAAAAATTTTAGAGTTATTTCATCTCAATTATCACATTAGTCCAATAAGCTATTGGGTATAAATAAGATTCTTGAATATTATTTTCATATTAGTTGGATCATTGTGACCTATCCTACAATCAATTTACATTTCCATGAAAATTTCAGTCTCAATGAACAAAAACCTTAACTTAAGGATGGACTTCCAAAGCCAATGTTGAGGAATTGAGAGCTCCCTTCCACTTTGAATGTAACTTTTATTCTCTAGATAGAATATATAGAAAAAACACTTGTACATAGAAGAGACGTGAAATCTGAAAAAGGAAAATATGGATTTGAAATCTTGAGTTTTTGATTTCATATTAGGATTCTCTTACCATGTGGCAGCGGCTTAAGGCTACTTGTAGATCCACAAGCAGTTGACCAAATATGAACCCCATGATTCATATTTGATCCACCGCCTGTGCATCCAGAAGCAAACTCAATCTGCTGTCACTGCATGATAAACAATATCTAACAATAGTATATAAGGTTGAGAATCAACAATCATCCTTAACACTTAAGTCTTTTGGATCGACCTCATTCTCCACTCAACTTAAATTTCAAAATAGTAACAACATCTAACAATAGCATATGAGGTTGAGAATGAGTAATCTTCCTTAAGACTTAAGTCTTTTTGATCAACCTCATTCTCAACCCAACTTAAATTTCAAGACATGATTCTAACAAAATCCCATCTACTAAAAATGCTGCATAATGGAGAGAGGCAATCTTCAAGAATCTTCATTTATGAAACATCCATCCATATATAAGTGTCATATATTTATTATCCAATTACTAAAGACAATATTATAATATATACGTATTCGATTATAATGTACATACAGCTCGCACAAGCATCAACTTAATACCAGACCATCTTTCTGTTAGAAAGTAAGATATGTATATAATGGATGTTGAGATTATCATAGCACGTGCTAATGATCAAGACCTTGAATGATTTCACTGTAAACTGCATTCATAAATTCTTTAATTTACGTGTGCAAGAAGTAAGAGTAAGTCAAGAATGATAAAGACCAATTCTAGCCCATTAAGGGGACGCTTTCCTCATAATCTGACCGTAGAAATTTCTACCATACGCTGCCTAAGCATTGAGACAGAGCAATCATCCTTTGAAGATGTCAATGCTACAACGAGTAATGAATTTGCAGTAAAGAAACGAAGAAAAGGGAAATATGAAAGTTGGTTTTATTGCAGGCAGGGCCGAGTATTTATTATCCATGGCAGGCGTCAATATCCTTAAATGACGACATTTGAGTTTTTACATGACGACATGAGATGTAAACATGAGCACATCTAAGTCATCGCTGCCATGGCTACACGTGGCAAAATGGGCATATTTGATATTTTAGAATACGTAAAGCAGGATTTGGAAGAAGGCAGAAAGAGTTTATTTGACTCCATATGAACTCAATTTGATACAAATCTTAAATCTTAAGTTTTAGTTATTGTCATGAACTGTTGTAATCCCAATGTGCATTCAGACAGACACAACATGAAAAAGCGAAATTTCTGTACATGTATTGTTTGAGTAATTTAACAAAATAATCAAATACATGAAGAAAAGCATAGTTTTTGGTACACTCTTTTCTATCCAGCTTAGGGACAATCCGATCAAACTGAATTCAGTGTTTTGAGTGTTTAGGCCTCACTTCAATGCCTTCAATCACAAGCCCTCCTTTCAAATGTTGACCCTTTACTTCCATAAACCTCATCTTCACTTCCTCATCATTTTCTCCATTAAAGAACTCTCCAAGCTCAATCTCCAGCCACCCATCTTTCCTCTCAACTGGAACCCGCTCATCTCCCTCTATCACTCTTGACTTCAACATTTGCATGCGATTGCCATAAAGCAGACGCTCCATTTGCTGCTTCTTCTCATCTTGACCTCGTCGTAGACAAGCTGTGCCATTAGTTACTTGATTCCCTACTTCAACTGATATCTCTGATGGCAATAAATCCAGACCATATGCTCGATCAGCAATTTTTAGTATAAGGTATGCTCCATATCTTGTGTTTGGTGACAGCATTCCAGTCCTAATCTTGCCTTGAATTTCCAACCAACACATTGTTCTAAGTACAGCAACTTCAGAGAACCTGCAAGAAACAGGAATTTCTGTAAGATATCAACGTTCCCTGTCTTTCTCTTGAGAATCTGGGTAGCCAAGCTTTGGGTTTTTCCCATTAGACAGCAATCCCACATGATGCTAGGTTATCAATAGAAAATGAAGAAGAAATTTAACCCAGTAAATGATAGAAAAGTTGATCGAACCTTGATTCAGGCGAAGAAGTCCAGCCCCAATACATTGGTTCGTCGCTCCATGTTATGGAAAGTTCTCTTGCCGACAGTACATAGGATTTCTTCCCAGATGATCTCTCTAGCTTGAAACTCTGCGATTATTAACAGATTTTAGGATCGAAAGCTATATTGTTCGAATTTTTAATTATTTTAGGAGTACAAATTCTTACCTTTCTACCACCATCTATGAGAATTGGGTTGCAGGGTCGAAGAAAAAGTTCTTTTCTCGACGAAAACTTCAAGGGAGTAGTGGATCTTGAAGCGATGTTCTGGTAATCAGAAGGCAAGAATCTTTCCCAGACCATGTCGGACTCTGCAGCTGATTGAAATGAAGAAGAAACCAACGAAGATTTGCAAGCATCCATAGGAGATGTGAACGAAATAATTGAAGAAATACAGCCTTCAGGCAAGCTGTTAAACCCAGTTTGACCTTCCATTCTCAAAACCTTTTGAAGACAAAAGAGGTTGGCAATGCAAAATCAAAACCAAAGATGAGCTCAGATTCAATCTCTCTGTTTAGGATTTGCCTGATGGTCCAGTCATTGTGCTTATGCCTCTCAATATATAAGATAATTAGTCAATATTGACGGCGACTTCCAAAATCTGGTCTCATGCAAGTTGATGGTCTTGTTCCCATCAAACTTCGTCCGATTCAGTCGACGCCAACCCAGAATTAAATAAAATAATAAACAAGTCGTTGTCAATGGAATGATCTTGAGTTAAAAATGGAAATCAATTTGATAAACGATTTAATTAATTAATAGGGAAAAGAAAAGATTAGAATACAAAAATGCAAACGCAACAATGATAGTTGACCTTCATTTATGCCGGCACGTGCTGTGTTGCTATCGATTTGTCATCCCGTTGACACAACCAAGTCAATATGCGTCCACCGACGACTAGCTTTGAATTCCAAGTTTCTATCTAAGTACTTCAGTTTACATATATATGTATAGTCTTGCCCTTTTCAGATTAGTCTAGGCCTAACACAAATGTATGAATGACAATTCCAACCACAGGGTGCTCTAACCCGTCTGTTCGACCTGCTTTCATCATCTAATTTTTGTCTCTTTCCTATTTAACTTATGGATGAAAAAAGTTAGAACAGGGTAGGAACACCTTACCAGCAACAAGACGACTTGGGGTGAGCTTAATTATGCTTATTGGAATATAATGACTTGGATATAGAAAAAGTAGTGACAAGCATCTAGACAATTTCTAACCTTTTACCAAGAAAATAAAAACCAAAGCTAAAGTAGTGACAATCATCTAGACAATTTCTAACCTTTTACTAAGAAAATAAAAACCAAAACCAAAGTAGTGACAAGCATCTAGACAATTTCTAACCTTTTACTAAGAAAATAAAAACCAAAAGCAAGTGGTAGGTCACTTACATATCATCAACGCCGTTTAACACCAATTAATATCAATTATGTAAAATTGAATCAGATTGGTCAGTTTTATCAAGTTAAGTACGAACTAGAGTGATTTTCAGTAGATTTTTATTTTCGACCATTGTCAATATAAATCAACCAGTAAAATAACAAGCCAGCCTGTTTTTGTACCGTGAATTGTGAAACTTAGAAGAAGGAGAGTAAGAGTAGATGCATACACTAGCTGGTCTCTCTAGGAACCACCCACTCACACGTCACCGAAGGTATCAATTTTCTTGTACCTTTCTCTGTGTATGTACTGACTCAAACCCCTAAAATCAAAATACATCGACGTTTAATCATACAATGAAGCAAAGCACTAAAGGTATGCGTCATTTTATATTTGTACAACTCAAAAGGAAGCGAGAACAACGTACTACTAATAAACTCAAGACAAAGGGTAAGATCTTAATCTAAGTCCATGCATACAATATGAGAGAGATTGAAAGGGAAGAGTAGAAAAATGAAGCTAAGTATGAAAATAGTAAAAAAGAAAGAAAATCAAGAAGCAAAGAGATGCACACGATAATGAGAGAGAATAAGAGATGCATACGAAAATCAAAAAGTTAAATTTTATATATAAAGCTAAGATCTTAAGGAATACAAAATCATGAATATTAAATTATAATAAAATTATTTACTTCTTTAAAAAAAAATCTTGTATGTTATATTTAGGATTTTAGTATCAAAAAATATAAACATGATTAATTAATAAATAGATTCATTTTTAACAATAAAAGTTATTATTTATTAAAATAAACTGAATTGAATCGAAAAGTTGATTAATTCAAAATTTATACTTTTTATTTATTATATACCAGTTTTATAATAGTTTAATATCAATTAAACTTTTAAACCTTAAACATTCCTTTGATCGGTTTGATGTTTGATCCGATTTTTAAAACAATGATTAATATCCATTATTCAATCCTTGATGAGTTTGGGGTGTTTCCAACGGGTCTCTTATTGTCTGCTTATAAGCCTTCTAATCTAATTGATGTCAATAACCCAATACATAATAATCCAGATTATGATTAGCATCGTCAACCATGAATAAAACATATAATTTAATCTATATTTTTGTAATATCAACGTAACGTTGTTCATAACTTAATTATTTTAAGTTGTTATGTAAATACAACACATTATGATATCTTCTTGTGGCAAAATGTAACGTCAAAAAGTAACGATAAAACCCAAGATCATGCATACATTGACTTGTTTCTCGTCTATTTCTCCTTTCACTTAAACCAGGAAGATAGCTCTGTGGGATCGGTTGGTCGTTTAGGCAACCGAGACGTCGATGTTTTAGAAATAGTGTTTGAACATGGACGACATGAAAACTTGGGGTAGAAGTCAAATTTGGTGTACCCAATACAGCTGCTTTCAGGGCAACTTTAACTAGATGCTTTCTTATCCATATTCCAAACCAGTGCCGCGTTAAAGCAGGGTTCTGCGCAAGGGCCCAAGGACCATGAATTAGCACACCATGTACACAAAAGTGCTTATCTTGAGCTCGTCACTTCCATAATTGACCCATATTATCTACTACCGTTTTGGATATTCTTTTTTAATTAGAGTGATCAATGCAATTACAGATATTTTTGGGTGTGAAAACAAATGAACCACGAGTGTACAGAGATTTCCAACTTCCGCCTTGTGAAAGCTTAAAGTTTAACACACCATGTATAGAAAGAAGTACAAAAATAACAAATGTATAGAAATTACATAATTTAAAAGTAATTATAAGATCATTCAGTAATAGATTACAAGAATTAATAATTTTTTTAGAAACTAAAGAAAGAATATACTAAATTAGAAGTTCAATAGATACACAAGTGAGCAAAGGTTATATCATAAATAAATACACAAATAGACAAAAAGTACAGATGAGATTTTGTCTTGTACTTTGCTCACGAGAGCAATCTTTAATGACATCAGATTGGCCACAATGACCATTAGTGGCTGACTAGAGATACTCGACTAATCCTTTTTTTGAGAATCGATTAATCCTTTTCTTGATAAATCAGGTTGTTAAAGTTTTCGAGATGAAGCTATTTCAGGTGCGCAAGGGATATGCATTTAGTTCATTAGCAATTGTTCTTTGATCCATAAGAGTAATTCAAGTGCCACTTGACTCTTAATCTTATTTAGGAAATTGGGTTAAGTGAGGATCTTGCTTGTGGTGAAATAATTATGAAATATTTTTTTATAATTTTTAAAAGTCAAAATCACTTAAATACTATAATATAATTAACATATAAAACATAAATAATAATTCGTACCTTAGTTTGAAATTAGACCATTTTCTTGTAATTTTCTTCAAACTAATTTTGAAACCGACTCATTTCATCCATCGTAGTCTCATAAGTATCTAATTTTTAACGATATCTACAAAACATGTTAAAATAACTCTACAAAAATTATAGAAAAGGTTATATAATAAGTGTTAGCTCCCTTAGAACCTAAACATACTAATAATAGATTTTAGACATTTTAGTAATTTAACTAAAATCAAAATTTTGCTTTAAAAAAAAAAACTAAAATCAAAATTTAATTTTAATTAAAATTTGATTAGAGTTACAATTAAGGATAATTAAATAATAAGGATGACCAAATAAAATTTAATATCTCATATTGATTCTTATTTATTATTGTTAGAGTAGTGCTTTAAAGGCAATCACCTTTAACACTTTTGTACTGACTTTGTTTTGATTAATAAGGCGAAAGACATTTTTCATTAATTTAATATTTGTTTATATATGAATTGATATTGATCTTAAATCAAACTAATGAAGTCCATGATGCAAAACATAACATGAAGGAAATCATGATGAGATCATGATAATGAGATTCCTATCATGTGCAATTATGTTAATATCTAAATAATCCCTAATTATAGGATTCATAAGATAGGACATTATTAATCCAAACACACTAGCATATGTTATACTTCTTGCTTTGATCAAGCAGTAGATCTCATAAACTGTAAACATGAGATATTTAGAGTTAATATGTGGATTCTTACTAAGGGTAATAAGTAAATTGGATGACTCGATATGAGATTATCATAGAGATGATCTATCAAATGTCAATAATTAATCTCATCATAGCAATGATGCAAACATCCTTAGACTTAAGGTACTCAAGGATATCTTGGATACCAATCCTGTGCGTTAACATCATTCCTTGTTACTTCAAGACGAGATCGCTCTTAAGGTAGTGATTGGGTATAACTATTAGTATTTGAAGGTAATTAGGTAGCCAATAAAGGATTCACAACTCCTGATAGAAGGAGAGGATACCCACAACCTCTTGTCTAGGTCATTACTCGGGAGTCTCTAGCTAGAGCAATTATGCGTCATGAAGAGAGTCTTCAATGACACATCTTCATAAGAGTAATGAGATCCCATTTGGACTAGATGTGACGTAGTCAGTCTAATGGGAGTTGACACGTAACCAATACTCCAAACTAAGTGGGGTATAGTATGATGAAGGGACGAAATGCAAGGTAATTTTCTACGGAAAGGTTTATAAGTTGGATAATTAACTATTGAATAGTTTATGTGTTGATCCACTTATATTCCGACAAATTGGTATCATGAAACCTTCATGATACCAATTTGTCGAAATATAAGTCATGATTTGATAGAATTAAAAGTAAATTCAAGTGCCTAAAATAACCGAGAACCTAAGGGTCACATGGATAAAAGATCGGATGAAAAGTATAGTGTGTGTGACTAAATTTAAGTAGGTCGCGATCATGGCGAGCCTAATTTTTAAAAAAGCCACGATCATGGCCCATTGGCACAATTGTGATAAAGGGCACGAATCAGTACATAAGTGAGTTCTTCACTTATGTACATAAGGCTTAATCACTTCTTACACACTTGAGTGAGAGCATTAGGTCTTGATAAGAGTTCTAGAGTGAGAGAGAGGTATCAAGAACCTTGTTCTTGTAATCCATGCAATTGTTGCATGAATCAAATTGCATGCAATAATATTCTTGATCTATTCTTCCATCATCTTGAGCATCTACTAGAATCCATCTAGTTTGGTGCTCAAATCACCCTTATGCATTGTTTCTTCATCTTCTTTGCGTGTTTTTGGGTGATCAATGAAGGGTTTGTTGTTTGCAACAACTTAAACAAGCAGAAGAAACAAGAAAGGAGGAGAAAAAAAGGTAAAAATATTTTATATTTTATGTTCTTTACATATCCTTGCATACATGTATGATTTTGTGGTTTTCGGGTTGTCATGGTGTCAAAATCTAATGGTGTCAAAATCTAAACTCTGACACTTTTGTTACATACATGTGTATGTGATGCATACAATCATAGCAAACCCTACAAGTGGTATCAGAGCTAATTTATGCATGAAATAGATGATGTATTGAATATATGCAAACTGTTTACTGGGTTATGACTGACATGCATGTGGATTTGAAATAACTTCTGCAAAATATAATTTTTTTTCTAATTTTCTTTTGCAAAAATGTTTATAAGATGTTATATCATGTTTTCGTAAAAGGAAATTGCAATTGACTGTCATTTGCTATTCCATACTATTCATGTGTTGATTTCTGGGAATTTCGTAATAATTCTAGAAATTTTGTTTTTCTATTTTTCTTTCGTAGAAATGTTTATAGGGTCTTATCTTATGTTTCTATAAAAAGAAAATGCAACTGAATGTCATTTGTCATTTTATTACGAATTTAGTTTCAACTTGATGCATGTATGAAATTTTGGAAATTCTGGAAATGTGATGAACATGCATGCATGAAAATTCCATATTAATTTTATAAAAATTGTTTTTATAAATTTTAAGCATGCATATGTAAGATGAGATGTTGCCACATGTATGAGATGCATGACCCTTGTCGTTAACTTGATTGTCTTGTGCATGTATAAGGTAATGTTTGACTAGTGTTAGAAGTAATGTAACAAGTATCATATACATATGATGTGTTGGCTTATTCCAATTTATTAATAAATAATTCATAAGAATTAGATTTTGAAATTTTTTATTAGACACATTTAGAATGTGTACAAGACTCTGGAATTTTTTCGGAATTAATTAGATTTGATTCAATTAATAAATAAATTCAAAGTCAATATTGGTAAACTTTTTGAAAGTTAGATGGATTTGAATTACTTAGTGACATAATGTATATATTTCGGTTATAAGACCTAAATAAGGTTCTTATGTGATAAGAAATGTATGTAATAACATGTTTAATGCATGTGCTTGAAATTAGGGTTCTAGAAATTTTCCAAACATCGAATCGGTCCTTTTAGTGTCTAGCAGGTTAACTTATTTGTCTTAACGATTTTGGCCGTTAAGATAAATTTAAAATGTGCTAAAATTGTTTAGATAAATTTGAGATGACCTAAGGATGTTATAGAAGACTAATTGGTGTATGAAAATTTTGGAAACCCTAGGGATTAATTTAATCCAATTAGAGTATAACATTTCTATTGTGACTAAATAAAGGCATATAAACTAAGATTAAAGTGTTTAATCTAGACATCCAAATAATTAAATTTTAGGGTTTCTAATCGAATCACGTTCATAATTCGTACTAACCAAGACTAACATTAGTACCTGATTAGGTTTAAGAGTTAAATCGAATCACGAACTTTAGATGCATAGTCAAGTCACAACCTAAGTTAATGTTCCTTTGTGTGATACATGCATTAGATGCATTTTAAGGTAATTTTGGACATAAGCTCAATTCAATTGAGTTGTCCATAACCTAAATGTATTTATGTGATATAAATATTAAAGATCATCCAAGTATAGATGAGACCAAAGAACAAATCCCTCGAACCAAAATATTAAGACTTACACCTTCAATTGATATGACAAAAACCAGAGTTCTTTTATAGCTGGGTTATTGGGCAAACCTAAGCCCACTCTACGCGTATATTTTCAAACCATGAAAATTAGATTTTTGGATTAACAGGTTGCTCCTAACTGGAAGCGATGATTTGTTGGGCAATTCTAAGGTCTATATAGATAGAGGCGAAGTTGGGTTATATGCATGGAATGTATACAAATCAGGAGTTGATGACCCAATGAGTGTGCTAAATCAATAGTTGATGGCACAAGTCGATAATTACATAAATGAATGTAATTGGTATGAATGATACCTACCGATTGACCTAAGATAACTTGTTGGGCAAACCTAAGGTCATTCTTGGTGATATCGAATATCGACTCATTAAGAAAACTGTAAGTTTTCTCGAATTCTTGGTGAGGGCTATATATTTGAATAAGAATAGTGGGACCTATAGTGCATATGATTAAAATCGTTATTGATATGCATTAATGTACTTTCTAACACTTTCTCTTGTTCTTCTAGGTTGTTGAATCGCACGATGTCTTATAGTGTAAACTTACGCTCCCTATTAGATTCCAACAAACTCATGGGACCAAACTTCTTGAATTGGCTACATAATTTGAGAATTGTTCTCAAAGCTAAGAAACTAGGATACATCCTAGATGAACCACTTCCTAATCCCCCTATTGTCGATGGATCTGATGAAGATCAGAAAGCTTACAAGAAGCTATTGGATGATAGTGAGTTGGCTAGCTGTATAATGATAGCCTCCATGTGTAGCACCCATATAAACCCCCTGGGAGGATATATGAATGCCACACAAAACAGTATACCAAACCAACGCATACGAAAACTTT
>JAOSBN010000007.1:6809916-6844228 GCA_027563595.1 Erythroxylum suave | reverse complement strand
ACGAATACTCAATTATGCAAAGCATATGATGTACTGGAAATTCCTAAATTTTCTAACCCCTAACGTGGGGTATTACACCATGTCACCAGAACTGCAAAAGCAATAAAAGGCTGTGGATGCTCATACCATAGTCTACCATCTGAGGGAACTGTTTAATGAGTAAGCTCGATCTGAAAGGTCCAAGACCTCGAGGTTGCTTTCTGTTCAAAGATGGCTGTGGGATCATCTCTAGTGCAGTATGCACTGAAGATGAATGGATATATTGAGAGGTAGTTTGGGTTTTATAATGGATCATGAATTAAGTATAGACTTAATTCTGACTGGTTTGACAAATAGTTATTCACAGTTTGTGTTTAACAATTGGATGAACCAAATATCCACGACGATACTTGAGTTGTTTAATCTGCTTAAAACAATTGAGCAACCTATCGAGAAAGATAGTAAGGCTGTGATGCTGGTGGACTCTGCTTCTGGTTCTCGAAAGAAGAACCAAAAGAAGAAGAAGAAGTCTAAGAAGCTAGTAGGAGGTGTAGCGAAGAAAAAGGCAAAGGAGACAACACCAAAGGGGATATGCTTCCATTGCAACAAGGAAGGACATTAGAAGAGGAACTATAAAGCTTATCTAGAGTCGCTGAAGTAGAAGAAGGCATTAGATGCCCCACCATCTACTTAGGTATGATATTTTTCATTGAGGTTAATACTATTTCTAACATTTGGGTATTAGATACCGAATGTGGCTCACACATATGTTTTAATATCCAGGGTCTTAGGGATAGTAAACCGCTTAAGCAGGGAGAGATGGACCTACGTGTGAGAAATAGAGTAAGAGTTGTTGCATTAGCTGTAGGGACATATGTTTTGTATCTTCCTAGTGGACTAAAGTTAGTTTTGAAAAATGCTATTATGTACCCATTGTGACTAAAAACATTGTATCTGTTTCATGTATTAATAAAGCAAGATTTCATTTAAATTTTTCAAGCAATGGTTGTTTAATTATGTTGTATGATACTACTACATTGTGCAATAGAATTTACATATCAGATATGTCCAATCCAATTTTAAATATCAATGACAATAAAAGATTAAAACGAGATAACTTAAAATCATCTTATTTATGGCATTATCGACTTGGCCATATAAGTGAGAAACGTTAAGCTACACAAGAATGGTATCCTAGGGCCATTTGATTATAAATCATATGAAACATGTGAATCTCGCTTATTAAGCAAGATGACTAAATTATCTTTTAAGGGAAAGGGTGAACGAATGAATGGGTTATTAGACCTAATACATTCTGATGTATGTGGTTCGATGTCTATTCATGTTAGAGGTGGTTTTGTATACTTCATTACTTTTATCGATAATTATTCACGATATAGGTATGTGTATCTAATGAGATACAAGTTTAAAGCGTTTGAAATGTTCATACAATTTAGACCTAAAGTAGATAAACAGCTCGATATAAATATTAAGACACTTTGATAAGATCTAGATGGTGAATACTTAAACGAGGAATTTCTAACTTATCTTGGAGATAATGGGATAGTATCCTAATAGGCTCTACCTCACACACTGCAACATAATGAAGTAGTTGAAAGGAGAAACCAAATCTTGTTGGACATGGTAAGGTCAATGATGGGCTTAGCAGATCTACCGAAATCCTTTTGGGGTTATGCACTCAAGACTTCTATTTATGTGACAAATAGAGTCCCTTCTAAGGCAGTTGAAGTTACTTCATATGAGATATGGACTAACAAAAGCCCTATTTTTCTCATATGAAAGTCTTGGGTTGTTTGGCTTATGTGAAGCGGATTTGATCAGACATACTTAAAGCGAAATCTAATAATTATAGGATATCCTAAGGAAACGATTGGATATTAATTCTATAATGCTTTGGAGAAAAAGGTTTTTATCTTAAAGCATGCTGTCTTTTTAGAGAAAGAGTTTCTTCTAAGAGAAGTAGTGGGAGCAAAGTTGAACTTGATGAAGTTCACGATGCTCAAATAGATATAGATCAATTGCCTGAACTTAAAATTATTGTTCATGGAGATAAGACAATAGTTGAACTTTCTAATACACAAAATGTTTGTAGGTCAAGTAGGATATGCAATGTTCTAGAGAGATATTAATTTCTCGTAAGGGAACAAAAGGACATATTATTGATAGAGGATGATGAGCCTATAACTTATAAAGAGGCTCTGAAGAGTTCAGAATCTCAAAAATGGCTTCAGGCCATGAAGTCCAAAATGGATTCCATGTATGAAAACCAAGTATGGACTTTGGTTGATCCACCCAAAGGGTTAAAACCCATAGGGTGTAAGTGGATTTTCAAGAAGAAAATCAAGATGGAAGGTAATGTGATTACCTATAAAGCTAGGCTAGTCGCTAAAGGTTATCGTCAAAGACAAGGAGTTGACTATAACAAGACATTTTGTCCCATAGCCATGTTCCATTAGAATACTCCTAGCCATTGCTGCTCATTATGATTATGAAATATGGCAAATGGATGTGAAGATGACTTTTCTGAATGGAAATGTAGTTGAGGATGTGTATATGATACAACCTGAGGGCTTCATATCTAGAGATGGCCAAAGGGTATGTAAGCTTCAGAAATCTATTTATGGATTGAAGCAAGCATCTAGGAGTTGGAACATCTGATTTGATGAGACAATCAAAGAGTTTAGTTTCTCACAAAATCATGATGAACCTTGTGTGTACAAGAAGGTTAGTATCATAAACCTTATGTTATATGTAGATGACATATTATTAATAAGAACCGATGTCTCAAATTTGTAATCAGTCAAAGTTTAGTTTTCCCAGAATTTTTCCATGAAAGACTTTGGAGAAGCGACTTATATGTTGGGAATAAAGATCTATAGAGATAGATCGCTAGGTCTTTCACAGCCAACATACATAGACAAAGTGCTAAATAGGTTTAGCATAGAGCAGTCCAAGAGAAGGTTTCTTCCTATGACTTATAGGATAAAACTCTTGAAATCTGTGTGTCTCAAGATACAAGATGAGAGGACTCGCATGAGTATGATCCCATCTGCTTTAGTAGTAGGATCAATCATGTATACAATGTTATGTACAGGACCTCTATATCATATGCTCTAAATGTTACGAGCAGGTATCAATTGGATCCTGGTGAAGGTCATTGGGTAGCAGTTAAGAATATCCTAAAGTATTTGGGACTAAGGATGTATTCTTGATCTATGGAAATGGAGATCTCGTAGTGAGCGGGAATGTCAGTTTTCAATCTGACCAGGATGACTCCAAATCCTAGTCAAGTTATGTTTTCGCACTAAATGGTGGAGCTGTCAGTTGGAAGAGTTCCAAACAAGATATGACTACAGATTTGACAACCAAGTTAGAGTACATTGCGACCGCGGAAGCGGCAAAAAAAGATGTTTTGATCAAGAAGTTTGTTATGGAACTTGGAGTGGTTCCTATCATAGTAGACCTAATATTGTTGTACTGTGACAACAATGGGGCTATTGCACAAGCACGTACTCAGGAGATATCACCTGATCAAGGAGATAATTGATAGAGGTGATGTGAACATAGAGAGAGTGCCCACAGATCAGAACATCCCTAATCCTTTGACTAAGCCACTTCCTCAAACAAAATTTGATTCCTGTGTAGTCGCCTATGGTATTAGACACAATGGCGATTGGTTTTAGTAAAAATGAGAGATTGTTAAAACAGTTCTCTAAAGGCAATCATCTTTAACACTTTTGTACTGACTTTGTTTTGATTAATAAAGCGAAAGGCATTTTTCATTAATTTGATATTTATTTATATATGAATTGATATTGATCTTAAATAAAATTAATGAAGTCTATGATACAAAAAATAGCATGAAGAAAATCATGATGAGATCATAATAATGAGATTCCTATCATATGCAATTATATTAGTATCTAAATAATGCTTAATCATAGGATTAATAAGATAGGACATTATTAATCTCCTATCTTATTAATCCAGATAGACTAGAACATGTTATACTCCTTGATTTGATCAAGCAGTAGATCTTATAAACTATAAATATGAGATGTTTAGAGTTAACATGTGGATGCTTATTAAGGGTAGTAAGTACATCAGATGACCCGCTATGATATTATCATATGGATGATCTATCGAATGTCAATGATTAATCTCATCATAGCAATGGTACAAATATCCTTAGACTTGAGGTACTTAAGGATATCTTGGATACTAATCTTGTGCTTTGATAGCATTCCTTGTTACCTCAAGACAAGGTCGCTCTTAGGGTGGTGATTGGATACAACTATTAGTATTCGAAGGTAATTGGACAACCAATAAAGGATTCACCACTCTTGATAGAAGGAGAGGATGATACCCATGACTTCTTGTCGGGTTCATTAATCAGGAGTCTCAGGCCAGAGCAGTTATATGTCATAAAGAGAGCCTTCAATGGCACATAAGAGTAATGAGATCCCACTTGGACTAGATGTGACGAAATCAGTCTAGTGGGAGTTGACACATAGCCCATACTCTGAACCAAGTGGGGTATAGTATGGTGAAGGGACGAATTGCATGGTAATTGTCTATGGAAAGGTTCATAATTTGGATAATTAACTATTGAAGAGTTCGTATGTTAATCCACTTATATTCCAACCAATTGGTATCATAAAACCCTTTATGATTTGATTTAATTAAAAGTTAATTCAAGTGACTAAAATAATCAAAAGCTTAGGTCCCACACACGTAAAAGATCGGATGAAAAACATAGTATGTATGGCCAAATTTAAGTAGGCCACAATCGTGACTCATTGGCCACGATTGTGACAGAAGGCATGAATCAGTACATAAGTAAGTTCTTCACTTATGTACACAAGGCTTAATCACTTCTTACACATTTTATTGAGAGCATAAGGGCTCTAGAAGAGCTCTAGAGTGAGAAAGAGGTATCAAGAACCTTGTTTTTGCAATTCATGTAATTGTTGCATGAATCAAAGTGCATGCAACAAGATTCTTGATCAATCTTCCATCATCTTAAGCATTTACTAGAACCCATCTAGTTTAGTGCTCAAATCACCCTTATATATTATTTCTTCATCTTCTTTCCATGTTCTTGGGTGATCAAAGAAGGGTTTGCTATTTGCAACAACTCAAATAAGAAGAAGAAACAAGAAAGGAGGAGAAACAAAAGGTAAAATCTTTTATATTTGATGTTCTTTACATATCCTTGCATTCATGTATGATTATGTGGTTTTTAGGTTGTCATGGTCCCAGAATCTAGACTCCAACACTTCTGCTGCATACACATGCATGTGATGCATATAACTATGGCAAGCCCTACAATTATGTATCTTATATTTAATCATAAAGTTTCTTAAACTTTATAATCAAGTCCAACTTGATTAAAGCATCTTTTTTTTCTTCTATTTATTATTTGTGTGTGACTCATTAGGTTCTCAAATATGTTGTCAATGGATACAAATTATAACTCTAAATCATCTTTAGGATTAGATAAATTAATCTTTTAATTTTTTAAATTATCTAATTAAACAATTATTAGAATATCAAAATGGTGTTGACTAAATTTTTATGCATATTTTTCATATAATTTAATCCTTTTATCATACAATGTTTTGATTAGACATAGAGTGTAGATATAATGTCTACTTTATTTGAGTCTGTTCATGTCAGTTCTTCATCATAAGTAATCGATCCAATTAATGACATTTATAAATTATTTTACAAATTGCCATTCGATGTTGGCTAAGAATTTTTCGAATCAATATTAAACAAGAACAATCAAATATTTGTCCTAATTCCTTTAAGGTCATAAATTCTACATCGATCACTCAACTACCTCCATATAGTTCATGTTATATCCAATGGCTACTAATTGAGCTACCCTTGATTAAAATAAGTCATAAGTATTATCAAAATATAATAAATCTTATACTAGATATTTTAGAGATTTCAAATTAAATGATCACTTATAAAATCATCACAATGAGAATTTTTGTAGACATATAATTAATGTCCAATAGTTCAGTTTAGTGAACTTGTTCTTTAAAATATAATCACAAGTTTGTTTAAATATCTCCCCACTTTACATTACAAGATCAACTGCTTCCTTTATAAAGAAAAATATAATGTCTGCTAGTCTTTTTACACTCTATTAATGTCTAATCTCAATGGAATAATGACTAGAAAAAATTTGGGGACAATACATAAAATAGATATGAATCTTATAATTATATTCTCATTATAATTTTAGTGGCAATGTATATCTATCTCATGAAATTTATTATATACATTTGAATATGTATAAGATAAGGAATTCTTTAAAATTAATTTATCACTAAACTACAACTAGCCGATAGGCTGTATGGTATAAACTAATAATATCCCACTTTCACTAAGCCAATCATTTAAGTATCTCATACCATATATCTATGACAACGTGTGTCAACTGCACTGCAAAATTTACCTAACTCTACACACTAAAAACTTATAGATGTGGTGAGTTGGGATCGTATCCACATGAAATGTTTGGTTAATTCTTGTAATGAAAATAATTAGCACAAAGTAAATAAAAAAAGGGTTTTAGGTTTTATGTAATTGAGAAAATGAAGTAAAATTAAAATAGAGAAAAAAATTGTAGCAAACAATTGAAAATATTAAAAGTGATGAATGTGTGTGAATCCAGTTCTCGGATCAATCTCAACCTACACATAATTAAACATCTTTCATTGTTATAATGTTTTCACACCTCTCCTAGAATTATTGGTCGTAGATTAACAACAAGTTCTGCTAATTCCGATTTTCCCATGGGTTATGTTTAATTAAGAGATGATCATTAATTAGACCTAACTACCAAATAGCCTAGGATACGATCTTTAGATTCAATTAGGCAGCCATATTACAAAATGAAAAATAGACAAATTTAAGTAACAACCATATAAGTTCGAGTCATTTAACCTGAGCTACGTTATCCCTAATGATTAAAAATCATTAGTTGCCACATCTAAGTCCAAATACAACAATTACGAATTGTATTAATGATTCTAGCAATAGGTTCACAATATAAACGATATAACAATAACAAGAATACGATTATCCATATATGAACACCCAAACCTATTAAACAAAGGATAATGTAAAAAATTTCGAAAGAGAGATCCAATATTAAAATAAGATAAGATAAGCTTAATCAGGCATCGATTTCATCTTTGAACTGATGTCGAGAAGTTAGCCTTCCATCTTCTCCATCAATCTCTAAGAATCAGCTCTTGTAGCCTCCATTCTTGTTGAAAAATAAAGAGAAAATAATGAAGAATAGTTGCTGTCCACTGCTATCTTCGTTGTTCCTCCTTCCCCACTTTGAAAATTGATGAGAAGATGGTGATGAATGGCGTTAGTGGAGTGCTATCTCCTCATTCCATTTTAAAAACCCAAGAGTAATTAATGAAGAATGGCATCTATAGAGGTTCAACTGCTATCTTGTTCCTCTTTAAAAAGAACGGCTGCTTCGGTTCTACTCCTCTCCACTTTGCCGCGTTCCAGCCTTTCCACACCTCTTACACTTGGAAACCAAAGATGACCAAATGAAGGAGTTATTCTCTCCTTTTCTGCCCAACCTCTCAGTTATTCTTCTCCAGCTGCCCCCACCAAGTTTATTTAATGATGAATGATGTCTTGGAGTTATCTTTTGTCCAGCCGTCACTCACCCTTCTTTGTATCTTCAATAGCTACATTAAAATGTGGAAAATGGATAACTTTCTTAAAATGGGGACAACTGGCTTCATATGGTACAGCTGGCTTAATTTACTCTGTCTCATGGCTGTGACAATGTGAATTAATCTTATTCAATATGAATTTTTGCTTAGCAACTCACAACTATAACATTATTAACTCATGGTCATGCCAAATTAATTATACGGCTGTGAATTAATAATTTTATTCTTCATTATCATTTTTCTTTTTTTTTTGTCTCCTATTCTTTTAATCTTCTTCTTCTTTTTGCCCTGTGAAGACTATAACGTATGGATTTTGAGAAGATGGCTCAACAAGAATGCTTTCAGCTCACTTTACTATTATGCTTCAAAATTGTATCTAAAATCAAACATGAACTAAAGTGTCTTAAGCATTTTGAGACATTAACCACCAACTATAATGGATTAAGTGTATCAACAATTATGCACATATCAAGTTTCCCTAGACTTAGCTTTTGACCATCCTTGGGCCAATCTTCAAAATCAAAGTCATAAACCAAAACACTTACTCATTTTTCATATTTCCTAAGAATAGATAGTCATAAGTAAATATGAATGGCTTAAAAAAAAACCATACCATAACTCAACATTCAAAGCTTCTACTCATGATTAATCAACATTCATTACTTTTAGAAATTGATTAATCTAGAGGTAGACTAGAAAATTGTGTTTAAATAAGATAGATTAACAGGTTCACTCAAATACCATTCACAATCAAGACATTCCACAACTTTGCAAATCATTTCATTTCTCCACCATTAAGGGTCACATGTTAAATCATGAATCAAACGACTTTAAGGGTTGTAATATGGGCTAGGGTAAGGTGGGATGTATTTGGGTAGTGTAGCGTAGTGTAAAAGCCATCAAAGCAAGTGAAGCAAAAGTAACATTCAGTGTAATATTAAGTGAAAAAATTAACATTCACTCGAAAGGGTACCATCAATTACGATTAATACAAAAACTATGTTTCATAGTTCAAACTCAAGCTATCATACCACAAACCAATGACGCATATATCAAGTACAAAATTTGATAATAAACAAGACTTTGTAACCATAGGGAGTAACCCTTAAGAACTATATCTCTCTCATTCACATTATACTCAAGTCACCCATTCCATAAAACTTTAGGTGGAGATATTAATCATAAATTGTAACACCCCCACTACCGTAGAGTATACACCCAAATATCTAAAGCACATTCAAGAAGACAATGGCATGTTAGAGTAGTCATATTCACTTATTATGGCATCGTACACTTTATAAACATTGAAAAGTCAAATTTTCTCATCTCATTCACTAACATAATATTCATTGTAACATTACACTTCATTAGACAAATATATACATCATCAAAAGTATCTAAGAGTTTACTTCTCATTTTACAAAAAGTTTTACATGACATGAATAACTATATAATCACAATCTACATCTCCTTAGATGTCAGTTGACCAGACCTTTGAGCCGTATCTTAATCCAAAATATTCTTCTAGAGTGTTTTAGGAACTAGGTCTCCTCTCTCATACCTGAAATTCAATGTTGCAATTTTGATGAGTTTTGTGAGCTTAGTGAGCGAACCATCATTGATGAGCTCACTCATTGAGAACATCAAACATTTCAAATATAAACCAAATGCACAATATTCCTCATTTCAACAATTCATCATGAATTGCACACATTTCTTATAAACTTTTCATAATAATTCATTCATCTATCTTAGTCAATCATATTATCAAATGTACACAATATGGCATATCACAATATCATCACAATTTAGAAATGTTTTCATAATCATATATTTGCAAATGCATATGCACATGAGACTCCACTTTCATTTATTTTGTTGTGACTGAGAGTCTATTACTGTCCCATATCCCTTGTGGATATCGAGCTCATTTCAGATATTGTCCCATATCCATTGTGGATATCAAGCTCATTAATAACGAAGTCAGTGGCTTTTCGTGCTTATTTATGAGCTTTAAGCCATTTTAAACTAGCCACTCCGGTCACAACGCCTTCATCTTATCATGCATATCGAAGTGATGCATCAAATCACAAAATATGTCATTAATATCATTTATCATGATGCATAGTCAGATTCACATGTTCATCATATCTCAGTCTAGCATTTAACTTTTCGTTGAGTATACAGATATCTTTCAGATTCATATATAAACAAAACACTCCTAATATATTCCTAAATACAAAATTCCTTGGACTATTAATGCCCAGAATCAATAACTGGGAGTTAAATATTAATAAATCAATCCTACTGTGAACATCTAGGTTGACTCACAGTACGCTTCAGATAATGCTATTGCCTTGACGGACCGACAATGTCTGGATGCTGGCGTTTGTCATGAGCATCTAAATATATATACATTGTACACATTACTAAGTTGATCAATTAAATACATATTCAATCATGCATATATATATATATATATATATATGTTCAATGTTCAGTGCATGCTCAGTGACTTTCTCAGTTATGTGTCCTTAATCATATGTCTTGATCATTTAAACATTCTTACTTGATTATGTCTAGTTTGCAATCAGGTTTACACCTAAATTATCAATCTAAACATACTAAACACTTCAATTACCTAATCCATCACCATTTTAGGTTCAATCAAGGCCTCGTTTAAGTTTAAATGCACCATAAGAAAGTACCTTATCATTAGTTGTTTCAGACATCACTTAAAAGAAAACATTCTATGTTCAAGTCTTGCCCACGATCGTGGTGGGCCATGCCTCGCTTGTGAAGAAGCTTGTACAGTAGGCCATGATCATGCATTGATAGCCATGATCCTAACAGAACTCAAATAATTAGGCCACGATCGTGTACTGAAGGCGACGATCGTGCTCTACCTTTCTTCCTTCATTTCTTCACAAATGTATCAACTTAGAAACAATACCAACACTTATTTTTTTTCCATAATTCATGGTCATTATGCAACCTTATTTATACCTAAATTATACTCCAATTCTAGCTTAAAATTATGTAGGTGATAGCTGACAAATCATGGTCTTTCATGCATAAAAAATCAAACCATAAACTATCTCACACTATCATACAAATAGTCCTAGTTTTTTCTCAATTCAAGGACATTAAATTAACATCTTTCTTTAGCATAAGTCCACCTTCAGTACACTTCAAATCCAGACCTAATTCATCCATGTATCAACCTATAACCCACGGTTTTTCATGTACCAAGAACAAACGTAAAACATCCAATTTTATTCAACATATTTCCAGCACACTTCATCATCAACATCTCATATATTTCATTCCAATTCAAGCATCATTCTCATACTATTAATCACGCCATGAAGATCAAATGTCTACTTACTTATAAGCTTCCAATTTTAGCTTAAAACGTCAAGATAATCTATCCATCCAAGCAAGCAAGATCAACACAATTCCAAGATGAAAACAAATTGATTTTTGGCAGCAAGATGAAGGTAACATTCAACTGGTTCCTAAGGTAACATTCAGCTGGTTCCTTAGCTATTTCTGAAGGATTAAAGTGTGAATTTCAAGTAACAATTTAGCTAGGCTTAAACTACAATTTAGAGAAAAGATGGATGTAATTTTGCTGGAGAAGGTGAAGAACAAAGGAGAAGACTGCATAACTATCCTTACTGTAACTTTCTTCACTAACTACTAGGTTTCATAATTTGGCCAAGGCATATGTCTTAAGGCATGTGTGCCCTGTATCAACGTAATATGCTGCCATTTATCCACACTTTAAGTTGTCATATATCACCAATTAATCAGTCTATATATCTCCTAATTATCGATACACTTGTCACACAATAATTGATTCATTTTTCAATTAATTACTTGTCCATTTGTCACTCATTTAACTATGCCAAATGTCACTCAATTATAGGCTTAATCACACTAATTTTTCATGTATCAATTTATCTTACCACTTGACATTTTTCCTAGTCCAAATGTGCATATTAATTTATATATCTCTCAATTAATAAATTTAATTCCAAATTACTAATTGGAATCCAATCAAACCAAAATTCAATAAATAACAATTTACAATTCACATCATAGATATTTTAAATCTTTCATACCCTAGGACATGTCAATTGAGTGCATTTGCTATCTTTGTAATGTGTACAAATTATAATTCATGTGTGTATGCTAATGATATGTATGTAAATGTAATGCATTTCATGAATTCCTAATACTAATACTCATATACAATGGTCCAGGGTTCTAACCTTAAACGTATTCCGGAAACCGGATATTGCATAAATAACCTTGCAAAATAATTTCATTTGCTTCTTGATAGTTTTATTTAAACCTATATTTTTCTTTTCTTCTCATTTTTTCCTTTTCCCTTTTCTTTTCCTTTTCTCTTTTTCTCTGTTTCTTTGTTTCTTTTTTTTTCCTTAAAATTTGAAAGAAGCAGTACCAACGAAGGAATTTATAACATGACATTATAATAAATATAACCAACCCACATATATACACAGTCCCATAATTAGACTTTTGTACATCCACAATCATCAACAAGTATCAAATGCTCCACTACCTTTACGGATTAGGTAGGACTTTTGGTTAAGTTTAATAACATGTAATGTGGGTAATACAAAAATAAAGGCTAATAAAGATTAAAAGGGCTTAATAAAGAAAAATTCACATTAATGGGTAGGCTATTTGGCTAATGTAGCTTGTAAAAACAAAGAATGCCTAATCATTTTTATATTAATGCATGTGATAAAAATGTGGTCTTGAATAGAAAATCAAAACAAAGTCAGGATGTAAATGTTATGAAGGTCACACGCATAAGCAAAAGACAATAAGACTGATATGGATGTGTCAGTCTAGTAAGGCTCAAATTTTCACTGGCTTTTGTCTACTACTAGTTACTACTCTTCTAAAGATAATGCTCATTGACCAATCATAAGAGCGAAAGCACATACTAAAGTTGCCATGGATTTTTCTAGTTAATTCACACTCTAATTATGACTATATCATCTTAAAAGAAATAGAAAATGAGAAATTTTTTTATTTGGTTTGTAATTATGACTCTATAATCTTAAAAGCATTAGAAAATGAGAAAATATTTTATTTTGTTTGTTTGATTTTGAAAATTTTGAAAACCACCAAAGAAGCCATATAAAGAAAAGTTAAGCTAAAAAACATGCAGAAAAACTATGATCCCCACCCCCACACTTAAAACTTACATTGTCCCCAATGTAACCTTAAATGCAAGAAATTAAGCATTTAATGAAAATAGCAAATGCAAATATGTAAATAAACAAAAATCAACTTACCTTAGGTTGCCTCCCAAGCTTTGCCTTTGTTTATTGTCATTGGCTTGACTCCATATTACTCTTATCAAGTGACAAAATTTTGATATCCAGGAATCACAACGTTGGCGTTATCCACTTGATCTTCATCAAGGTAAGGCTTGAATTGATGACCACTTACATGTAATGTCTTTCTTGTTTTTAAACTCTTGATCTCAACTGAACTATAAGGAAGAACATTAGTTATCACAAAAGGATCGACCCAATAAGGATGACACTTAAGCGGAAACAATTTATGTTTTGCTAATAAAAATGCACTATTTGACCATTGATAAAGCTTATTAGTGAGACATTAAAAGCTTTGGTCTTCTCTATTGTTGAAACCGCTTTTTGTTCAATTATATACTTCTGCCTACAATTCTCCTATATTGAAAGATCAATCACATTAATTACAAAAATAGAGTGTTCATCATGGGAGTGATTTTTGACATGAAAAATATTAAAACGAGTAACTTCCCCATCAAACTCCATGGCACCCTCAAGCACATCTATCTTAGTTTGGGTCGTGATGAGAAATGGTTGCCCTATTAAGATAGGTACAAATTTTTAGGAAGTTTCATTATTTATGTTAATCATATAAAAGTCAGCAGGAAATATTAAGTCATTTACCTACACAAGCACATCCTCAATTAGCCTATCTAGGTAAGCATTAGAACCAATTGTATGGTAACGTTAGTTTCTTTTAATGGCCCTAAATTCAAAGAAGCATACATGGAATAAAACATAGCATTAAATAGGCAGGAAAATTGAATAGAGAATTAAGAAATCACTTAGGAAATTACCAAATCAAGAATTAGTATTTAGGTTTCGAAACCCCTAAATACCCTTAATAAATTGATCTTTTATTATGCAATAGTTTTATTTATTTATTAGAATGTGGAGATTCCTATAGTATGCTAATAACTCACTATTGAGTCTTATAACAACTAATCCTAAGGTTATCAATCGAATTACTCAAGTTAAAGTTTATAGAATTGCTTTATTGAGTTGTGAATCCCACTACTAGGTTTGACCCGAATCTAGAGAATCTATGTCATCCTATCTCTAGAGTTGCAATCAATTCTTTCTAATTACATAAGATCTATTCACAAATAGGATTTCTCAATCTCTAAGTTATGAAATCAGATTATGCACTAATATTCTAGATATATTAGAACATACAATAAACATGTAGTTGAATCATAATATATCAATCCTAAAAATTGCATTAGTAAAAGAATAAAAAACATAGTGTTGCATAAAACTAGAGTTTATCTAACCTAAACACTAAAAGACTTTAGTTACACGTGATAGAATAAAAAATCAAACATAAATAGAATGACAAAAAATTGAAAACTATAGGTTCATAATTCTAAATCTTCTTGATTGTCTTCTATCAAATATTCTTACAAGGTAGACGTTTGATTTTGTATTCTGATGGATCTTTCATGATTTTCACTTTTCTAACTCAAAACCACCCCTTCTAAATGATCTTTGGCACTACAATCTCCTCCTAATGTCTGCTCTTCAGTTTTGCTTCCAAATGCATCCTGTTATAGTAAATTTTAAGATTCTGGATGATGTATAGTCTAATACACGGTCATATACTAGATCCTATACAACCTAAGATACAAAGAATTCACTGTTCTACATAGCTTGAGAGAAGTACACCAACAGATGCACGATTGTTTGTCCCTTCTTTTCTTTAAATCTTGGTTTTAGTTCATGTTTTTGTTCAAATTCTTCTCCCTTAAATTCATGAAGGCAATTATATCCTATAAACACACTTGGAGAAAATTAAGTACGGAGTATATGACAAAAATATATAATATCAAGAAAAT
Organism: Erythroxylum suave; assembly: GCA_027563595.1. NCBI lineage: Eukaryota > Viridiplantae > Streptophyta > Magnoliopsida > Malpighiales > Erythroxylaceae > Erythroxylum > Erythroxylum suave. Next base: position 6,829,315 of record JAOSBN010000007.1, on the reverse strand, counting down.
ATGCATCAAATATTGGGTATAAATAAAATCAAATATTCATCTATCAAACATGCCTACATTTAAGCTTTTGCTTGTCCTCAAGCAAACCATAATTAAAATTATAAATCGTATAACATCAATCTCTCATCAATCTCAACCTGTCCATTCATACTATAAATCATCATATCATATTGAATCAAATTAACTTAAAATTATATTGAAGTTATGCTAAAATTAACTTCCTAAGTCCATATTAATAATGACCACATTAATAATAACATTGAAACCAAAAGCATAAACGTTTACACTCTTATTAAGGTTTCACTCACTATGCTCGAGTGTTTAGGGTGAAAGTTATCAAAACTCTCAATCAATGAATAGTAGAATTATTACCATAGCCTTGCAATATTATCACATCTCCACCACTTATATATAAAATAGAAACCAAAATCAATAGGTCTTTATATGGATGTAATATGGCTTAGGTATGGTATAGCTGGGATAATAAAAAGGTTGAATTAAAGGAAATTTAGCAAATGAAAATTACCAGACTTGTTTACAAAACACATAGGTCCTTTTAATACAACTCTATTAGTGTCATATACTTATTCAAATTTCTTATGCTCGTTCTTTTATCAATTAAACCAAATTTGAGCATTCAATATCTACCACACTTAAGGAAATAATGGACCTTTCAAAAATTTTAAGCTTCAAACAAGTAAATAACGTAAATAACCTTCAAGGATAAAAACAATAAAAAGGTCTTCAACGAAAAATAAGGTAAAGGTTAATATGTGAGTAAAATCAATGGATAAGGCTAAGACTCAAATTGGTTATTCCTAAAGGAAAAATTGTGGGTAAGATAAGTTTCAAGGAATGGGCTAACTTAAATTGTTGAATCTAAATGCCTTTTTCACTTGAATGATTGCAATTTAACAAATATGACCTCAATATGTATAATAAAAGCAAGTTACAGAATCATTCTACTATATATGATAACACACATGAAAGACTAAAAAGAGCATATAAATTTTGAAAATTTCACTCTTAGGATCAAAAACTCACAAAAAAAGGTATATATATGTGTAAATAATATGTGATTTCATTCAATTTGATTATTTCAAATACTAAAAATATGACATATAAAAGTAATTTCATTCTAACTATTATCATTTTGCATAATAATTTAAATCAATAGACAATAATTAAATAGAGTATTGATGGATAAATTTCAACCAATTTAGAATATTAGTTAATAAAATTTAATAATAAAGATTATAATAACATCAAAGAAATTATTAAAAATCAATAACCCCCTCTTTACACTTAAAGTTGTTCATTGTCCCTAATGTACACAATATAAGAATTTATGAATTAGTGAGGGTTAAGTTGGTACTTTCCTGAATATATCTTTTTTTTATTATTTCTGATCCATCTAATAGTAGACTAAATCCTTGCAAAGTATGAAGAAAAAGGGATAACAAGAAAAAAATAAATAACAAAAATGAAAATAATTACGAAACATGAAAATTAAATAACATAAAATAAAATCTATCCTAATACATGGGTTGCCTCCCAAGCAATGCTTCTTTAATGTCATTAATTTGACGTAACCTACACATGAAACCCCTCGTTCTGGGTCTATGATCAGTAGCTTGCTTCCACCCTTCTCTCTGTAAAGCAGTTTCATAGCTTGTAAATAAGTCACATGTTACAAGATGATTAGAAGGACATAATGTATTACATTATTAAAACCAATAAACTACAATAACACCTTTTTCAATGATAAAATATTAATAAAGAGGGAATAACAAAACTCTATGAATCATTGGTTGACTGAAACATTTTTTCTTCGAGGAAGTGGGGTTACTTCCAACACCTCTTCAATAGTTTCCTTAGTTATTTCCTCCACCAGTTCTTCCTCAACCACCTCTATCCATTCTTCTCCTTCTTCTTCTTAGACAGAGGTTTTTAACTTATCTTCTTCAATTATCTCCGGCCACTTTTCTACTTCCTCCTCTTGGATGGAGACTTCTTCTTTCAGAAGATCTTATTGAAATGTCACTCGATTCTTAAAGCCAAATCTTTTTTTTTCATTCTTGATTTCACAGCGGTTAGCTTTCATTTTGGCAAGGAGTTTCGTTAATTTATCTTTAATACTTCCTTCCTTTTCCTCTTCCTCTTCTTCTTCTACCGGTAACTCTTTTTCACTACTAAGGATGATTTTTATTCCACATTCTATAGGGTTTATTTTAGTAGCACTAGACAAACTCCCTTGCATCTTGTTAGATAATGTCTTCGCCAGTTCGTCCATCCGATTAACCAGATTTTGTATTCGAACCTCTACTTCCAAATGCCTCTTGCTTAATTCTTGAACAAAATTAGTCATCATATCTTCAATAGTTGGCTCATGAACTTGAGGTGCCAGGTACTGTAAATTTTCGGCTGGAGTGTGATCGTTCCATCCATAGGCATAAGAGTTGCTCCACTTTATATTAATGCATGTGATAAAAATGTGGTCTTGAATTGGAAATCAAAACAAAGTCAAGATGTAAATGTCATGAAGGTCACAGTATGAGCAAAAGACAATGAGACTGATATGAATGTGTCAGTCTAGTAAGGCTCAAAATTTCACTGGCTTTTGTCTACCACTAGTTACTGCTCTTCTAAAGATAATGCTCATTGACCAATCATAAGAGCGAAAGCACGTACTAAAGTTGCCACGGATTTTTCCAGTCAATTCACACTCTAATTATGACTATATCATCTTAAAAGAAATAGAAAATGAGAAAATTTTTTATTTTGTTTGTAATTATGACTCTATAGTCTTAAAAGCAATAGAAAACGAGAATTTTTTATTTTGTTTGCTTGATTTTGAAAACCACCAAAGAATCCATATAAACAAAAGATAGGCTAAAAAACATGTAGAAAAACTATGATCCCCACCCCCACACTTAAAACTTACATTGTCCCCAATGTAACTTTAAATGAAAGAAATGATAAATGCAAGAAATGAAGCATTTAACAAAAATAGCACATGCAAATATGTAAATAAACAAAAATCAACTTACCTTAGGTTGCCTCCCAAGCTTTGCCTTTGTTTATTGTCGTTGGCTTGACTCCATATTACTCTTATCAAGTGACGAAGTTTTGATCTCCAGGAATCACAACATTGGCGTTATCCACTTGATCTTCATCAACGTAAGGCTTGAATCAATGATCACTTGCATGTAATGTCTTTCTTGTTTTTAAAATCTTGATCTCAACTGAACTATAAGGAAGAACATTAGTTATCACAAAAGGATCCCAATAAGGATGACACTTAAGTGGAAACAATTTATGTTTTGCTAATAAAAATGCACTTTTTGACCATTAATAAAGCTTATTAGTGAGACATTAAAAGCTTTGGTCTTCTCTATTGTTGAAACCGCTTTTTGTTCAATTATATACTTCTGCCTACAATTCTCCTATACTGAAAGATCAATCACATTAATTGCAAAAATAGAGTGTTCATCATGGGAGTGATTTTTGACGTCAAAAATATTAAAACGAGTAACTTCCCCATTGAACTCCATCGTGAGGGTACCCTCAAGCACATCTATCTTAGTTTGGGTCGTGATGAGAAATGGCTGCCCTAGTAAGATAAGTACAAATTTATAGGAAGTTTCTTTTATTTATGTCAATCATATAAAAGTCAGCAGGAAATATTAAGTCATTTACCTACACAAGCACATCTTCAATTAGCCCATCTAGGTAAGCATTAGAACCAATTGTATGGTAACATTAGTTTCTTTTAATGGCCCTAAATTCAAAGAAGCATAAATGGAACCAATCATAGCATTAAATAGGCAGTAAAATTGAATAGAGAATTAAGAAATCACTTAGGAAATTACCAAATCAAGAATTAGTATTTAGGTTTCGAAACCCCTAAATACCCTTAATAAATTGATCTTTTATTATGCAATAGTTTTATTTATTTATTAGAATGTGGAGATTCCTATAGTATGCTAATAACTCACTATTGAGTCTTATAACAACTAATCCTAAGGTTATCAATCGAATTACTCAAGTTAAAGTTTATAGAATTGCTTTATTGAGTTGTGAATCCCACTACTAGGTTTGACCCAAATCTAGAGAATCTATGTTATCCTATCTCTAGAGTTGCAATCAATTCTTTCTAATTACATAAGATCTATTCAAAAATAGGATTTCTCAATCTCTATGTTATGAAATCAGATTATGCACTAATATTCCAGATATATTAGAACATACAATAAACACGTAGTTGAATCATAATATATCAATCCTAAAAATTGCATTAGTAAAAGAATAAAAAACATGTTGTTGTATAAAACTAGAGTATATCTAACCTAGACATTAAAAGACTTTAGTTACACGTGATAGAATAAAAAATCAAACATAAATATGACAAAAAATTGAAAACTATAGGCTCATAATTCTAAATCTCCCTGATTGTCTTCTATCAAATATTCTTACAAGGTAGAGGTTTGATTTTGTATTTTGATGAATCTTTTCATGATTTCTTCATGATTTTCACTTTTCTAACTCAAAATCACCCCTTCTAAATTTTCTTTGGCACTACAATCTCCTCCTAATGTCTGCTCTTCAATTTTGCTTCCAAATGCATCCTGTTATAATAAATTTTAAGATTCTGGGTGATGTATAGTCTAATACACGGTCATATACTAGATCCTGTAGAGCCTAAGATACAAAGAATTCACTGTTCTACACAGCCTGAGAGAAGTACACCAACAAATGCACAACTGTTTGTCCCTTCTTTTCTTTAAATCTTGGTTTTAGTTCATGTTTTTGTTCAAATTCTTCTCCCTTAAATCCATGAAGGAAATTATAACCTATAAACACACTTGGAGCAAATTAAGTACTGAGTATATGACAAAAATATATAATATCAAGAAAATATTCATCAAATATTGGGTATAAATAAAATCAAATATTTATCTATCAAACATGCCTACATTTAAGCTTTTGTTTGTCCTCAAGCAAACCATAACCAAAATTATAAATTGTATAACATCAATCTCTCATGAATCTCAACCTGTCCATTCATACTATAAATCATCATATCATATTGAATCAAATTAACTTAAAATTATGGTGAAGTTATCCTAAAATTAACTTCCTAAGTCCATATTAATAATGATCACATTAATAATAACATTGAAACCAAAAGCATAAACGTTTACACCCTTATTAAGATTTCACTCAATGTGCTCGAGTGTTAAGGGTGAAAGTTATCAAAACTCTCAATCAATGAATAGTAGAATTATTACCATAGCCTTGCAATATTATCAAATCTCCACCATTTATATATAAAATAGAAACCAAAATCAATACATCTTTATATGGTTGTAATATGGCTTAGGTATGGTATAGCCGGGATAATAAAAAAGGTCAAATTAAAGGAAATTTAGTAATTAAAAATTACAAGACTTGTTTACAAAACACACAGGTCCTTTTAACACAACTCTATTGGTGTCATATACTTATTCAAATTTCTTATGCTCATTCTTTTATCAATCAAACCAATTTTGAGCATTCAATATCTACCATAGTTAAGGAAATAATGGACCTTTCAAAAATTTCAAGCTTCAAACAAGTAAATAATGTAAATAACCTTCAAGGATAAAAACAATAAAAAGGCCTTCAATGAAAAATAAGATAAAGGTTAATATGTGAGTAAAATCAATGGATATGTCTAAGACTCAAATTGGTTATTCCTAAAGGAAAAATTGTGGGTAAGATAAGTTTCAAGGAATAGGCTAACATAAATTGTTGAATCTAAATGCCTTGATCACTTGAATGATTGCAATTTAACAAATATGACCTCAATATGTATAATAAAAGCAAGTTACAGATTCATTCTACTATATATGATAACACACATGAAAGACTAAAAAGAGCATATAAATTTTGAAAATTTCACTCTTAGGATCAAAAGCTCACAAAAAAAAGGTATATATATGTGTAAATAATATGTGATTTCATTCAATTTGATTATTTCAAATACTAAAAATATGACTTATAAAAGTAATTTCATTCTAACTATCATCATTTTGCATAATAATTTAAATCAATATACAATAATTAAATAGAGTATTGATGGAAAGATTTCAACCAATTTAGAATATTAGTTAATGAAATTTAATAATAAGATTATAATAAGATCAAAGAAATTATTAAAAATCAATAACCCCCCTCGTTACACTTAAAGTTGTACATTATCCCTAATGTACACAATATAAGAATTTATGAATTAGTGAGGGTTAAGTTGGTACTTTCCTGAATATAACGATTTTTTTGATTTCTGATCCATCTAATAGTAGACTAAATCCTTGCAAAATATGAAGAAAAAGGGATAAAAAGAAAAAATAAATAACAAAAAATGAAAATAATTACGAAACATGAAAATTAAATAACATAAAATAAAATCTATCCTAATCCATGGGTTGCCTCCCAATCAATGCTTCTTTAACGTCAATAATTTGACGTAACCTACACGTGGAACCCCTCGTTCTAGGTCTATGATCAGTAGCTTGCTTCTACCCTTTTCTCTATAAAGCAGTTTCATAGCTTGTAAATAAGTCACATGTTGCAAGATGATTAGAAGGACATAATGTATTACATTATTAAAACCAATAAACTACAATAATGCCTTTTTCAATGATAAACTATTAATAAAGAGGGAATAACAAAACTCTCTGAATCATTGGTTGACTCGAACAGTTTTTCTTCGAGGAAGTGGGGTTACTTCCAACACCTCTTCAGTAGTTTCCTTAGTTATTTCCTCCACCAATTCTTCCTCAACCACCTCTGTCCATTCTTCTCCTTCTTCTTCTTAGACAGAGGTTTTTAACTTATCTTCTTCAATTATCTCCTGCCACTTGTCTACTTCCTCCTCTTGGATGGAGACTTCTTCTTTCAGAATCTCTTATTGAAATGTCACTCGATTCTTGAAGCCAATTCTTTTTTTTTTCCATTCTTGATTTCACAGCAGTTAGCTTTCATTTTGGCAAGGAGTTTCGTTAATTTATCTTTAATACTTCCTTCCTTTTCCTCTTCCTCTTCTTCTTCTACCGGTAACTCTTTTTCACTACTAAGGATGATTTTTATTCCACATTCTATAGGATCTATTTTAGTAGCACTAGACAAACTCCCTTGCATCTTGTTAGATAATGTCTTCGCCAATTGGTCCATCCAATTAACCAGATTTTGTATTCGAACCTCTGCTTCCAGATGCCTCATGCTTAATTCTTGAACAAAATTAGTCATCATATCTTCAATAGTTGGCTCATGAACTTGAGGTGTTAGGTACTGTAAATTTTCGGCTAGAGTGTGATCATTCCATCCATAGGCATAAGAGTTGCTCCACTTTAAATTATAAACATTCTCGTATAGTGCATCTTAAGGTTGGTTATACATGCTCGGTTGCTCCTATACATAGGTTAGTGCTCCCACTAATGTCATAACAAGGTTTGGATATCAGTTAAGCCTTTGAAAACTTATGAGGAAACCTCTCTCTCCGATATGGTGGTGTTATAAATTGCGAAGACATGTTGTGGCTCCCATGAAAGTATTGTTTGCTCCACCCTTCCATTGTAAGTTATGGTTATGAAAATAAATCTCAATTCCTAACCACCACACACTGTCAGTGTAGAGAAGTTCAAAAGATAATTAAATGAACGAGCCAAAAATACAATAAGATACAATAAAATACAATAAAAATAAAATAAAATAAAAAAGATAATAACTAGAATAACAACATTAAGATGTTCCTAATATCAAAGTCCTCAACAACAGTTCTAGAAACCTCTATTTTGTGTTTTTTAATTAAAGAAACTAAAACTTAAGCAAATAAAATAAAATAGGCAACAAGATTGATCAGAGAATTAAAAAATCACTTAGGAAATTACCAAATCGAGAATTAGGGTATAGGGTCTGAATCCCCTTAAATACCTTAATAGATTGATCATTTATTAAGCAATTGTTTTATTGATTTATTAGACTTTGGAGATTCCTATAGTATACTGATAGCTGACTCTTGAGTCTAATAACAACTAATCCTAAGGTTATTAATTGAATTACTCAGGTTAGAGTTTATAGGATTGTTTTACCAAGTTTTGAATCTTGCTATTAGGTTTAACCCTATTATAAAGGATTTATGTAATCCTATCTCTAGGGTTACAATCAACTCCTTCCAATTACAATAGATCTATTCACACACAAGATTTCTCAATCTCCATGTTATGAAATCAAATTATGAACTAATATTCAGGATCTATTAGAACACAAAAAAGAACACGTAATTGAATCATAATATATCAATCCAAACAATTGCATTAATAAAAGAATCAAAACATGTTATTTCACAAAACTTGGTCGTCTAGCCTAGACACTAAAAAAGTTTAATTACACACGAAAGTAACATAAAATCAAACATAAAAATAGAAAAATAAATTGAAAACAACGGGTTTTTAATTCTAAATCTTCTTTATTGTCTTCTATCAAATATTCTTGCAAGATAGAGGTTTGATTATGTGTTCTAATGGATCTTTGACTAGATTAACAAAACTAAGGTTATCCTAATATTAATGTCCCTAATAATGGCATCTAAAACTTGATTGTCTTTTCCTATATGTCTTAATTACAAATTAACCACAAATGCATATCGTAGTTACAGCTAGTATTTGCAAGTATGAGTCAATCCCACGAAAATGATGAATACTAGTAGTTACTATTGTACTATTATCTAGTATAGGAGTTTGGTTTTGATTTTTAATTAAAGAAAGTAAAATTTAAGCAAATAAAATAAAATAGGTAGCAATATTGAATAGAGGAATAAGAAATCACCTAAGAAATTACCTATATCGAGAATTAATGTCTAGATTTCAAATCCCCCTAAAAAACCTTAACTAGTTGATCTTTTATCATGCAATTGTTTTATTAACTATTGAATTGCGAAAATTCCTATGGTATACTAATATCTCTCTCAAGTCTAATAACAAATAATCCCAATATTATCAACCGAATTACTTAGGTTAAAGTTTATAAGATTGCTTTACTGAATTGTGAATTCCTTCATTAAGTTTGACCTTAATCTGAAGGATTGATGTCATTCTGTTTCCAAGGTTGAAATTAACTATTTCCAATTACAGTAGATTTATTCATATAAGAAGTTCTCAATCTTTTTGTTATGAAATCAAATTATGATATAATATTGTGTAATTATTAGAACATATATTAAACACGTAATTGAATCATAATAGATTAATAAAAAAATTGCATTAAATAAAAGTATCAAAACATTAAGTCGTAAATATAAGGTTCATCTTACCTAGAGACATGATAGAAAACAAAATCAAAGATAAACAAAAAGAAGGATGAATAGAAAGTGACGGATTTATAGTTCTAAATCGCCCTTTTATCTCCTTGCTAAATTAGGAAAAGTCAAACCTTCTCCAACAAATATTCAAAATCTCTCCCTTAAAATTGCCCTCTAGGGAAGTTGAAATCTCGCTATGATTGAATAGCAAGCACATTGACATCGCATATTATTTTATTTAAGATGTGATTTTTCAAGGCGATGCTATGGTAGAAAAGACTTGTATCGAAGACAATTTTAGGGAATAAAAAAGTGCCTGAGCCTGTGTAAAACTAAAGCTCGACCGAACCCAATCAAGTCTGAATATATATTTTTTATTTTTAAAATAAAAAATGATAGCATTTTATTTTATATTTTTAAGTTTCAGGCTTCAACTTGAAATTTAAACAAAATTTAAGCTCAATTTAAACTCGGGTTTAGCTTTGCGGGTCGGGCTTGACTAATTTTGCCAAACTTAACCGTGAAGTGTAATTGGAGAACTCTTTCTTGAATTTTCAAGCATATTCTTTTCTGCCTACTAGTGGATGCCAAGCGCTTTCCAGGTCTTTTTGGCTCTCAGCTGGCTTAATTCGTTGTCTAAAGCGACAAATTAAACACTACTTGTTGCCTGCCCTCTTAAATGCCTCTGCACTATACGCTTATGCCAAGCTTCGTCATCCCCAGAAAGGGAAAGAAAAACCCTGAACTTGATTTAATTAGAAAATGAAAGGAGTACAAAATTGACCAATATAAAAGGAAGACCATCTGAAGATATCAGAAAGAACGTGTGTACATATATATTTGTCTTTTAATTACTTGCAATTTGTGTTTTGTCATCAAACTAAACCCTGTGAAATGTAAGAAACAATAAATAGATAGGCATACAAATAAGGCAAGATTGAAGAAGCCTTGCAAGGTAGGTACATGCTGAAAAATGACTGAAAGGAGTATGTTTCTGAATAGCCGGATGACGTAGGTGTAGCCGTGCACGACAAAAACTTGTACTCATTATTATCTTTGGTTGGAAGTTTGGAGTGTTTTGGTGGAATAAGGAATCATCAACTTGCAACATTAAAAGTCAGATGGGTTTAATATTGACAGTGAAAATTAATCGAAGTATCAGTGAAAGCCGTCGCCTCCTTTAGCATATTCTTATTTGTAAAAGCACAAAAGACGGGATATTCTGAAGAGTTGGATATTCTGATCTCTTTCAAGAACACAAACATGGGAAAATTGGAAATATTCTGTTAAACAAAAGGATCATCCGACTGCAATCACCTATTTATCCATGTCAAGTAATAAAACCGTACAGATGCGACATGTTACAGCCAAATCCCATGCTAATTGCTATCCTAGGTAAAATGCCACCTTTCTTCTCTTTACCGTTACTCTACCTTCAATAAATAACTAAACAAACCAATCGTCTAATGAAATAACTTGTCTTCCCTCCTCTAACTACTTGTCTTTGTTTGTTGACACCGCCACCACCAGCACCACCTTCTGGTGGACGTAAAAGGACGTGTCAACAAGGCTTTCCGTTGAGTATATTGGGATTTTTTGGTACTATTTTGTGATGTCAACAGCAATGGAGCCACTCATCGAGGCCACCACGCATTCGGACTCTTTGTGTCTGGACCAATCCTACTCCTTCAGGCACTTCCCAGAACCTGATTGGATTTTCGATGAGTTGCCACGAGCCTACGTTGTTTCGGTTTCAAGACCAGATACCGGAGATATTAGCCCCATTCTTCTCTCTTACACCATTGAGCTGCAGTACAAACAGGTAAAAATTACCATTCATCGTCCTATTTCTGTATGGAGAGTGATTAATTAACATATGTTGAAAGGAAGATAGAAACAGAATATGACAAGAACAAGAAAACTTCAGGTGAACAATCAATGCGATTGAATTTGTTCTGTCAGGTTTTTTCTTCTTGAAAATTAAGGTGTTCGTTCTGTTACATTTTCCGATGGTGTACAGCGAGGAGATGACGAATTCCCTGTCTAAGACATCAGCAGTTATATATCTATTTAAAGCTCTCTGTTTCCATTTAAAAATTTCTAACACTTTGTGACTACTGACTTTTTGTTTTCAATTTAATAGTTCAAGTGGCTCTTAAACAAGAAAGCTTCCCAAGTTCTGTATTTACACTTTGCTTTGAAAAGAAGAGCAATTATAGAGGAATTGCATGAGAAACAAGAGCAGGTATTCCAGAATGCAAGATGCATTTCCTACTTTATAACATAAATGTGCCTCTTTGTTTCCCCAGCTTCACTTAATCCATGTTGTTGTTAATCTTTCAAGTTCTAAACATGATTGGTTGACTGGTTTTTTACTTTCTGATTTATGTATTACTTGTCATTGAAAGGTTAGAGAATGGCTCCATAGTCTAGGAATAGTTGATCATTTGCCAGTGGTGCAAGATGGTGATGAACCTGATGACGGTGCTCTTCCTGTAAATCAAGAAGATAGTGTTAGGAACAGGTGAAGGCATATGATTCAAAATTACCCTATTAGGTTCCTTGTAAAAATTCAAAAGCAATTTATTACTCTTAATTTTAGCATTAAGGAAGAGTTCTGCTTTCCAGATATATTCCTACCAAGGCTGCTCTACCGATTCTTCGTCCATCACTTGGAGGCCAACAGGCCATTGCAGAGAGGTCAAAGGCGGCAATGCAGAATTACTTGAATCATTTCCTGGGAAATCTGGATATTGTAAATTCTCGAGAGGTGAGCAGAGAAAATTCAATTACATTAATAATTGTTCAAGTTTTTGTGTTTAGTAATCTCAGATGTTTCTGAACAGGTGCAGACTTTGTTATATAGATGACAATTCATATCTAGGATTCAATTGTTTATGAGATGCTGCGAATCGTCTTGTTTGTTCTTTTTTTGAGTTGTTTAGGAGATCTTAATCTCCGCATACAAGCTCATATGCAATGACATAATCTCTTAGAGAATAAAAGTTGATACAGAGAAAAACTCCTAATACAAATAGGAACTAGAAATTACTCAGAGAGTTTTGTACAAAATATTCCTTACTGCTTATTTTTTTATCCTTACGAGAGCTATCTGATGTTGGAATACAGGTGTGCAAATTCTTGGAGGTCTCTAAGTTGTCTTTCTCAAGAGAATATGGTCCAAAGATGAAGGAGGGCTACATAATGGTGAAGCATCTATCGAAAGTCTCCAGGGAAGATGATAGCGTAGGTTGTTTTCCATGCCAGTGGTTTGGTTGCTGCGTTAACAATTGGGAAAAGGTAGTTACATGTTTGATTTCTGAATTCAATACAATTAAATCTAATGGACACTCATTTTATTTCCATTTATGCTATCAAATATGTTCCTAATGGTTCGTTGGACATGTCTCTAGTTGACCTTCTGGTCAGGATATTTGTTTGTTCAAATTCTGATTAGTATTTTTTGGCAGCACCCAAGTATGTGCATTTGTACTTCTTATGAACTAATTCTTTTGCACAGAATTGTACTTGGTTCTCAATTAATGAGTAATTGTAAATCAAACTTTCACATTATTTTTAATCATCAAGGTGTGGGCTGTTCTTAAACCTGGGTTCTTGGCCTTGCTGGAAGATCCTTTGGAGACCAAACCCTTGGATGTTATATTCTTTGATGTCTTACCAACATCAAATGGCAGTAAAGCGCCCAATATATGTTTAGCAAACCAGTTGAAAGAGCACAGCTTCTTGCATTATTCTTTTGAGGTCAGGTACCTTATTATATGAATGACGTATTGAATATTACTTTTGGCTCCACTGCCTGATTGAGAATTATCAACATGTGAACTGGCAACAGATTTTATCTGGATGTCGGAACATAGAAGTAAGAACCTCAAGTAGTGGTAAAGTGAAAGAATGGGTTGCTTCCATAAATGATGCTGCTTTAAGGCCTCCTGAGGGTTGGTGTCATCCTCACCAGTTTGGCTCCTTCGCCCCTCAAAGGGGTTTAACAGAAGATGGGAGTCAAGCTCAGTGGTTCGTAGATGGACTAGCAGCTTTTCATGCAATTGCTTCTGCAATAGAGGATGCAAAATCAGAGGTTCATTTCTACCTTAGAGCAAGCCATTTGAGTGAGAGTATGGTTATTCTTGTAGTACTCACCCTTTAAATGCCTACAGATATTTATTACCGGTTGGTGGCTTTGCCCTGAGCTTTACCTAAGACGCCCTTTCCGAGATCATTCCATCTCCCGGCTTGATAATTTGCTAGAAGCTAAAGCTAAAGAAGGTGTCAAGGTGCATATGGTTTATAACTTTCGTCACTCTTATTTGTCAACTTGTTATCATGTGCAGATCTCTTGATAATATGCACCAATCTTTGAGTGTTCTGTTTTGAAAGCATTCTTTGACTCCTATTTGGGTTCTGATTTACCAGCTATAATTTCTCATTCCATGACTTTGCAGATATATATTCTTCTTTACAAAGAGGTTTCCGTTGCCTTGAAAATTAACAGTATGTACAGCAAAAAAACACTCCAGAACATCCATGAGAATATAAGGGTATTGCGTTATCCGAACCATCTTTCGACAGGAATATATTTATGGTATGTATTAAGTTGGACATCAATTTTCTCTTATGCACTGTTCATTGTTAGGCCATAAATTTTACTGCTTTATTTTCAGGTCACATCATGAAAAGGTTGTGATAGTTGACCATCAGATTTGCTTTATCGGAGGATTGGATTTATGCTTTGGTCGTTTTGATACGATTGAACACATAATTGGAGATTGCCCTGCCAAAGTATGGCCAGGGAAAGATTACTATAACCCGAGGTATTTTCTTCATTTATCAGATAAAGCGATTTGAAACGGTCAATATATTCTCAGTTACTGCTTCTGTTACCATGGTGAAGCAATGGCAGAAAGTTCAAAATAGATGCATTCCATCGCCAATGACTTCGTAAGAAGTGTGAAGATCTTATATGCATTTCTAGTATAAAAAGTTGACATTTTTGTTATGGCTAGAGAATCTGAACCAAATTCGTGGGAAGATGCAATGGAAGACGAATTGGATCGTAGAAAATATCCGCGAATGCCATGGCATGATGTCCATTGTGCTCTCTGGGGTCCACCTTGCAGGGATATTGCAAGGCACTTTGTTCAACGCTGGAACCATGCGAAGGTTGATCTTCAACCTGTCTCTTCTCTTCTCACATATTTTAACCCATTTGATTATGACTGAGTACTTTTTTCAGCAAAGCAAAGCCCCCCGTGAGAAAACAATTCCATTGCTCATGCCTCACCATCATATGGTGCTACCTCATTATCTGGGAAGAAGTAGAGAAATAGACATTGACAAAAGCCAGAACGATGAACAAAACAAGCAAGGCATTAGCAGACAAGATCCTTTCTCTTCACTTTCCCCATTGCAAGATATACCACTCCTTTTGCCTCATGAAGCTGACACACCTGTTGCTAGTAGTGTATATAACAAGTTAACGGACAACAATCTTCTTAATCAGCCAACAGGGTTCCCTGGAAGATTTTCGTTTGTCAGTCCTAAGCTTCATATTTCGGTTCCAAGTACACCAGGAAAAGATTCTAATGATGAACTTGATTCTGAGGATATTGCAAGTAATATGCAGTCAGATGACTGGTCAGAAGCTTCAGAGAAATATGACCCTGATGGTTTTGCAGAGGAGTATGGGCAAGTTGGGCCACGTGTTTCATGTCATTGTCAGGTCAGATATGCCTTACAAATTCTACAGACATGGCTCCATGAGTGACCCAAAATTTTTGGTGGCTTTCTGCTTTTATCCCTATTCCTTAGCATTACATCTGTTTTATTTAGTGTAATTAGGATCCTACTTCTCTACGTAATAGCGTCTTTCCTTTACAACTTGGTAGCATAACCGATGCAACTGACCTAGCATATCATACCGATCATAGAATGATCAGTAAGATGAATGCTGACCAACTAACCATTTATCTCTTAACTTCGACTTTGTGAAATGTGATCCGTAGGTTGTCAGAAGTGTCAGTCAATGGTCTGCTGGTGTGAATCAACTGGAGGAAAGCATTCATAACGCTTACTGTTCTCTCATCGAGAAAGCAGAACATTTTGTATATATAGAGGTAACCCCATGAAGAGAAATTCATCTTTTCTATTTCTATTGTTGACATGTATCAAAGATTAATTCATATCTGTTCCATAATAGAAGGATAATATTCTAGCTAAGACTTCCACTTAATTGGCTGCTTGTTTCAGAATCAGTTTTTTATATCAGGTCTTCATGAAGACGAGGTTATACAGAACCGTGTCTTGGAAGCATTGTACAGGCGCATCTTGCTTGCCCGTAAGGAACAGAAATGCTTTCGAGTTGTAGTTGTTATACCACTGCTACCAGGCTTCCAGGTTCATCTCTTGGTTCTGATTCTAAAATTCCACATCTAAGCAAAGTTTACGTAGCTTCTCTAAATTTTGTTATCCCAGGGAGGTGTTGATGATGGTGGGGCAGCAACTGTAAGAGCAATTATGCATTGGCAGTATCGGACCATTTCTAGAGAGAAGACTTCGATACTGTATAATCTCAACGCATTGTTTGGCCCCAAAACACAAGACTACATTTCCTTTTATGGCCTGAGGAAACACGGTAGGCTTTTTGAGGATGGTCCTGTAGCAACAAGTCAGGTACCCAATCAGTTCATTTATGATTTCTGACTATCTTCACACAGAAAGTGTTCTACGATTGAGATCATATAATTATTTGTTTCATAATTAATCTGCACCAGATTCCCCATAGTCTTCTCACAGTGAACTCGATCCTATATGAATCTGTTAGCTCTTCTTGCATGATCCTCCAGATGTTAAGGTTTCACAACTCCTCAACCCATGCTCCAAAGAAAATCTTTGACATGGTAGAAAAAACATATAACCCCAAAGAAAAGATTTAAAGTAAAGTGTAATCCATAACAGTGAACTCGTTTATGAACCTCTCAGCTCCCCTCGCATCAGCATCCAATACTTGAGGTCTGCCTAGTCCTAAACCTCCGCCCCAGAGACAAGCAGAGGTAAGAACAAACAATGGCCGCAAAGAAACCTAGCTCTGAACTCTAGATATAGTCCCCGACCTAAATTTTGTCATCCAGACTTGTACGTTATTTTCTTCCAAGATCGGAGTATGTTAAACTGGTATAATTCCACTGATAACCAAGCTATTTCTCTTTTATAGTTAAGCAACATATTTTTGGAATTCTAATATTATTCTTTTAATTTCCAAAAAGAAAACATATTCTTGGAATCATGCGGGCTGTTATCTACTTTCTTCTTACTTGATTGAGCAATTGCACCTATTTTTATTTTGTTGCAAGTGGTTGAAATTTGGGATTGAACTTTCAGGTTTATGTGCATAGCAAGGTTATGATTGTAGATGATCGTGTTGCCATAATTGGATCATCTAATATCAACGATAGGAGTTTGCTTGGTTCCAGAGATTCGGAGGTACACTATTAAATTTTATTATCCTCGTGCTTTCCTTCTTAGGTTTATCATGTTGCATCAGATTGTGAGTTGAAATATTCTTAGAAGATGAATTATTCATTTTGAGTCATCATGTTTCATTGTATCAATTATATTTCTTGGTTCAGATTGGAGTAGTCATTGAAGATAAGGAGTTTATTGACTCATCTATGAATGGAGAGCCCTGGAAAGCTGGAAAATTTACATTTAGCCTGCGAGAAGCACTGTGGTCAGAGCATCTTGGTCTAAAAGCAGGAGAGGTTTGTAAAAACTAAGTTGATCGATATGAATAAATTCATTGTTGTTTCATACAGAAATAGTGTCTAAATAAAGGTACTAATGGAAGTCTTTGTTTATGCAATAGCTAACGAGATATCAGAGTTTCTATTCCTTATTGCCTGTATACAAATTTCCAATCATTGACTGACAATACTTAAACCAGGTTGATCGAATCAAAGATCCTGTTGTGGAGACAACTTATACAGATTTATGGTTGGCTACTGCTAAGGTGAGATGTTGGAAAGTATTCTAGTTATTCTCCACTGGCTTGACGTTTTCAACTTATTAATGCCTTCAAGTACCATCCCTTTCCTGTCAAAATATAGAATCTTTCTTACGGAAGAGTTTGCATCAATAAACTATCCCAATGCGATACTAAAAAAGATACCATTTTGAGGGGAAGAAAGAAAAAAGATGCTTTGCATCCAATTGACAAGATTCACTTACCATATTATTGTTAATGGAAAGTTGTTATTCCCATTGCACGAAGCCAATTGCTTAAAGATTTTGTGATCAAGTTTTCACTTGTACAGTAACCTTGCCTACTGCTAAGCTCTTGACAAATGAATATATCTAGATCACTTGAAAATGTGTTGGAATGAATAGAAAACAAGATATCTGTATTTGGCTTTACACGTTTTCTTTCTTTCTGGAGAGCTAATAACACTTTGCTAAAATACCTGTCAGGAAAATTCAATGATTTATCATGATGTTTTCGCTTGTCTTCCCAATGATCTTATACACTCGAGGTAAAGTTGAAACATGAAGATTTTATATTCTTCTTCATTTGAAACTCTCTAAGACGCATTCTCTTCTGTTGCCACCAAGCAGATCTGCTCTCCGACAAAGCATGCACTCTTGGAAAGAGAAACTTGGTCATACTACCATTGATTTAGGAATTGCGCCGGATAAGTTAATAACTTATGAAGATGGAGAAGCTAAGGAGATGGACCCCATGGGGAGACTGAGATCAGTAAGGGGTCATCTTGTTTCGTTTCCCTTGGATTTTATGTGTCAAGAAGATTTAAGACCGCTATTCATTGAGAGTGAGTTCTACGCATCTGCAAAAGTATTCCACTAAATTATAGTCTTTTCCATAGACGTAATGTACAGAAGCTTTGCATGTTCTCTGCACTGTGGTTTAGCTGATGCCATAAGTAGTGGCGGCTAGGACAGGAGAAGCGGGGAGACAACAAAAATCATAGCCACTAACACTAACAGAATAAAAGTTAATCCAAATAAGTGCCACAGTGGCTGAGATATGTTCTCTGCAAAGCTCACGATTGGTTGAGAAAAGTTGAACCAATTAAGAGATCACTTTGTCTGTAATCACCTCATTCACATTCAATTGAGGGGCGACCATGGAGGATCCCTCCTTTCTAAACTATAGCTTCCATGTGAACCTACAAAAATACAAAGGTGATTGATCCTTGGCATAGGCTGAGTCTACAAATGTTTTAGAAAAACAAAAATTTTTTAAGGCTAATTTTGCAATCAAATTTTGGATCAAACTACAAAGAGAGTTTTGAGTTTTTTGAGTTCTTTTTAATCTTTTTTTTAAGACTCAGGCCAAGTTTGGATTAGGTTTAGGCCAATGAGTGAGCTTAGAACGAAATTTCAATCTTAGTAAAAACATCTAAAGCTCATATATATTTTTGATAATTTACAAAGAAAAATAAATTCTATGCTAAAATGATTAAAAATAAAAAACTACAAAATAGGTTTTTCCAATTTGATCAATTTAATATCGTAATTCAGGAGTCATTTGATTTCACTTCTATTTTTGAATTTTAATTATAGTTTTTAGTTTTTATTTTTAGTTTGGTGTATTTGGTAACAAAATAAAAAAGATAACTATAATTAATTTTAATGTAATTATGTTTGCTAGTACTAAATATTGAATAAAATATAAATATGATTAGTTTATCTTTAATTAATATATGCCATTAATAATCAACTTAGATTTCAATTATGATTGGACACCATCTCTAAATTAGATTATTCGTACTGCCAATCTGAAGCCGCAAGATGTCCTTATACACAAAATTGCCTTTACGACCACTATCTATTATATATGGAAGGAAAGAAACTAGAGGATCTATAGGAATGAGGAAGTTACAATGTTTTAAAAACCGGACCGGTGACTGAACCGGAGAACTAACTGATTCAAGGGTCAATAGTTCAACCAGAATTCAACCGTGATCGAACCGGTGACTAGTAAATATATAAAATTTTATTTTATATATTATATATAAGATAATTTTT
>JAOSBN010000007.1:6769146-6789969 GCA_027563595.1 Erythroxylum suave | reverse complement strand
GCAGTTACCAAAACAGCAATCTCAAACACATAAGTACTTATTGAAAATAAGTACTTATCATTTCAGCAGGTTGTCAATCGCCATCACTCTCCCAAACTAAGCCTAATTGGTTAGCTGATAATTGATTATTGGCTCTATTCAACATCAAGTTTTTTAGTAATTCTCACTCTTACATTGTCGTTGGAAGCGAGATATTCGTAATTGATTTGACCAAGAAGCATGCCTAAGGAGATAGAAGATCATTAATAGAAAAATTTTCCCTTTCTCCTCTTTTTTAACGATTCGAACCCAAAACCTTCTATAAAAAGAAGTCTTAACTAAAAAATTGAAACCAATTAAACTACTCTTATTTACCATAACTTAGCCCGTTAATTCTTCCAACGTTAACATTACATTATTTGTGGTCCCACACCCACCAAGAGTCTCATGGGCAGAGAGGCAAAGACTTTCTTTTGAGGACTCAAGAGACCCACGTTTTAGGGTCAATTTAGAGACCGCGTTTTACTTTTACCCACAAAGATGGGTGGATTTGGAGACGTGGCCGGTAATGTTTCACCTTGCTAATGATATTGACATCTCCCTTGCTCGTTCTCAGGGTTAACCTGCGCTTTTTATTTATAGGTAAACTAAAGATTAAATCAGCTCAACTTGCATTCTATTATAGGCAAACTAAGTCAACCCAGGTTGCATTAGTTAGCCCCACTTACTTAATTTCATTAAAGCTCCACATAAGTACGTTTAAGTCGAGTATTAACTTACCAAACATAGTATTAACTTGACAAACATAGTATTCTAGCATTCAACAACCACTTGATGAATTAATTAGTCGGTGATGCATGGGGCCAGGACAAAGTGCCCCAGCAAATCTGCCACGCACCAGTGAACAAGCCCGTGTGGGGCGGTGTACAAGGCACTGACATGTGTATATATTCAAGCTTTCTGAAAGTGCGTCAAGGCGTGCTTCTCGTTTTCCCATTGGTGGTTGCAGACTGAAAGTCATTTCTGTCAACTGTTATAATAATTCGCTATTATAACGTTCATGATGCGGCTTTTAATTGGGTAGCTACAGTTGATGGACAATGATTTTGAATCAAATGTTGGATTGAGTCACCACAAGTGCTTGAAAAGGTCATATTTTCGGTGCCAATATTCCACTAGTGGGACTGGGACACCGACCGCAGCATCCAATGAGAGACATTGAGGTTCCACAGGGCAATTATAACACGCGATGTTACAATCACCATCATAGAATAGGTACAGAAATTTAACAAGGATACGGTGGATAGTGTTATTGCATATGTATATAATATAATAGATGTGGCTTCGTTAACCTCAGAAACTCTGAAACTCAACTCTGGTCCAGTCCTTGTGTCTTTTATAGCTATGTTTCTACAGCACTGTATGTAAAAGCTCTTTAATTTCAGTCCTCCAGATATGTAAAAGTAAATGCAGTCAACCCCTGTTTTCAGTCCTCCAGATATGTAAAAGTAAATGCAGTCAACCCCTGCTTGTACCCATATTTTGTTTATTGAAGTATATTGGGTAAAATGTCAGGTGTCCTAAACTTAGGCCTGGAGGATCAAAAGAGC
Source organism: Erythroxylum suave (assembly GCA_027563595.1). Taxonomy (NCBI): domain Eukaryota; kingdom Viridiplantae; phylum Streptophyta; class Magnoliopsida; order Malpighiales; family Erythroxylaceae; genus Erythroxylum; species Erythroxylum suave. The sequence goes on along the minus strand of JAOSBN010000007.1, from coordinate 6,788,380 downwards.
CCAACTAGTTTTAAGTATCCTTTTCTGCAAAACCAAGCACATCTTCATTTGCAGCTTGCAGATATCTTTGCCTAGAAGAGGAGAAGATGATGATGCTTTACAGCTCCCTTGTATTATAAAACATGACAATCTCCCGGAAGAAATCAACAGAGAAAGGCGTGAATATTGTACTATCCTATAATAACCTCCGTTTATGAGAATGCAAGAAGGAACGACCAAGTTTAGTCCAATGGGCTATGTACTTTGTCTATCTCTAATCTTTTTAAAGTCCCTAAAGCTCAACCTAAACACAAAAGCCTAACAACAATCTTGAATAAACAGATTAGAAAAGACTAAAAATGAACAAAAACTATATGAAACCTTTCAACAATTATCAGATAAAATTAAGACTAACCTTTAAATAATTTAATTTCTACAATTATTCTCAAATCAAACAAAACTTATACTAACGCAATCCAATACCTCTTCCATGCATACCCACAAATGTCACTTCCTCACAACATCTCTAAGTGTTTGTTTGATCATGGAAGTGTTTACACTCTTTACATTAATAAAAATATATCTCCATAAACTTGCTTATTAATTAAATCTCCATAAACGTGCTTATTAATCAAATCTTCATCACTTAACCACAATCAACATCGATCAGAAGGTCTTTTCATTTGGTTGTAACAGGGCTAAGATAAAGGTATGTCATTTGAAAAAGTGAGTTACTCATTGAATACAAGAGCAATTCTAAAAATCACGCATTTAAGCATAACTACTACTTAACAAATCGAAAACACCAAATTTTTCAAACTTCTCTAGCCTTTTACTATAATACCCTTTAATTTAAGGGTCGGATCTCTCTCATATTATTTCCTTTCTTGTTTTTATGTATTCATTTTTTTAAAAAATATTATTGCAAAAACCACAGCTAAGCTTATTGTCACCAAGCCGTGTGAAACAACAAATTTCTTTTCTTTGATACTTTTTTTTAACAAGAAAGGACTCACAATTGAAATAAAGGTACTTTATTCAAAAGAAATTTCAACCCCAAACATGGATAACCAAATTAACCCCACACTTTAATTTACATAATGACTCAATCACTAAATTTCTCAAATGCTCTTGTTCCCAATGGAAGGTCAAACAATTGAGAGAAAAATGATAAAACATTTTGTGGCTTATAATATTGTGTAAAAGAAAGAACATGGAAAAAAAGGCTCAAAATTGGCTCACTAAAGATGTATAAAAGGTTGGCCTTTTAAGTTAAGTGGTTAAACCTAGTTGCTTTAATCATTTTAATGCTCAATCGCAATTTTAATGTGACAACCATTTGACATTCAATCTTTAAAGCTCAAATTCTCACCCATTGTTTTAAGGTAATGCAAAAGAATGACCATCCAAATTGATAATTAGTAATCATTCCATTCAATTATCAAACTCTTCCTTTAAAAATTTTTAATGTCATCTATCAAGAATTTGATTTGAAAAATTAAAGCATTAAACAATCTAATCATTAAACAAATCGAAAAACAAGAAAACAAAACCTTGTAAACATTAAACAAATTAGTAAACAAAACAAGTTGAAAACAAAACCTGTATGTTACACTTTAAAATCACATTGTCCTCAATGTGATCATGCATAGATAGAAAAGGAAATAACGAGAGTTAAGTAGCACCAAATTTCCATCATTGCATAATTCGATACAAAGTGTTACTTCCAACTGTTTTGCAACAAACATAAAAAGGTAGGGCAAAATTGATGAAGGGCTTTTGTGAGGTACATGACATTAATAGAGTGGAGCATGACCAAGTTTATGAGCTTTGATCTTGTATTTTGTTAAAGAAGTTGATTAAGCATAGCCAGGGTAGGTAAGGACACGACCAATCTAGTTTAAGGCACAGCCAAGGCAACTCCACGTGTTTGCCTCTGCCAAATGCAATAAAACCCCCTTTTCATTTAATTGTGCTTGCATCTCATCAAAAACAATTAAAAAATCAAAGCACCTATTCTAAATCAAATTTTACTCAAAATTTTATTAAACGAAAAAAGGAAATTGGTTTGTTTGAATTCGTTTAGATCAGTAACCATTTGTTCAAAATAAAACTTATTTCTTCAGAATTAGTAGCTTGACCACTGGAGCTTTACATGGACCTATCTGAGGCTTATGAGATCTAAATGAGGTGATTCAAAAGCTTAAATTCAAACCAAATCTTGGGTCATAATTCCAATGTAAAACTCGAGGCCCAAAAGTACTATTTTGAGGGGCTAAAAAGGCTAAGAATCAAAATTTGGCCCATAACTTTAGCTACAAGGCTTTGTTTTAAGCAAAAGAGGATTTGTTGGAAAGCTGAGAAATGAAGCCACAATTTAAGTAAAGAGATCATGACCTAAATATGAAGAAATTAAGGTTAGAAATAGGGGAGAAATATCAAGGCGAAAATAAAGTTTCAGAGGTAGTTTAGGAGAGCAGACGTGGGGACACACGGAATAAGAGAGATTTGTTCATTCTTTCTAATTTACTTCTTTTTTTAAAACACTGAACTTTGTGAACAACTTAGGGAGAATCAATTTAGTTTTGTTATCAACATTAATTGATAGTTGGAGAAAGCGACTGAGAGTTTGACTCCCAATCATCATTCAAGGGTTCTTTTGTTCTTTATTCTTTTAGTTTGATTTCAGATTATTTTTGTATCAATTTCTTTCTGATACAATGGGATTTACTGGTTTGAATTCAATTTATATGAGTATTATTTTCATTTCGATGGTGAGCTAAATTATTCTTACCTAAGGTTTGTATCTAGATTTTATTGAATGTCTTTATTCAATAATTTTCTTTAATATATATCTTGCTTGGATTGATTGTATTGTGTTGAATGCTAGGTTAATATACCTATTAGTCTTATGATATTGAGTGAAGAATCGAAAGATGAAACTTGATATTGGAACTAAACAATCAATTACCCTAAGAATGAATTATAAATATAGGTTCTAGAGGTTGCTTAATTTGTAACTTCAAACAGTAGGTAATTATTAATTTATGAATATGAGAAATGTTAAATTGATAGTTGCTAATTTGATTAAAGAGAGAATAAAGCTGCAAAATCTATTACTGGGAAATTTAAGAAATTAGGCTTGAAATTGGATATAATTGCAAACGCTAGGTTATCTTTGAAAGGTTTATATCAGCTCTTGCAATTCATTCATTCAATTTAATTTCATAATTTCACAATGTCTATACGTTCTTGAATTTGATTATTTGATTTCTTGTTTTTAATTATGTTATTACAATAACCAACTTCCTTATGAGACGACCTTGGGGTGCCAAACATATACTACGAGAACCTCGTATACTTATGAGTGACACGTTTAGGCAGAGACGGAGATATATAGGGCCCAGTGGTGCACTGGGCCCTCCAAGATTTAAAAAAAATTAAATATTTTTACCAATTATTGTTTTTTGTGATATCTTGAACGTCAATATTCTCCTCTTCTATTTTGTTTATTTCTTCCATCATTCTATCGTTGATCTCATTTTTATTCTCCTTTTTTACTTCAGATATCGTTGATCTCCCTTTCTCCTTTTTGTTTATTTCTTCTAGTATTATATCGTTAATCTCCTTTTCTTCTTCAGATATACAAGGTTATTTTTAATATATATATACAGATATTAAGGATTAGATATTTCTTTTGCCAAAAGGAAAGGATCATGAAAAGCGGCATCATTAGGGATCAGATGTGTAGAAATTTGATGATATTATCCAAGCAACAGCCAACATAATTTCTTCAACACCAGGGTAGCTTCCTAGATAGTTACTACTAATACATCCCCAATTTAATGAGTGAAGTATTGTTGCTCAGCCTCAGAGAATTAACATCCAAAACTCTGGTGGCTTTTACCGTTTTACGTGCGTAGAAAGCTTGAAACTTTCCATTTTTTTGTTCATATTCTTTTATTTTGTAGAATTATTAAATATTGGTTCTAACTAATTTTTCTATTTCGCAGTTATGGAAAATTACTTCAAAAAATTAAGACCGACTGTTCCGTCATCATTGTCTGATTTAAATTAGAATATTAATAAAGCACCTCTAGCATCGAAAGAGGTTATTGTTGAAGAAACTTGTGATTGACTTAGAAAATCTTCCTTCCGATCCAGGATTGAGACCTAATATAATAGAGTATCCTCTTAAAAAACAACATCAGGTGCATAGAACTTATTTAAAGGTCCTTGTCAACCTCGAAATCATAACTTTCCTCAAACAATGGATTGGTTGGAATACAGTGTTGAAAAAGATGCTGCATATTGCTTATATTGTTATCTTTTTTCGTCTGATCATGAAAGAAAACATACTAATTTTGTATCTGAGGGTTTTAGTGCTTGGCGAAAGAAAACAAGATTAAGAAAACATGTAGGAAATCATGACTCTGGTCATAATAAATGTCGAATTGCTTGTGAAAATTTAATGAACCGATCCCAATCTATTGTGTCAGTTTTTTCAAGGTAATCAGAGAAATCAAAAATTGAATATCGGTGTAGGCTAAATGCATCATTAGGGTGTCTTCATTATCTTTTGATGCAAGGGCTACCTTTTCGAGGGAATGATGAGTCTGAGAATTCAACAAACCAACGGAATTTTCTAGAATTACTGAAATTCATAGCTTCTAACAATGAAGAAATTAGGAATGTTGTTCTAGGGAATGCTCCTGAAAATCTCAAATTTACATCACCCGATATTCAACGCGATATCATTAGTGCAGCTGCATTTGAGACAACAAAGGCCATTATTTTAGATATGGGTGATGATTTGTTCTCTATTTTAGTGGATGAATGTCGAGATGTGTCAGTAAAAAAGCAAATGGGAGTCGTCATTCGGTATGTTGATAGTTTTAGATGTGTCATTAAAAGATTTCTTAGTCTTGTGCATATATGTGACACAAGTGCAACTTCAATTTTAAAAGGTATTAAGTCATTATTCTCTAATTGTGGCTTGACTATAACTAGCTTGAGAGGTCAACGCTTTGACGGAGCTAGTAATATGTGAGGTGAATTTCATGGTTTTAAAAGTCTAATTTTGAAGGAAAATTCTTGTGCTTACTACATCCATTGTTTTGCACATTAACTTCAGCTTACACTTGTTGTTGTTGTTAAAAAGCATTTAAATGTATGTTCTTTTTTCAATACTATTACTCGTTTGGGCAATATTATTGGAGGATCTTGTAAGCACAAAGATATGCTTCGAGAAAAACAAATGGAGAAAGTGATCGCAAGAATTCACAAGGGGTGATAGAAATTAGGCAAGGGTTGAATTAAGAAATGACACTGAAAAGACTCGGAGATACTCGTTGGGGTTCTCATTTTGGTACGCTCATTAATTTGCTACATTTGTTTTCTTCTGTCATTGAGGTTCTTGAGTTTGTTGGAGAAAATGGAAGTGATAATTCACAAAGGGCTGAAGCTATTGATTTAATTGATATTATGCTTTGCTTTGAATTTCTCTTTGTGTTAAATCTTATGATAAAGATCTTGGGAATCACAAATGGGTTATCTCAAGTTTTACAGAAAAAGGATTAAAATATAGTGAATGCAATGCATTTAGTTAAAGTCTCAAAATGTCATTTGCAACAAGTTAGAGATGATGGTTGGGAGTCTTTATTGAAACAAGTCATTGACTTTTGTGGTGAAAATGATGTAAGTGTGATAGATATGCAAGATATGTTTATAGTTAGAGGGAGATCAAGGCGTAGAAGCGAAGACATGACAAATCTTCATCATTATCGTGTTGAGCTTTTCTATTATGTGATTGAAATGTAACTTCAAGAGCTTAACAATCGATTTGATGAAGTCAATACAAGTTTGCTTTTACGTATGACATGTCTTGATCCTAAAAACTCCTTTTCTGTATTTGACATAGACAAATTGATTGAACTTGCAAAATTTTATCCATCAGAGTTTCCTCCTATTGCTTTAATTGAACTTGAATATCAACTTAGGAATTTTATCATTGATGTTCGTATGGATAAGAATTTCTCTGAATTGAGTGGAATTAGAGACCTTGCTAAGAGAATGGTGGCTACAAGAAAGCATCATGTATTTCCTTTGGTTTATTTGTTAGTCAAATTGTCATTACTTTTATCAGTTGCTACAGTCATAGTGGAAAGAGCTTTCTCCACAATGAAAATTATCAAGAGTTCACTTTGTAATAAAATGGGAGATGACCTATTGAATGATTGTTTAGCGTGTTACATTGAAAGAGATGTATTTGCAAATATTGACAATGATCTTGTTATGAAAAGATTCCAATCTATTAAAAGTAGGCGAGGATTGTTGTAATTTTAACTATTTTATATTCTTAATAAAACTTAATTTTTTTTACCTAGTTTGGATATGAAAATTTTTGTGAAATCTGTATTTTATTTAGGCCCTCCTATCTTAAATTCCTGGCTCCGTCACTGCGTTTAGGTAGTGTTAAGTAAAGTGCAACAAGTTTTTTATGTCGTTACTGGGGAAGTTTGTTAGTAGTAATAAATTGTTTGTTTTTGTAATTTGTTTGCTTGTTTCCTCTTGAATTGCTTTTAGGTGTTTTATGCAAGGGCGCAGGTCCCTAGGAAACAAATCCGCTCCTTACATTCGATAACATTCACGGACTACCAAAAGTAGAGGAAAGAAATCAAGAAGAGTGGAAGAGGACTTGAACTTAGAATTGGAAGAAGAGCGAAGAAAAAATAGAAAGAACAGCCATGGCCGACAAAGTAGCATAGCCTATGAAGGAAGATGCTCGGCTGATCATTGGGACAACTACATCTTACAGCGAGAAACTATGAGCTAAAGAATACTCACTATAACATATTGTCATCTTTTTGTAGAGTACTGAATAAAGATCCACTTAACTTCATTTGTGATTTCTGCACCATGCTCCAAACATTTCCATTGCAAGGGTTGTCAGAAGACGAGTTGAAAATTAGGTGCTTTCCTTACACCTTAAAGGACAAGACCAAAGGATGGTTGATGACCTTATCAAAGAATTCTTTGACAACATAGATAGAGGTCTATAATAAGTTTATGAGCAAGTTGTACTCACACCATAAAACTATGGAGCTCTTTGCAACATTTATTGAAATGAATGGTGAATCGTTCCCTAAGGTGTGGGATCGTCTTAAATCCCTTTTACTCCGGTGCCCTCACCATCATTATACGCAATAGCTTCTTAATCAATGTTGATGACAAAACTAAATTGATTCTCCCTAAGTTGTTCACAAAGATAAGTGTTTTAACAAAAAGTAAATCAAAAAGAGTGAAGAAATCTCTCTTATATCATGCATCCCCATGTCTACTCTTCTAAACTACGTTTGGAACTCTATTTCCATCCTGATACTTCTGCCCTTCATATTTAGGTCATGATCTCTTCACATAAATTGTGTCTCTACTTCTTAGCCTTTAACAGATCTTCTTTTGCATAAAACAAAACCTAATAGCTAGAGTTATAGGTCAAAAACCAAGGGAAGGTTAGACCAGGTCAGGATAAATTTTGTATCTCATTCTCAACCTTTTTAGCCCCTAAAAACATCACTTTTAAGCCTTGGGTTTTACATAGAAATTATAGGCCAGGATATTAGCTTGAATTTGAACTTTTGAATCACTTCATTTGAATCTCATAAGCCTCATATATGTCCATGTAAAGCTTTAGTGGTTAGGCTATCAATTCTGCAAAAATAAGTTTTACTTTAAACAAACGGTTGTTGGTCCAAACGAATTCGAATAGCTACACATCTAGGCTACCTTAAAATCTTAAGATGTCCTTTAAATAGTCACTGAAGACCACGTTTAGATTTGGATTCTCCATCTATGGTAAAAACCATAGATATCCAAAATGCTTAGATTATTGACATGGCCATATTGATATGCTGTGTCTTTGTCTATCTTTTGTTGCTTCAATTATGATCTCCAAAAGGATGACACAACCAAGTTTAGTCCATTTGGCCATGTACTTTGTCTATCTCTGATCTTTTTAAAGTCTTCTCTTTAAGTTCTTAAAGCTTAACCTAAACATAAAAACCTAAAAACAATATTGAACAAATAGATAAGAAAAGATTAAAAATTGAATAAAAACTATCTGAAACCAAACACAAAAAACATTATAACAAGAGACAAGTTTTATAGTATTTTTTAGACGTAAGTCGCCCAGAGAGGCGACAATTTTGATCAAGGGATGAGAAAAACATGAAGAATATTTTAAGAGATCTAGTAAGTAGCTAAATTAAATCCAAACTTGTAAAAAGATTCGATATAAAAGAAAGGGAGATTTAAAAATATGATTTTTTATTTTCTATTAGTTTTTTTACATGTTTATTTTTTTTCGTTTTTTATGATTAGTAACTAAAAGTGTTGTGTATAGGTGTATAAATCCTAGTTTGGGATAACAATATGTTTTAATCTTTTTATACTAATATATCGAAAATATTTGTGCATGATTCGATTTCATATGAATGAAATTGAGAAATCATCTTGTATGAATAGATATGCCATAATTGGAAGGAGTTACATGCAAACCTAGAGATAATCGACATAAATATTCTAAATTAGGGTCAAACTTAATAGTGGAAATTATAAATTGATAATACAATTTTAAGGATTTTAACTAGAAATAATTCTGTTAATTAATTAATGAATTAATTGTTAATAGTCTTGAGAGAATTATTAATATAAAATATGAATTTTTACAGGACAATAATCAATGATATAATTGCATGATAAAAGGTTAATAATTTAATGATTCTTAGGAGAATTTATCACCTAGACACTACTATTTCATATTGATTGTTTTTCGTATTCTACTTGTCCTGAGGTAAAATTGTTTAATCTTAATTTAGTATATTTGTTTAACCTTTTTTTCAATTAAAAACCAAAAATCTGATTTTTATGCTAAATAATAGAAAAAGGGTAACTATTAATAATTACTGTCTTCGTGGAATTGAATTATGCTTGTCTGTGGTAGCTATAATTACGCAGTGCACTTGTAGTTAAATTTATATTGGCCTTAATCCCTAAAGGATCAATCAATATTGCATTGGTAAATAAAGGGAGAAGCATCTTTTAAAGGAAAATTTTGAAGTAATTGAATTTCTTCTTCTCAATCCTGCTCGAATGCTTCCTCATTTTTAACACCATTCTTCTTAATACTTCCCGAATCCCTTCTCGTCTCTAACAACAATCTTCTAAGTATGATTCTATTTTCCTCACAACTTCTCTTCCACTAATTTGTAGTATTGTCACTCATCAACCTGGTTTCTTTATGGCACACCTATAGGCTTTAAAACAGTCTTCGCCACAAAGGTAAAAAGACTACAACTATTGCTGCCTTCACTTTCAACTTCAATGTAACATTTTTCCCAAACTCAACATAATGCCAAAGCCAAAACTTCTCCAACAAACACTAAGCTATCGACTAGGAGATAATTATACTTTTGTGGGGTTTGATTGTTATCATACGGTTTTGCTATATTACTTGATATAAATGCAAACATCTCAATGAGAAACTAGATCATTGTTATTCATATCTTTGGAAACAAAAGACAAAGCAACCATATACATACACAAGCATCAAAAAAGAAAACTAGCTTTGAAGGGCAGAAGTCAAAAGCCTTACTTTCCAGAGACTCCAAGTGAGCCTCCTTGGTGGAGAAAAGGAGACGATGGACGCAGGTCTGCTAAAGTCACTAATGCGCCAGATTTAGTTACAGGGTTTGTCATCAAAGTTACCAAATTCCCATCAGAAGTACAAATTCTAGCTACATATAAGGGACAAATTATGGAAAGATACGAGTAGACGTCCATCCATAATTAATTAAATGGGAGCAATTGGTTCAGTAATGAAAGCACAGAAAATACGAAACTGCCTACACATATATAGTGATTGACAGAAAATAGAACCAGAATAGTGAAGAAGGCATCCAAACTTTTTTGTTAGAAGAAAATAAAACATTAACTTTTAAAGCCCAACTTTTATGGAAGTTGGAACTGTTTACTCTTTAAGAAAACGTAAACCCACCCTAAACAGAACTAAACAATCAAAGAAAACAAAAAGACAGAAAAAGAAGGAAGCAATTTCAATTTTGAAGGTTGAACATGAACTCAATTTCTGTATATCTGCACCGACAACAGAGGAATTGCATTTTGAAAATAAATGATATGTAAGCTTGATAATAAAGGATGACCGTTTGCATATCAAATACAAAATTAGATTAATGAGAGTTAGGCAATCTAATTGACCACTTAATCATTCTAGTCGGTAAATTCATGGAGAGAGATCCTGTGCAAGACCTGTTTTTTATTAGAGAGCTTTAGAATTAGTTAGAATTGTGGGTAATTTGTGAATTGAGAGATTGCAAATCCATAATTCGATTAACATTTACAATTTAGGAAATGATTATAGCTCGAGAGAGAGTAATCATCCCTACAATCGTCTAGAACTAATATCCCATAAACACATAAAAGGCTAGATTAGAATTGATGATAGGTAAAATCTTCTCTCCCTTAACTTGATTAATTCTCTCTTCATATTTCCACTACTGCATTATTCGATTGTTGCTAGTTTGTTTAATTTCATTTACCTTTCAGTTCAATATTCGAATTTGAGTCTTAACAAAGCGCAACCTGAATTAAGGGGTGCCTAAGTACAATCTCTGTGAGACGATATATGCTTTTTACTACAAATAACAGCCCGTATACTTACGGTTTTTAAGTGATTGGTTTTGCAATCCAACAACCCTTTTGGTGAGATTGTATTTTATCTTGATCTACCTTTTATTGATTTAATTCAATTCCTTTTAAAAAAATAAATCTCCCACTTAAGCCTCATTTCGTTACCTATAAGTAATCAAGTAGTTTCAAATCCCTTTTCCATAATTACCTACATCTTATAACCAAAGTTTATATAAAAACATGTTTATGAAACACCATTCAATGATTTCTAAAATTTAAGGATTATATTGTGGATTGTTGTTTGACAGTTAATATAAGATTATTATAACATTTTATACCAATTTTATATTATTTAAAATTCATTATATATTTTTAAGGTTTTTGGGCATATTAAGACAATTGACATCAATTCCAATAATTTTTTTAGAAAAAATAATATCATTTCAAGGCAAAGCTTTGATCCTTTACAAAAGTGCCTCAATATATAAGTATCATAGAGGAATTAGAAGTTCACACTAGACGAGAAGTTTACAATGAACTAGATGAAATTACAAGTTAGAAAAATCTATTTGTTGCTATTTTCACGAGACACACAATCAATATTAGTTTGAGAATTAAATGTTCCAACGTAGCTTTATCCCTTAAGAGAAAGAAAACCCAATTTCTTTAGCTAGAGTCACTTTCCTTATCCAATTAACATTTCTTGTATTCACTACCTTAGGAAGGCATAACTAAACCCTAAATATCTATTAGTTCCTCTCTTCCAAAATCTATAGATAGTCCAATCAACAGCTAGATGAATTGCTTTATGATCATCCTCACTTAAGTGAGATAAGCTAAAAGAACAATGAAGAATCATTCTCTAGTTAGAAGCTTGGAAATTTAAATTACATCTAGCTAATGTTTCATTCCATAGATGTTTGGAGTACGAGAATTCAAAGAATAAATTACTGATGAATTCAGCTCAGACCAAGCAAAACATAAAATGGGGTAAAGGATTAGATCCACATTTGATCCTATTCAGTGTGGATAATCTCTCCTTAACTGCAATCCGTAGTATAAATGAAACTTTTGGGACTTATAGGTTATTCTAGACCATAGTCTTAAGAGGGTATTCATATAAGACTTATTAAAGAAGCTACCTAAAGAATTCTATAGCCAAAGAGCTCTGTCATACTAATCAAGGTTAGGGGATAATAAGGAAAGCAACTATAAAAGAATTCAAAGTATTTATTGTTGCAACTCCAACCGCCTCCATGAATTAACACCTTAACTTTAGCATTAATAGGATATAAAAACTTGATACTTGACTAGTTTAACAAGTGATTAAGAAGGCCAAGAGGGCTCGAATTACCTATCTATAACCATGCATCAACCCATTACCTTTTTTTAGGGTGTAACTATTCATATACCTCTATTCCTCAGATAATGCTCATTCACCCATTTTACCCACAAGGATTCTTTATCAATGCAAATTCTATAAAACCTTTTAGCCATCAATAATTTATTTACCTATTGGACTGATCTCATTCCGAAGCCCCTTCCATCTTTAAGGAAACAAAAATCCTTCCATTTGACCTTAAAAAATGGTCTAGTATTCATATCCCCCCATCCATAAAAAAGCTCCTTAGGAGCTCCTCTAGGTCCTTACACAACTTCTTTAGCAAAATCAAGAGAGCAAACCATTATGTATGTAGATTTCTAAGGACAAAAATGATGAGTTATAATTTACTTGCAAAGGATATGTGTTTAGTGGTCTAACATCCAATTCTTCTTCTAACCATATCAAATAGTGGTTGACAGTCCAATTAAGTTGTTTTATTTTAAGAGATGGTTACTCTTAAGTAAGAAAGAGGGGGAGTTATAGTTGCCAAAATAAAAAATATAGCAAGATCATGAATTGAAGGAGATGCATCTACTGAAATGATTTTAAAATTCTTTCCTTATAAGTATTAACCTTAACTAGAGAGAGAGCTAAATTCATCCAAGGATTTCATTAGATAATTAACAGAAGTAATAATACACTACAAATAGAAGAAAGTCATTTTTGAATTCCAAATGAGTTATTCTCAAACTTTTGCATTTTTTTGACAAATTTGAATATGCTCATCAAATTCACATTCTTATGGATTGTATCAAATAAGAATTAAATGCAGATGGTAAATAAATAAGAGGAAAAAAGTTCCCCTTTGTCTAATACCCTTAACAACCTTGAAATAGTGAGAAACTTCTCCATTTATGAGGACTCAATAATATAAGCATTATCTAAAAGATATAAGAAGCTGGAAAATTAATTGCTTTAAGAGATATAAAGATAAAGTTACAATTAACCATATCAAAGGATTTATAGATGTCTAACTTTATAATATAATTATGTCCTGGCACTTCGAAGTGGTAGTTCTTAAGAACCTCCTAAGCAAGTATAATGTTATCACTTATATTCCTACCTTATATTAATGCTTTTTAAGAATAATTAACAAAAGAAGGCAAAATGTATTTGATTCTTGAAGCAAAGAGTTTGGAGATAATCTTGTTTAAGGTAAGGCAACAAGAGATGGGTCTAAAATCCTTTAAAGATTTTAGATTTGAATTCTTATGAACTAAGAATAGATGGGTCTTATTTTAGGAAGGCAATAACTTAGAGCTTGAGAAGAATTTCAAAATGGCTTCATATATATAGATCTTAATGGAATTTCAAGAATTTTGAAAGAAAAAACCATTAAAACTGTTAGGCCCAGGGCTTTGTTGGTACTAAGGCAAAACACTACCCTCTCAATATCTTTTATAGAGAAAGGCTATTTAAGATATTCATTCTGCTACAAAGATTAAAAAAAAAAAGGAATTAAAGCCTCAATATAATCAACTAAAAAGGTATTACCTGAAGAAGTCCTCAGGATATCTTTGGAATAGTCCCTAGTATGGAATAATAGCTCTTTCTAACTTGTGATTAACACTCCTAATTCAATCCTTAATTATAAGATTCTATTTTAAATTCTTTTGGAAACTATAGATCAATGAAGAAACCCATATTGCAATATCCTTCCTTTATCTAAAGCACCCTAGATTTTTGAGCAAGCAAGGAAGAGCAAGCATCTAAAGCTTTACTTCCCTAAGGATGTTTTTCTTGGAAATGAAAATGAATTGTAGAACTAATTGACAAATATTTCATTTTACTATGGTCCATTGAAAGGTCCTCATTTTAATAATAATTTAAAAAGGGGTAATTATTAAAAAATATTTGAATGTTATCATCCATCTCCATTAATACAATGTACCTAGTTTTGTAACTAACAAATTAATAATTTTGAGACAAATTTTTAAATACAACTACAGATTGCAAAAATCATAATCTTGTAAATAAGTACCACCACCAAAGAAAACAATACTAAGATAACATAGAAAAATAACAACACTTAACTCCTTACATATAAGGAACACCCTAAATTTAATATGTGAATACTAGAAATTAGCATGAATAGTACCATGCCTTAAATAAAAACTATACCATAAGTCCATAAATCTAACACTATTTGTATGAACAAAGAGTAACATCACTAACTAGAAATGACACTTTTAAATTAATATCAGAATATCATGAATGAGTAAAAGAATATCATGCTTTAGTTTAAACTATACTATGAGTTCATACTTTTAATACCACACAAATGAATAAAAAATACCACAATAAACATAAGTATCACATTCACTTTAATATAGGGATTTTATTACTGAGTACAAAGAATATCATTCCTTAACATAAATTATATCAGAGCTCATTAAATCCAATATCATACTTGTGAAAAAAAAAACATATCGTCACTCATTACATCTAAGTATTACTTCCGATTTAATTTGTGAATACCATAACTAATTATAAAGAATAATGATATGATTGTAATTTTAATGTTTTAAATGTTAAGTGCATGGTCTAGCTGTAGTTAGCATTGAAAAGTATGAGTCAATCCTATAAGGATTACAAGTACTAATAGTGGCCTCATTTTTATTATCTAATGTTTCATTAAGAAGATGATTTAATTTAAAACTAAGAAAAAATAAGACTTAACATGGTGATGAATCAAGACAAATTTAAAACAAAGATTAATTCAATATCAAATAATTAGTACCTACGTATGAATCCCATAAAAAATCTTAAGTGTCAACCCTTTATCATACAACTTAATTATTGATCATTAGACCTTGTAAACTCTTATCATTTGTTAATATCCTTCTGAAGACTATTAATAACTAATCCACAATTTTTTCCCGAAACTTTTTTCTAATTAAAACCCCTAAGATTAAATTACTCCAATTCATGAATTTCTTAATTAGGTTTGACCCCAATCCAAATTATTTATGATGGCCTATCTCTATGTTTGCATGCAACTCCTTCTAATTATGGTAGATCTATTCATATAATAGGATTTCAATTTGAATTACATAAAATTAGACATTGGACTAATATCCCATACATATTTATTTAAGAAAATAAAAATATAATTGAATCTTAAAGAATCAATTAATTAAAGTGCATTAAATAAAGAATCAAATCATAGTATGCATCCCAACTTAGGGTTTATCCTACCTAGGCACCAAATAACTTAGTGCCTAAACATAAAAATGAATCAAACATAACAATTTCAATAGCATAATTAGAAAGAAAAGAATTTGTAGATATGTATATCCCCTTTTTCTATAATGAAATCCCTTTGAATCCTTGATAAAAGGATGTTCTCTATTAGACCTCTTGAAGTATCATTGTGTTTTCCTTATCCTGGGTTTAGAATCGTGTCTCTAACTTTAACTTTGGCTATAGCTTATGAATCTAACTGCCTCCTTTCTATCTCCTCTTTATAATTGCTTTTTATATTTTAAAATTAGGTTTTTAGATTATACATGGTTAGTCACACGATTGTGTGCTTAACCGTATATCTTAAAAACTCGTTAAAATTGTGTGAGGAGGTTCATCTTAAAACTTTGTCAAAATTATGACCTCATATGTTCATAAAAGCTTACACAAGCAAAGGATATGGCCATCTATGTTACTTACATAGAGATAGCTTACACTGGCAAAGGATATGGCCATGTATGTTACTTACACAGGCAAGTATCTCCATACAGGAAAAAATAACATCTTTAAAGTTTTACACAATCACAGTCCCCTACATAGTATCTATATATAGTATTGTGTGTTAGTCATACGAGTGTATCATACGGGTATGTGTGTCTAAAATAACTCCAATTATTCCATTTTATGCCACAATTTCTATTAAATTATTCTCCTTTTGATCTATAAAGGCAATTTAGACCTGAAAATACAATTGAAACAAAATAAGTACCCAAAAAAATGTAAAACTCTTAAATAACAAGCAAAACACACTCAATATGGGTGGTAGCACCTTGTAATGCTAGTCAAAATAAACTAGAACTATAACTATAGCTAGTGGTAAGTCTAGGTCAATCCCATAGAAAGTGTGTGTAAGGTTTATGAAATGAAATAACTAATGTTTAGGTTGTGGGGGTTTTTGGTTTAATAAGAAAATAAAACAAATATAGACTAACACAAACAAATAAAAGAAAACATATTGTAAAAATGATGAAAAGTGATGAGTTCGTTAGGGACTCGATTCTTTGGTTTAATCTTAGCCTAAACTCTACTTAAACATATTTTATTGATTTGTTATTCTTTTACCTCTCTTGAAACTATTGGTCGTAGGTTAAGAATAAGCTCTATTAATCATGGTTTTTTCTTAGGTCATAGTTAATTAAGAAGAGCTAGTTAATTAAACCTAGCTTTCGGATAACCTAAGAGACGCTCGCTAAGTTTAATTGGATATTCATCTTACAAGTGAGAAAAACAGACCAATCTAAGCAATAATCACACAAGCTCGAATTATTTAACCTAGTTTATATTATCCCTAATGATTACGAACCATTAGTCACTACAAATGAATAGGGAAAAAAACGAATACATAATTGTATTTGATTCTAGCAATGGGTACTTACATAAAAATAATAAAATAGAGCATTCAATCATTCTTACACAATACCCAACCATTAAACATAGGATATCATAATCAAACCATAAGAGAAAGAACAACAAACAATGAAAGAAATGAAATTGATCAGTGTTTAAGTTTTGGAGGGGGGTTGGTTGGTTTATCAAACAGGAAGATAAAATAAAACTACCTAATGAAAACAAATTAAATAAAATATTAAAAATTATAAAAGTGGGGAATTTGATAAAGATTCGATTATTTGGTTCAATCTCTCCTAAACCTAATTAAACATATTTCATTGATTTGTTGTCCTTTTACCTTTCCTTGAACTTTTGGTTATAAATTAACAACAATTCTGTTGATATGGGTTTTTCTTTAAGTCCTAGTTAATTAAGAAAAACTCATTAATTACCCTAGCTATCAAATAACCTAGGATACGCTTGCTAAGTTTAATCGTACAGTTATCTTACGAGTGAGAAAAGCATACCAATCTAAGCAATAATCACACAAGTTTGGATTATTTAAACTAATTTATGTTATCCTTAATTATTACGAACTATTAGTCACTACAAATGAATAAAAAAAAACAACAATTACGCATTGCTTTTGATTTTATCAATGAATTCTTACACAAAAATAATCAAATAGAGCATTAAATCATTATTACACACCACCCAAATATTAAACATAGAATAACATAAGCAATTTCTAAAGAGAAAAAGAAACAACAATTACAAGGAGAAATACACTTAACCGAGTCATTAACGTCGATGTCGCCTTCGAACCAATGTCGGGAAGCTACCCCTTCACGAGTCTCTCAAGGTTGAGAGCTTGTTCCCAAAAATAATGCTTCAGCCCCCAATGAAATGTCCCAGCCGATGACCCTCACCTCTGTTCACCAGCATCTCTGTTGTTCTTTTTTTAAAAAAACCATCGCATATGTTCTTCTTCTTTCCTTAAAACCAACACATGCACTTAACCCTTATGCCCAACGTCAGCTTTTTTACGTCCTGCCATACGTCTGCGTTTGGCTTTTCTTGGCCCAATGTGCACTGCGTGCTCCTTGGCTGTGCGTCTCCTCTCCTTTAGCTATTGCATGGAACGTCTACGTTTTGCTTTTCCAGCATTTGTGTTTCATGACTTCTGGTTGCTGCTTTTGTCTTCTTGCTGTGCTAGATTTTGATCCATATTTTCCCAGCTGTTGGTGCATCGTTTTCTTCACGGACTGCTGGTGATTGTCCACCTATGCTGCAATCGTATTCTTCATTTGCTTCTGTCGTTTTGGTCTTCATCTGCTTCTG
Organism: Erythroxylum suave; assembly: GCA_027563595.1. Taxonomy (NCBI): domain Eukaryota; kingdom Viridiplantae; phylum Streptophyta; class Magnoliopsida; order Malpighiales; family Erythroxylaceae; genus Erythroxylum; species Erythroxylum suave. The sequence goes on along the minus strand of JAOSBN010000007.1, from coordinate 6,770,397 downwards.
CGTATTCTTGCTTCCTTACCATTTAGCTCCTTCATGTTTTGAGCCGCTACATGCAACGTAAAAGTTGCTTGGTTTCTTCTTGTTGTGTTGCCTTCCATCATCCAGCCATTACTCATTTAAATTCACATTAAAACATGTATGGCATGCACATATTTTCTACTCCTTTGTTGTAAACAAATTTGATTTTTCTTGTTTGTGTTTTCATTTTTCTTGTCTTCTTCTTGCCTTTTAATTTTCTTCTTCTTGCTCCACGAAGACAAGTGAAAATGAATCTTCAAAAAATGGTCTAAACATCGTACTTTCGACTCACTTTAACTTCTTTGCTTCCGAATTGTGCCTAAAATCATATATAATCAAAGTGAGTATTTTAAGCAATTTTATAGTAATAATCACTAAGTGTTATGAAACAAATTCATAATCAATTAAGCACTAATCAATGGGCATAAAAACATAGTGCAATAATCATTTATTAACATCATCACACTTAAGCTTTTAATTGTCAATCAAGCAAATTATAACCAATCATCAATCTTAAAAACATCCATCTCTTATATTAAACTTAACCTGTCCATTCACACCTTAAATCATCATATCATAATAATCAAATTAACAAACAATTAGATTCAAGTTATCCTAGAACTAACTTTAATAAGTCCATATCATAAGTAACCACATTGATAATATTTTTGAAATCAAAAGTAAAAATTTCACACCCTCACAAAGGATTCATTTGTTGCACCCAAAATGTTTAGAGTGAAAAACATAACAAACTCTCAATTCAATATATAGAATGATTCTTAACACTAAACTCACAATAAAATCACATCTAACTAGAAACAAAAATAAAAAGGATAATAAAATTAAAGGAAATTCTAAAAAAAATTGAATAGAACTTGGTTCTTCATAGCATAGGTCCATCAAATAATAAAATCATTCACAAAATATTAATTATTCTCACTTCCCAACAAATATTACAAATTTTAATCTGTTTTTTCAAATATGCTTGCAACATGTAATTTCCAACTTTTGAACTTTTTAAAGCAATTTTGGAGAGAATATACATTACACAATTGAAGCACCTGAGAAGAAATAGATTTCACAATCAATATGTAGCATCAATCATAGAAATTTCAAACCTTTTCTTCAAATTTCTCATTATGACCCAAGTTCCAAGCAATCAAGTAAATTAAAAATTCTAGTTATGGTGAGTCGGGATCGAATCTATAAGAAATGCTTGGTTAATTTCCATAA
>JAOSBN010000007.1:6717204-6736006 GCA_027563595.1 Erythroxylum suave | reverse complement strand
CACGTACCCACCCTCCTGTCACCAAATACCTCACTCCACCTAATGGGCCCCACTGCTGCCAAGTTAGTTAGGATTGTTTCCCTCTCTCTCCCCCCTGCTGCAGCCCAACATTCTACCTTCTAGAATATACCCTCAATCCCACGTAGTACTAGTACTGCAAATAGGCCTTGATTCTGTCATGCTAGATTTCTGTTATATGCTACTCTGCACTGTTATTGACTATATTGGTTGCGAGGTTGCAGTTCATTTTCTCAACTGCAGTGGATGGTAAAATAAAAGCTTGGCTGTATGATAATATGGGTCCAAGAGTTGACTATGATGCACCAGGCCGTTGGTGCACTACAATGCATTACAGTGCTGATGGTAGTAGGTATGATAAAAAAACTTAAATGATGGACCTAAATCAACTTGTGTTTTCTCCAAATCCAATTTTTTCTTTAGGCTCTTCAGTGCCATTTGTTTTATTCCCTTTAATCTAATTGCTCATTATTTTTGGTTCCTTTATTTTTTATTTTCTCAGGTTGTTCTCTTGCGGGACAAGCAAAGATGGGGATTCTTTTCTAGTTGAATGGAATGAAAGTGAAGGAGCAATAAAGAGGAATTATTCTGGGTTTAGAAAGAAATCAACAGGTGGTGTTGTGCAATTTGACACCACCCAAAACCACTTTTTGGCTGCAGGTGAAGATAGTCAGATAAAGTTTTGGCATATGGACAACATTAATGTGCTAACAAGCACAGAAGCAGATGGTGGATTACCAGTAAGTTTGTATGTTTTCCATGGAGCAATTTATTTTGAACTTCTGTAGCTAATCATTAAAATTACTGTCAGAGTCTTCCACGCTTGAGATTCAACAAGGAAGGGAATCTTCTGGCTGTTACCACAGACAATGGATTCAAGATACTCGCAAATGCTACTGGCATGAGATCATTGAGAACAGTGGAAACTTCTTATGAAGCATTTAAATCTCCTATTGAAGCTGCTGCTATGAAGGTTAGTTTGATTTGTTTTGGCTCATTTGTTGTTTCTTTTAGAAAATATCTACGTTTAGCTCATTTGGTGTTTCTTTTAAAAACATCTCTACCTTCTGAGGCCTATTGGTGTCTCTCTGCATTGCAGGCTTCTGCTTCGGGTGTCACAACTATCAGTCCAGTCAATTGTAAAGTGGAAAGGAGCTCACCTGTCAGAACATCACCAATTCTTGTACGTCAAAATATAAAATCTAGGTTCTAACTTCTCTAACTTTTCAGAGGTACTGTGGTGAGTTGTAGTCCTGAGCTTGTATCGTTGCTATATACCATTTTATGTATTGAGTTACCCTTTGATTTCAATTAGTGGTTAAAGTTTGTTATATGTCTGATTCTCTGTAGTCATTGTTTCTAGCCACAAGGGCTTGTGTTTAATTTCGTTTTTGGAACCTGTATGGGTGGATTGAGTACACTTAGTCATCTAATTAAAATAGTTTTGCATATTCTAGCTCCCTCTGTTATTCTTTTACAAGCTACCTTAGGTTAGTAATTTAATTCATCAATTTTTAAATTGCTTAACCCTGTTCTTTTCAATTTCCTTATTTAAGAATGGAGTTGATGCCATAAATAGAAGCATGGAAAAGCCAAGAACTGTGGATGATACAATTGATAAATCAAAACCGTGGCAGTTGGCTGAAATTGTGGATCCTGGTGAATGTCGTTTAGTCACCTTGCCAGAAAGCACTGACACTTCTACCAAGGTGTCTGCAAATTGCACCTGATTTTGAAACTACTGCTCAATTTTCTACCACCACTACATTTTTCAACTTCTTTTTTTCCTTTCCCTGCATGCAGGTTGTTCGACTTTTGTATACAAATTCTGGTGTTGGAGTTTTGGCACTAGGGACGAATGGGATACAGAAGTTGTGGAAGTGGGCTCGTAATGAACAAAATCCGTCTGGAAAGGTATTGTATGGTTTAGTGTTTAATGTATGCTTTTCTTCTGTTGCCTACAGTTCTCTGTGTTTGGTTTCATTAAACTGTTGGATATATTGGGTGTTTTGTAGGCCACCGCAAGCATTGTTCCACAACATTGGCAACCCAACAATGGTCTTTTTATGACTAATGATGTGTCAGGTGTTAACCTTGACGAAGCAGTCCCTTGTATAGCGCTTTCAAAAAATGACTCGTATGTAATGTCAGCCTCAGGTGGAAAGGTTTCACTTTTTAATATGATGACCTTCAAGGTACATGCCCAGCTGAAGCATCACTTTTCAGTTTTCGTGTTTATGGTTTTTGCTTATATTGAATGTATTGCTTGGTATGCAGGTAATGACAACATTCATGTCTCCTCCCCCAGCTTCAACTTTTCTAGCATTCCACCCTCAGGATAATAACATTATAGCCATTGGAATGGAGGATTCGACCATACATATATACAATGTTCGAGTTGATGAGGTGTTCACTTTCTTGAAGTTTTTCCTGAGTTACTCATTTTTGGGATTCTTTTTTTCCACTCTTGCAACTGGGCCTGACGTTTCTGGTTTGCCTGTTTTAGGTAAAATCAAAATTGAAAGGTCATCAAAAACGGATAACTGGTTTGGCCTTTTCAACCAATCTTAATATTTTGGTTTCGTCGGGCGCTGATGCACAAGTACGTAAAAGGCACTGGATGCTTTATCTTTGATCTGTTTCACGCATCCTGTTGCAACTAATCCAGACTTGAATTGTTCAATAATTTGACTGAGTTAATATCATTACTTACATGAGCCTTGAAATCGAAATACTTGTTTTTACGATGTTGATTTCTTTTACTTCGTTTGTAGATTTGCGTGTGGAGCATTGATACATGGGAGAAAAGGAAATCAGTTCCAATCCAAATTCCAGCAGGCAAGGCACCAACTGGTGACACTCGGGTGCAGTTTCATGCTGATCAGACTCGTTTGCTAGTTATTCACGAGACCCAGTTGGCTATATATGATGCTTCAAAGATGGAACGTGTTAGACAGGTGGGAGGACAGATGAGTGATCCATATTTTTATAGTTGTCACTGCAACTGACGTGTTTATTTATTCTTTTGCCTGTTTCAGTGGGTCCCACAAGATTTATTGGCTGCACCTCTATCTTATGCGGCATACTCTTGTAACAGCCAGTTGATTTATGCTACATTTTGTGATGGTAATCTTGCGGTGTTTGATGCTGATAGCCTGAATTTACGTTGTCGCATTGCTTCATCAGCATATATGTCGCAGTCGCAGTCCCAGTCGGTCTTGAATGGGTATGCCGTCTTCAGGTTTTATTACGTCCAAATTTTGTTCGTCCCTTCTTTATATTGACATTTTTAAGCTGCACACATTTTAATTCATTTGGCATACTCAATTGCACGATCCATTTCAACCCATCCTTGAGTTTCTATGCACTTTTGCCCTAAAATTCTGACCTAATGTTAATGTTACCTTGATATTTCTCAATTGTTTGTGGGCTGGTTTTATTGTAGAAGCCAACCTGTGTACCCACTTGTGGTTGCTGCACACCCGTTGGAGCCTAACCAATTTGCCATTGGCTTGACGGATGGGTCTGTTAAAGTGATGGAACCTACAGAGTCAGATGGAAAATGGGGATCAAGCCCGCCCGCAGATAATGGATTGCTGAGTGGTAGGACCACGTCATCATCCACCACAAGCAACCACACACCGGATCAGTTGCCGAGGTGAGAGAGCTTTGTATGCAGCCGTTGAAGTTACACCTGTAATTTTCCATCATAGGGTTTTTACTTCTTTTAGTCACCGTATGCTCTACATTAACCGTCGGAACACAAATTCTTGTATACTAACTTTAGTTAGCAAACATTCTTGTATACTAATTGCCTAGTTAGCGGTAGCTCTTGATTTGTTTCTTAATTTCCTCAACTGTTATACCGTGTTTTTAATTGTGGATATCGTTGCCCGTTGCAATAAACTCTGTTTCTGATAGTGCAAACCTTTCTAATCACTATTATCCATGGAGTGAACCTCTATTTACTAAGTATACGTGGTGAAAAATGACTGTTTTCAACTTATATATATGTACACATGTATAGATTACGGCTTTGGATTTGTTTGGAGGGCATTTCTTGAGTTAAAAATCCGGCCACCGGGAGAAAATAACATCGGGGTTTCTAGATCAAAAGTTGGCAGTGCTTTTGATACATTCACTACTTTCAATTTCCTTATTTAAACGACTAGGAGATCCAGGAGAAGTAATAGACGCTATATGATTCCCATGATAAAAACATTCATAATTGGGAATAGGAAGGTGAAACAAGCATTAACATAAATTGTCAAATGTTGGATATGTATGTATTTATATATTCATGATCAGGGAAAGATTGCGATAAACTAAATGAAAGTCCGAATTGACTAATGTTAAAGAATTACGAAACAAAAAAGCTATAAGCTTTCGTTTTTAATTTGAATTTGAATAATTTTTCAATATATATATATGCTTGTTTCACTTTCCTATCCTCAACAATGAATGTTCTTATCATGGGAGTCATACGGTGTTCATACTTCTATTGGATCTTATAAGTTTTATTGGAATTATGATAAATTGAGTGTTTCGGGATGTTTTTAAAGAGTGTTTAGGGATGTTTTTAATAAATATCTTGCCCTTGTTTAGTAAAATACTTATTAGTTGATTTTTAGCAGTTTTAAAACTTTTAACTGATTGACGGTATGAAACAATCGATAGAAATAATTAGTAAACGACTGATTAGATTGATAACTTTAACCCAATCAGCTGAAAAAGAAAATGCTCATGTAAAGAACTGTTTTGCCTAGTTGCTTGAAAATGTAATATGTAAAAGTCAATTATATTCTCTATTTTGCTCTTAAAACATAACTGTCACGCCCGTGACAGGAATTGTCACGGGTGTGACATAAGTGTCACAGGAGTGACACCTGTTAATCTTTTTTATTTTTTATCATTTTAATTTTAATTATATTACTATTAGTTGAATAAAAAATTAAATTAGATTGTAATTATAATTATGGTACTATTGATTTTATAAAAATTAAAATTAAAATGATAAAAAATAAAAAGAAACTAAAATTACATAAATTGTCATAGGCATGACACTTCTGTCATGTGTGTGACACTTATTTTGATTTTTTTTTATTCTTTTAATTTTAAATTTTTAATAAAAATTTTAAGATAAAAAATTTAAAGTTTAAAAAATTGATTAAAATTGTCTCATTAATTTATAAATTACGTTAAATTAAATTAAATTAAAAATGGATTTTCATTATTATTATTATTATTATTATTATATTAACCCGCATGCTAGATTAATGCAATATTAAACATCTTGTATATTTATGAAAAAGTTTTTTTTTATAGAGAATGCTTATAAAATGCAAATAAATATATTTTATATATGAAATAATTTATTTTGATTTCAACAACTTATTTTAATTTCTCAAATTTTAATTTTTTTAACAAAGATATATTACTTTGGAATTATTTATCAATGAAAATATTTGTTCTTTATTAAAATAAATTATTTTTGGTAACATATAATTTCTTAAATACTACTATTTAACTAATTTTCGACATCAACTTATATGATAAAGTAGGATTTAAAATAAATATGATTTCATAATACATAACATAAAAAGATATTAGTTTTTAAAGACTTATCACACTTGAATACTTTTTAATTTGATAAATTAAATTATATCTTAAAGATTGGAGATAAGGTAAGAATTGATTTTAAAACCTAAAACTTTCCATAGTATAATCTAGTGAAATCCTAAAAAGAAAAAAAATGGAACCCTAAATTAGTTGTTTCAGCTGACAGTGACAATATCAGGTAACCCGATTTATTATCCAAAAGTCCCGAAAGCCTTAAAATTGAACCATCACTCCATTATCTCTTAAATATGAGTTAGAATGCATGAAAATGTTGAATGGGATGTTTAAAACCCAACCCCGAAGTTTCAAATCACATTAGGGTCAAATGACCTTTTAAGGGCAAAATGGTCCTTTTGCTTTAAAAATAAATTTCCAGCAATTTCTCTTAAATCAAAACAGGATAATGAACGAAAGCTCTCCTTTCTCTCTCAATTTTTTTTCATTTTCTTTGCTTAAGATCTAATAAACAAAAGGTGAAATCAAGAATCCAACCTTAGATCCATCATCCTCTCATGAAGACTTACATCTTTATACCACCAAATTCACTTATTGCCACCATATTCTAAATTTAAGAAAAACCCAGGTTTGTGTTAATCATTCATGGGTTGAAGTATGATGTTTATGATGATTTACTAATGGGAATGTATGTGTATTGGTGGTTGATTTTGGTGTAGGAAGTGAGGAAGCACCAAAACCCTAATTGCAAAACAAAAACCTTAACCTAAATCTCTAATCAAAATAAGTGTTCTTTGGATTTAATTGAACATGTCTAGTTATTATTGGTGTTATGGAGCTGATGAAATTGAATTAAGAATGATGGTTGTAGTGAAAGGTGTTTATTTTCCCATTTAATAGTTAAAGATGCATGGTCATTAAATGAACTTGCTTTAGATTAGGAATGCATAAGATAAGTGAATGAGTATACTCACATGTTTAGGTTGATTGACTTGGATTTCAATTAAAGGGACATTAGCTTTTTGTGATAGATTAATGACACTTTTCATTTGGTAAGAATTTGAGCCCTTTTGAAATATTTAACACCAAATTCAAGTATTCTTTGTTGAGAGTGTTCTTTTTATGATTAAGGACACAGTCTTACGCAAAAATTGAAATGATGAAGGCAATTATATTATATCCTTTTTTGCTTAAAAAGTCACCATAATTTTACCCTTACTAAGCCCCGTTTGAGCTTAACATGAACCATTTCTTCTTTAAACCCAAAATGTGAGCCTCAACCTTAATTATTTAACTTTTTCATCATACCTACCATATGAACAAATTGAGCATTTGAATGGGCTTGATTGGGTTTAGGGAATAATTTCTTGAATAAGAGTGGGGGAATCATAGGATATAGTTGGTTTTTGAGTTAGGAATGTGTATGGTTTTAATAATTTTTATCTCGCCTCTACATTTTACCTCTTCAAAACTTGATCTTGTTCTCAATAACAAAAATGTAATTAGAAAAAGAAAAAGAAAAAGAAACAAAGAGAAGAAAAAAAGGAAATATAAAGAAAAGAAAGGAAGAGAAGATAATCAAAAAATGAAAAGAAAGAGGAGAGACATAAAAAAGGGGTGTTAATCTTATTAACTTAAAAGGAAAGAATTGGGTGTTTTATGCTACATTGTTTGTATTACTTTAAATGCTCAATTTGTTACATGATTTTTAAATGTGATTTTCCTTTTTTCCTACCCTTAGGCAGCAACTAAAATAAAAACCTTCAAATTGATGTTTTTGTTTGATATGAGTGGTGGAGATTAGATTAGTAAGCAAGCCTATGGTAGATTCCTGATGTGAAATGAATTTTAAGTGAATATATCCTACCTTTAAATGTTTGAGAGGATGGAGAGTGGAATAAGTGCCTATCAAACTTGTTGATGGTTCTTTGAATTGAAGTACTTGTTGATTCTGGCGAAGCATGTAGAAAATAGTCTGTTCATGGAATATTATGACTTTTAAGCTCTCAAGTTACTATTATTGAAATGATTGTTGATATCTTAGACTATTATTTGTGAAATTTTTTTCCCTTTTATAGTCTAGTGTCTTTTATTTTGCTTGAGGCCAAGTATGGTTTAAGTGTGAGGGGAACTATTGTGTGTAATTTCTATTGATTTTGCTCGCATTCGTATCTTGATTTTGGTTACAAATTTTTGCCTTTTTAATCCAAGATGAATTGACTGAAAATGGTCGTGAATGTTGCATGAAGGTTAAAAGGAATGTTTTCTAAATTTTGCATGACAAATGAAAGGTAACATAAATTTTGCATTAAAAAATAAAATGGTGATCAAGGTGTCACCACCGTGAGTAAGCTCGTCACGGTGGTGACTACACTTGTCTCCACCGTGACAAGTTATGACACATTGGTGGCTACATTTGTCACCACTGTGACAAACAAAGTCACCCCTATGGCATGTTTTTCCTTTCGTTCGTCTAATTAATACATGGCATCGATAGGTTGAAGGCTCAAAAGCCTATACCTAAAATTAGACTAAAAATAGAAAGAAGAGAAGAGGGTGGCAGCTAATTCTATAATATTCTACATTCTTCACATTCGAGACTTGGGACATGAAGGGACACAAAACAAATAGAGACAAAGAAGGCAGTGAAGAGAAGAGAGAACAGAGAGGAGTCAAGTGAGCAAAAGAAAAATAATAGCAGAGAGTGGAAACAATTTGAGCATTCAATCATTTGGGTGAGAACCAAGTAAGAGCAGTAGGCAAGAGCCAATTCAGAGAGCTTGAGATTACAGGAGACCACTGCAACTCCCTCATCTAATCTTTGTTTTCTTGCTCTGTTCTTCATTTGTTGCATTATTTCTCTATGTTTTACTTTTTTGTTGTTAACTAAACTTACTACCTTGTTAGCCTAACCGATGATACTTTGTAACTTTAATAGTTCATTTGGTTATGTACTTGGTTTTTCGCTTTAATACTTCTATTATATTGATAAAGATGGAATTGAAGTATATAAAGATGATGAATCTTGTTATTTCCATAATGGACTGATCTCTTTTCGTCAAGGATTGATGTAGCTATTTTAGCCAAATATGCATAATTGAGGGACTGTGGCGTTGTGTTTTATTTGTTATAGTTTTTAAAACTAAATGGATGTAATAGCAAGACCAAACTTTGCATCATTTTGGTAGTAAACGAAGTATTGAGAGAAAAAGTTTAATATGGAACGAGAAACTATAGACGCTTAAGATATGAATCAAACATATATTAACTTAAGTAGGTAATTATTAGTTAGGTCTAATAATTAATTTGGATGATAAACTTGTTAAATATGAAACTTAGATTAGTTTGCTATATGAATCATTTTAGAACCCAATTGGTAATTTTAGTAAGACAATTATGCAATCATTTCCCTTTAGTCATGTATAGGAGATTAAATTAGTGAAATTAATTCTTAAGAGTTTTCCAATTCGATAAATCTAATCTTTTTTGCTTCCATCTAAATTAGTTTACTTCTCAATTTAATTTTGTAATTTTCTTTGAAGCCTTCACTCAAAAAATTGGGATAGAATGTTTAAGATTGTATCTGTTTTTTGAGTGCCCCAATTTTACTTAGTAGGAGGCGACCTTGGGTAATCGACTATAACTATCTCGTATACTTGCTATAGGATAGCCTAGGTATTCTTAGAACTTATTTTGACACAACAATTATCCAATTTAATCATTTTGCTATTGGTTCACTCTCTTGATTTGTTATCGAAGCAAGAAAATGCAACAAATAATCACAACACCCAATGTATTAACATCAAAAGAAATCACATTAACATTGATTCAAGAACAAATCCCTAAAGAAGTTTAGAACATCATCATCAAACCCAAATCTATCACTATCGAATCCATCTTATACATTCAATAGAAAGAACAAATGAGATAAGATGAAATGTCACTTGGAAGGTTTGAAATAGATCAGGAAGATAGCAGCACTACAAGCCTTCTTCTCCTTCTTCCTTTCTCATCCTTCTCTCTTCTTCTTCCTCTCTCCTTGGATCTTTCTCAAAATGGCAGAAAATGGAGCTCCTCCTAGGGTTCTTGGATCTTTCTCAAAGTAGCAGAAAATGGAGCTCCTCCTAGGGTTCTTTCTCTTTCTTTTTATAGTATTTTCCATCCTAGTTAAAGCTTAGGGTTTTCCCGGGTCCAAAAAGTCCCAACTGTCCCTTGGTAAGTTGTGTTCAAAAGGTCTTCCTCATTTTTTGTCACTATTGTGGCAGACCTTTCATGCTTCTGTCATGCCAAGGGCCACGATCATGGCCTTGGGCTTTACTCCAAGGTTTCTCTAAATTCTCTCCGTTCTTCAATATTTGATCTAAAACTCTAATAAACACATCAAATACACAAAATTTAAGTGAAATAGCATGCTCTAACTCATAAAACACTCAAAACACAAGTGTCTAACTAAATAACACAATCCTAACCTAAACATGCACTAATCATTCAATTTAACAACTAAACACATACTAAACTACCCACTAAAACATTTTACAATCTACCACTATCATTGATATGTGTTTAATTGATTGCACATTTACTCCACAACACTTAGCGTTTAATGATATGAAATGCTTAAGACATTCACTTTAGTTCATATTTGGTTTTAGGTACAATTCAGAAGTGAATGAGCTAAAATGAGTCAAAATTACTATATTTGAGCCATTTTTTGGAGATTCACAATCATTTATCTTCATGGAGTAAGAACGAGAAGGATTAGAGTAAGATAAGACAAGAATATATATAAAATGAACAGCATGAAAAGTGTAGGAAGTTACTCATAACCAACATTAACTTGTCATGGGTGTGAGATGCAAGGTGGCTCATGATTGTGAGTCTTGAGTCTTACACTGAGGGCTATGAACAACATCATGCATGCCAGTGACAGCTATAAAACTTTTCCAAACCGTAGTTTTCACTATAAATATAACATCTGATGATGTTAGAAGGTATGAAGAAGAGGGGCAAGGTCTCATCCTTTGGAGACCCAAGGAGGGCTAGGTTTTTCCGACCTAGCTCAGAGGTGATATTAATGCCAAAGAACTCAGTTAAGCATATCTTTCATTTTTTTGTTGTTCTTTCTCTCTTAGAGATTGATTATGTTATCTTATCCTTATAGATTTGGGTTTTCATATATGAATGATCTTTGCTTTTGTTCTCATTATATTGTTTATGTATGAACCCATTACTAGAATTTTGAACACAATTCGTAATTGTTGTGTCTGAATATTGCTATAATCTTCAATATTATCTGTAATTATTATGTTGAGATTAATTTGTAGCAACTAATGGTTTCGAATCATTAGGGATATAGTCTATAATTGTTGTGTTTCTGATTGGTTTTGAATCATTGGAGACAATATAACCTAGGTTAAATGACTTGAGCTTGTGTGATTGTTTCCTTGATTAATTTGTTTATCTAATTCGTATTACAACCTAAAAAATGTAGAGAGCTTATACTAGGTTGATTGATGGCTAGGTTTAATTAACAAACGTCTCTTAATTAAACACAACCTAAGGAAAAATAGGGATTAATAGAGCTTATCGTTAACATACGATTAATAGTTGGTAGGAGAAGTATGAGAATAACAATTCAATAGAGTATGTTTGAATGTGTGTAAGTAGAGATTGAACCAATGATCGGGGTCCCTAACGCATTCATCACTTTTAATCAGTTTTGAATGTTTTCTTTAATTTGTTCTAATTAGTTTAGTTTCATTTCATTTCATTTTATTTTAAACCAAAACAAAAGCCCCCATAAACTAAACACCAATTCTTTTCATAACAAAAGATAACCAAACACTCTTTGTGGGATCAACCTAGTATTACCATTGCTATAGTTGTAAGTCTAGTTATTTTAAATGGTGTTACGACGCACTACATCAATTTTGGCATTGTTATTGGGGAGTGAGTTGCTTTAGTTTTTACTCTTGATTTTAGTTGATGATTTGTACATATTTGTTTATAATCAGTTTCTTTTCAATTATTTCATAATCTTTTCACTTTTATTGTTGAAAAAATCATGGATGGAAGTAATTTTTTTAATAACTCATATTCCCAATCTTATAACCAAGTTTGGAATGATCATACTAACTTCAGTTATGGATGGGATAATCAACAGAATTACTTCTATGATAGTTTATAGGATGCACAACAATTCTCGTATAGATTATAAGCTTCTTATCATGACTCATATCCATCTCTGGACGATTTAGTTAATGTTACTGCTGCTAATACTTTGCAATTCTAGTAGGATGAAAGGCAATTTTGGTCTAGCTTCCAACATTTGGAGAGCCAGCAATCTCAGGTACATCCTTGGAAGAATTAGTTAATATTGTTGATATTAACACTTTACAATTTCATCAGGATGTGAAAAGGCTCCAGGAAGATGCAATGTTTAGATGGGGACAGATCAACCACCTTGAACCATAAAGCAAAGAGGAGTAGCCATATCAACCCGAGGTGTACACAAGGGACATTAGTGCAGAGACCTTACAAAGTGAAGAGGAGCTTGAGACTTTAAGAAAACTACTTAAGGAGTTGCTTGTGATGAAGAAGTTGAGGAGGGGATCAAAGTAGAAAATGATACATCATTCAGCTCAAAGTTGAGTACTAAGTCGATAATGATTTTTAAGACTAACCCTTCACCTTTACATAATAGATTGAAAGTTTGAAGATAGGGAAGAGGTTGAACGTGAATGATCATCAGCTAAGACCCTATCCTAAACAACCTAAAGTGGAGAGAGCATAAACTGTGACATTAGAAGGTCATAATTTCATCATGGGAGCAAACAAGGAGCTGAGCCAGCAGTACTAAACAAAGGTGCTTTTTAGGAGGTAAGTTAAGGGAAGTCAATTTCTTTTCCTTTATATTTTCACATTTCTTTCTTATATGCATGTTTGTCTTTAAGTTTGTTTGTTTTTACTTGTTTTTAAGTTTTCAAACAAAAAGAGAGAGAGAGAGAATCAAACAAAAAATATTTTCTATTCTTGTAAGCTCTCTTCAAGCTCTTATCGTATTCTTCTTAACTTAGAAGTTTGCATTTATAATTGTTAATGTATGGACCCAAGACCATTAGAAAAGAATATAATTTCTAGAGTTCATTACCAACAAGAAGAACTAAATCATTTTTAGATTCAATTTATTAGCCAATGTTCAAGAGTTATTGAAGTTGTAACACTGAATATAAACAAAAAAAACTCTTCTTTTATAAAAATGGATTTATGATATCTAAATTTAGAAGCTAACAATGTCAACATGGATTAATATATACTATAATCCTTTTAAGTATAGATCAATTAGGGGATTAAGCTATTTGGCGAGCTACATAGGAAAACCTATTTGTGTGGATAAATCCACCTCTATGATAAGGATAATCAGCTATGCAAAAGTGTTTGTGGTGGTTAAAATGACCTAGGAACTTCCTGAATCAATCCCTCCCATAAGATAAAAAGAGGATGATAAAATGGTTAAAACTATAGTGATAGTATCTTACAATGGAAGCCAATACTAAGCGACCAAGGAAAGAAGTATATCTTGATAGGTAAACACTTCCAAAGGGGGATTATTATGAGTTAATAGTATTAAAGACAACTAAGGATGATAAAGGCAATTCAACAAGTTTGTATATTTAGGGGGTAGACAAAGATAATTCACAAACATGAATATTAACATTTTATCAAGAGCATAATATAAGTATAGGAGCCAATAAAATGAAATCAATGTTAAGCTAGTTTGCATAGTCAAATTCTTATAGAGATAAATGCTAACCACTCATAGAGATAGAGTTATCCTAAAATCCCTATAGATTCAAACTCACCATAAGTGGAATATCAAGCTGTAAGATGCTAAGCTAATTTTGAAAAGAAAGTCTCAGTCATAATTAGGAGAAGATTGGACAAAAAAAAAAAGGATCTAATTGCCCATAATCCTCAAACCTCCGCCATAAATCATTCCTAGCATGGAATGTTTGAAGGCTTAATAGCTATAAGAAGTTGCTAAGTATTATATCACTATCTATTTCTAATAAAACCTAGAGTTTTCTAAAAATCAAGCTAAAAGTTAATTAATGCAAGAAAATTTGTTTTTTTATAAGCAAATAGATGATTATCAATATGTTTTTAATTGTAAAAATATGGTAGGGTACGATTTTGATAAAATTGGGGTTATTCATTTATTAGTAAGGTTATTCCAAGATCAAGACCTAGTATATATTATTTTTTCAATACTAAAACATGGTTTTCTAAAGGATCCCACGTTAAAATGAGTTAATAACTATTTGTTAGAGAAATGCTCTAAAGGAAATAACCTTTAGCACTTATTATACAAATTATTTTATGATCAATAAAGGCATTTTTCTTTATTTCAATGTTCATACATTTATGGATTTGATGTGGATCTTAAATTGATTTAATGAAGTCCTTGATACAAAACATAGCATGGAGGAAATCATGATAAGATCATGATAACGAGATCCCTATCATGTGTAATTGTGTTAGTATTTAAACTTTCCCTAGTCATAGGATTAATGAGATGGGATATCATTAATTTGGATAAACTAGCGCTTGTTATACTCCTTGATTAGATCAAGCAGTAGATCTCATAAGCTGTAGACATGAGTGATTTAGAGTTAACATGTGGATGCTTACTAAGGGTAGTAGGTATATTGAATTGACCTACTATGAGACAATCATATGGATATTCTATTCTAGTGTCAATGATAGTCTCATCATAGCAATGGTGCAAGTATCCTTTGACTTAAGGTGCTCAAGGATATCACAGATACTGATCCTATGTTTTGACTTCATTCATTGATGCCTTTCAGGGTTTACTCATAGGGTGGTGATCAGGTATAGTTTGAGGTATTTGGAGGTAATTGAGTAGCTAATAAAGGATTCACCACTCTTGCTAGAAGGAGATGATACCCATGACCTCTTGTCAGGGTCATTATTCAGGAGTCTCTGGCTAAAGTAGATATGAGTCATGAAGAGAGTCCTCAATGATACATAGAGTAATGAGCTTCTCAGGACAAGATCTAATATCACTTGGACTAGATGTGACGTAGTCAGTCTAGTGGGAGTTGACACTTTGACCATATTCTAAACCAAGTGGGGTATAGATGGTGAAAGGATAAATTGTATGGCAACATTGTGTATGGAAGAGTTCGTAGTCAAACCACTGACTTTCTAGTCAATTTGGGGTCATGACACTTTTGACTTACTTGAATTAAGTGTTAATTCAAATGGCCAACATAACCGAGAACCTAATGGGTCTCATACATAGGCGATCTGAAAGATGAGTAAAATGGTATTGAATGGTGATTCAAGATATGAGAGTGTTTTAGGATTGGATCGTGATGTGATCATAGTAGAAAGCGTTGCATGGAATGGATTAGAAACAAGAGTTGTTGGCTTCCATTAATGCATGCTATTCATGGTCACTAACTTTCTATAATTTCCATTAATGCATGCTATGTATGCTATTATTGACACAAAAAAAGGTTCTTTTTCTTACATACACACTTTTTCTCTCTAACTCTCTCAAGAGTTCTTGTCTTTGCTAGTATAAAGAAAGAACTTTAGCCATCTCCTAGTGAGATTTCATCCTTCTATCTTCATGTAGACTTTTATTAGAGACGGTCTGTGTTGATCGTTGTGGTTTACGACAACCCAACGAAGAGAAGATTAAAAAACGAAGGAGATTGTCAGAAAGGTAAGTAAACAACTTACGTTTCATATTTTTGTTTTTCTATATTTATATTCATTAGTAGATATGGTTTTGAGGTTCCATTTTATTTCCACTGTGTATATTTGATATATATTATATATGAGATGCATCAACTGAGAGAAGTTTTCCAAAGTTAAAATGGAAAACCTACTTGAGATCATCAATGCCACAAGAAAGGCTAAATAGTTTTGCTACGTTATGTATTGAGAAGGATATGTTAGATAATAATGATCTTGATAATATTATTAATGATTCTGCATCTAGAAATACACGGAGAAATTGTTTTACATAAATTGAATCATTTATGTTTCATACAAACATGTAAATTTTAAGTTTACATGTTTGTATATTATCAATTTATTGGACCCTTTTTTTATATCGCCTAGGGCCCATAAAATGATAGGAACGGCCCTGTTTACAGTATAATAACTAATTTATCTAATATTGAAAATAATGCATTTATAAGTTTTCACACTTCATGAAGTTTGGGAGGTTTATGCTGTCTTGATTTTGGAGAACAACCTTAAATATGACTGGGGAGTCAAAACTTTTAGGTTTGATTCATCGTAATTGACCTTTGATTTTCCGATCTCATTCGATATGTGCAAATAGAGACTCTGAAAGTTTTTCCACTTTGATTTTGTTTCTAAACCATGGAATTTGAAATTTTATAAACAAAACTTTGCTTGTACTTTATAATATATAGATATATGGCCTACCTGGTATAAGAAGAGATGCAATTTCTCTCCATTCTATTTTCAGAAAGAATAACTGCAAAGAAACAGGAATAACAAGAGCTAGACCGCAATAAATAAATCTCGACGAAAAGGTCAAGCGGGAAACGCAAGTTGATGATGAGCCTATTGAAGAACTCGAACGACAATTCTGCACGTAGTGGTTAGTGGTTATGCACTACACCTCGAATATCCTGACATGTTGCCCTTAATTCATTAGCTTCCATGAATTTCCAGTATAAATTTTGGATTCATACAGTCAGCATCGGCAGCATTTCTCATAATAATGAAGATAAACTAAAAAATCCCACCGATTCAGATCCTTTTGGCCCCCGAATGTAACCAAATACACGTTGGTGTAGTAGTTTATTAGTCTTCTTTCATATATTAAAGGTGTGAAAGATTACAATAAGAGAAGATAACTATATATTAAAAAAATAAAAGGAAATAAACATGAATACTTGTTCGTTTGGTGGTAAGGCTTCTCTCAACGCGGTTTTATGTCTAAATCTAATCTCCTCTGTATAAATACAACCAATCAATCCAGTAATCCAAGTATAGCTGCGGTTTCACGGTGATGGCTCCTAAGCTTTCATGTTTATGCACCATTTCACTCTTCTTAATGTTCTCCTTCTCTCCCTCTCACGGGATAAACTTGTCGTCAGAAATTTTTAACAGCCCTGAAACTATCTGCAGCTACACACCTCACCCCAGCTTCTGTAAATACTCTTTGCCCAACAGCAAACCTGGAACGATATTTGATTACAGCAGGAATGCACTGGGCAATTCCCTGTCAAATGCTAGAAGCTTTCTTTCCCTTATCGATAACTACTTGGTGCTGCCCTCAACATCATACGAATCCACTATTCGAGCTCTTGAAGATTGCGGGTTCCTAACACAACTAATCATAGACTACTTATCAGAAACAGTAGAAGCTGTAAGCACTGGAGATACACTTCAAAGCTTGGAAGCCGCTGGTTTCCTTGCTAAGCTTAGTGCGACGTTGACCTGCCAAGAAACTTGCATCGACAGTCTTCAAAACGTAGCATCAGCAACAAGCATCAGAAACGCATTATTAGGTCCTCTCTCTAATGGAATCAAGCACCATAGTCTGTCTCTTGCTCTTTTTATACATGGTTGGATCCCTGATATGGGATTCCTGACACAAAGTCGAAACGTATTTTCAAATCTGGAAGGTGGTTCAACCAAACGCCTGCCTTTAACTGCGCTACTAAAGGATAGAGGATTGTTCAACTCTGTAACCGGAAGAAGACATCTTGAGGAATCTGATAACAGTATTTTGGTGAGCCAAATAGTGGTTGTGGACCCCTACGGAGCTGGGGATTTTACGACCATTAGCGATGCAGTTACTGCAGCACCAAATAACACTGCTATTGGGAATGGATATTTCGTGATCTACGTGGTTGCAGGGGTCTATTTTGAGTATGTTTCGATACCAAAAAACAAGAAGTATGTATTGATGATAGGAGATGGGATCAACCAGACCATAATTACTGGCAACCGGAGCGTCGTTGACGGCTGGACTACATTTAATTCGGCCACATTTGGTATGTCATGAACTATTAACTAGCATTTGTAATATATGGACGCCTAAGAAGACTATCATGTGATTGCTTCACTTGCTCTCGATTACAATTATAGTTTTCTTCGAGATAATGTAAAGTTTTAAATAGTGTGCAATATTACAATTGTTCTAACCGTACTAATATATGTGATACTTACATGCAGTTGTTGTAGGAGAGGGGTTTGTTGCAGTGAACATAACATTTCGAAACACGGCGGGAGCAATTAAGCACCAAGCAGTGGCTGTAAGAAATGGAGCAGACATGTCCACATTCTACAAATGCAGCTTTGAGGGGTACCAAGACACCTTATATACGCATTCTCTCAGGCAATTTTATAGAGAATGTGACATCTACGGCACTATTGACTACATTTTCGGCAATGCTGCAGTTGTTTTTCAGAACTGCAACATTTATTCCCGCTTGCCAATGGCAAACCAGTTCAACACAATAACTGCACAGGGAAGAACTGACCCTAACCAAAACACAGGCACTTCAATACAGAACTGCACCATTGGAGCAGCTCAGGACCTTGCCTCCAGCGACGGTAGCACAAAAACGTACTTAGGTAGACCCTGGAAAGACTACTCCACAACCGTGTTTATGGAATCTTTCTTGGATAGCCTAATTGATCCTTCTGGTTGGGCCGAGTGGTCTGGCAATCAATCACTGAGCACACTTTACTATGCAGAATTCGACAATACTGGTCCAGGATCCAACATTGCTAACAGGGTTACATGGCCTGGTTTTCATATTCTTAACGTCACTGGTGCTCGTAGTTTCACCGTTCACCGTTTCATACAAGGCGACTGCTGGTTGCCGGCTACCGGAGTTCCTTATACTGGTGGTTTGTTGTGATTTTAAGCATGTTTTTCACACACACTCTTATCACTCATCTTTGTCTGATTGTATTAAATTATTTGTGAATTTTATCATAACATTTCAACTTCTAACTAATGAAAATAATCAATAATGTATTTTTTTTTTGAGTAAAAGTTGTGAGACTTTATTATTTTTCTTGTTCAATAAGATCAGAAATACAAGATGGAGGTTGTAAACGCCACTCCACAAAATCCGTCAAACTAATACAAGCTCTTGCCAGGACATGAGCCACATTATTTGCG
>JAOSBN010000007.1:6645844-6708992 GCA_027563595.1 Erythroxylum suave | reverse complement strand
AAGAATTAAATGTTGCTGCATGTAAAGGACGTTGTGCTATAGCTGACATGGTCCATACCTCTAGTGCAAAAGGACAGCGAACGAAGACATGCAACTCAGTCTCGACCTCTCCACTGCAGAATATACACGGAGCTGCTACATTTATATTTCGTGAGCGCAAAGCCTCAGTAGTTGGCAGAGCCTTGGAGCAACATCGCCATATAAAATTAAGACATTTTGGCGGTACCTTGGAAGACCAAACACGCTGCCATGCTGAAGAAGTGGTTTGTTGATCAGGTGTAGGAGTAAATGTGGCAAGCTGTCTATAAGCACTCCGAACAGAATAGGTCCCTTTAGGATCAAAACGCCAGAAAAATTTATCCATAGGTCTTCGTTTGCTGAGTGGGATCTTTAAGATAGCTTCACGGTCTTCAGTACAAAACAGGTTTGATATCACTGCCATATTCCATCTATCGTGGTTAATAAAATCAGAAACCAGCAGATAAGGCGTATTAGGAGGTCTAGCAGAAACCACCATCATAGATACCGTGGACGGTAACCATTTGTCTTCCCATATAGATAAAGTCGAACCATCTCCAACTCTCCAACAACCACCTTTCTCAATCAAGCCTTTACTTTCCCAAATACCACGCCAAAGAAAACTTGGATTATGGCCAAGTGGAGCATTTAAGAAATCTGTATGTGGAAAATACCTTGCTTTCAATACGCAGGCAACAAGGGAATGTGGGTACAAAATAAGCTTCCAAGCTTGCTTTCCAATTAAAGATAAATTAAACTCATGTAATTTTTTGAAGCCAAGACCCCCATATTTCTTTGGCCTACACATTCGCTCCCAACTAACCCAGCTCAAGCCTTTATCATGGTTTATTCCTTTTCCCCACCAAAATCTACTCATAATGCCTTGAAGTTCCAAACAAAAAGTTTTAGGTAAAAGAAAGAGATTCATGACATAAATAGGTAAAGCCTGGAGCACAGTTTTAAGTAAAATCTCTTTTCCAGCTCTAGACAAGCATTTGTTCTTCCACGAGTTCAATTTCCGCCATAATCGGTCTTTGAGAAAAGCAAAAATCTCCTTTTTATTCAACCCAACTCGCGTAGGGAGACCCAAATAATTACCTAAATCCGGTTTCTCTATAACATGCACCAACCCGCATATTTCAGTCCGAGTTTGAGTAGAAACATTACGTGAAAAACAAACACCCGATTTCGTAAAATTAATTTCTTGTCCCGAAGCCTTCGCTTAAACATCAATGACATTTCTGACAATAGTTAAATGTTAAAAGAGCTGTAAATCAAATTAATGATTGGGGAACAACTAGCCAACAACTTGTAACCCAACCAAATTTAATTTGATCCTAATGGAAGGGAGTAAAGATATAACTGTAATATATTATAATGTTTCTTCTTCTTCTTCTTCTTTTGGTTGTTCATCTTACACTTATTTTTTGATTCAAATTATTTCTTGTAGTTATATTGAAAAAAGAGAAAATAAATATTAAACACTTATTTTCACTAATATTATTACTATGTTGACAATAATTTGAAAGAATCAAGATTTTCTTGTTTTTTGGCAATTGAGACAATCGGATTCCAAAAAACATTGAAATCTTTTTTCGACAGATCTAATTTGTTTACACTTTCATTTGATTTGACCTCTATGGTGGCTGGTAAATAGTTGAGTTTACAATGACAGTAGACAAAATTGAAGCACTCACTTGACATGCTTTATCTTTAGTTTAAAGATTGGGCTAATTGGAAGAATATCTTTGTTTAATAAAAACTATACCAGACATCTTACATCTAATACTATGATTATGTACAAAAATACCATCATCCTTAAAAGATAAGCAACATGTTCGCCTTAAAATGAGGATATTATAACTTTGATATTAAGTTATCATGTCTCAATTAAAACTACACATGGGTTCATATATCTAACACCATACTTACATTTAAAAAAACCCACCACCTATAACGGACAAGTTACATGTTCACCTTTATATAAGAATATCATCATTCACACATATAATATTATGCTCATACTAAAAAAAAAATCGTCGCCCGTTACTAATAAGTGACACGTTTATCTTAAAATAAGAGCGTCATCAGTTTAATATTAAGTTACCATGCCTAAATAAAACCATACTAGATCTTGATATATCTGATACCACACTTGAATTTATAAAAGCTACCACTAATAATAGATAAGTCACATGTTTACTTTTAAATAGGAATACCTTCACTAAATATGAAGGATAACATGCCTCAGTTAAAGTTTTACTAGATCTATGTATATTATATTACATTTATGTTGGAAAAAAAAAACCACCACCCATAACCTATAAGTCAACCATTCACCTCAAAATGAGAATGTAGTGCTTTAGGCAATAGACTAAATTGTAGCTATAAGTAAAATTATGATTTTCTTTTCATTAAGGCAACATAATTCATATTGTTATAAGAAGTGACGCTGCAATAAGTATAAGGCAACAAAATTTTTTGATTAGGCAACAAAATAAAAAATGTTGCTTTAAGTTTTGACTAAGGCTACTTATTAGCTTCAAACTATAGTAATAATAATGCAAAATAGATGTTGCAACACTTTAGGTCTTTTTAGGTAGCAATGTTAAATAGATAAGGCACAAAGAGAATTTTTTTAGGTAACAATTTTTAACAATAAAAGCATTCTTTCGTTACCAATAGTATTTAACATAAGAAAAACTTTTCCATTATGTAGGCAACTTCTATATATACATTGTTGGATCCCTATTTTTTTATTTTTTATTTTATTAAATTACAAGCATGAAAATAAATTAGAATTTATGAATTAGAAAATTTTGGAGTTTAATATGGTATATTATGAATTTTATTTGGTGGTATGAATTAAAAAGAAAGAATTAAAAATGAAGCGGAGGAGTTAGTAGGAATTTGATTTAATAAGGAAGGGCAAAATTGGAAACTAAAATTTTTTTTTTGTCTTAAGTAATAAGACAAAGAAGAGAGGAGTCATGAGTGTTGCGGAAGAGACTAGAAGGAGAGAAGGAGAAAGAAAGGGAAGAAGAAGGAAAGAAAGAAAAAGGAGAAAGAAGAAGAAGGAAAAGTTTAGGTGAGTTTTTTTAGGGGATTCTTTGTCTATTCTTTTTGTTTTGATAGATTAAAGTAGTAGAGAAAGTAGATTTTATGTGATGGAAATGAAGAGAGAGAGAGAGAGAGAGAGAGAGAGGGAGAGAGAAGAAGAAGAAGAAGAACAAGAGCTTTATCTTCTTAGATTCTTATAACTTTAGTTAGATCTTAGTTCTTTAAGTTAGATTTCAAGAATAGATTAAGCTTAAGTTCATTCATGGATAGTTAGGTTTACGGAAAGCTTATTTGTGTATATTGATTAAATGAATATATATATGTGTGGATGAAGGGAATCAAGCTAGTCGAAGTCAAGAGCAAGCTTGATTTTGGAAGTATTAAGTAAAATAGGTGGGTAATATGTTTCTAGTTTTGTGATGATGAGCAAAAATATTTGTGTGTATGTTTGTTTTCGTTCATTGTGAATGTGGTAAAAATGTATAAATGTTTGTCTTGATTCATTGTGAATGTGAGTAAAATATTTATGGTTATTGTGTAAATGGGCAATGTGCTTATGTGTGTGTATATGCTTAAATTGCCAAATTGTGAATTACTTTGATGTGGAAAATGCATTATAATGTGTTCTATGTTATGCATTGAAAGATGTATGACATTTTGATACGATTGAATTGTGAGTATGATCATGCTATGCCTTAGATTTGTATCATGGCATTTTGATTGAGTTAAATGGAAAGAAGAAAAGCATGATAATATGAATTTGTGATTGATTGACTTGAGCATGAAAATTGGTTGTGTTTGGGCAAGAGTGGAACCGTTTCGTAGTCACGTGCACGTCGACATAAAGCCTTCTCCTGGCTGTCCGCTTATGGCACACGCGATCCGAAAAGTGGACCCGTTTCATTCACGATATAAACTTTGGTTTTTCGTTTTGTTCCACAGAACCCTCGAACCAATTGTTTGTGCATTGCATCATAAATTGTTGGATATGGAAAATACTTGAATGATATTTTCTGATGATTGAATGAAAAAACTATGTATTGGATTATACGGTGATGTGTTTAAATATGTATGAAAGTCTTAAATTTTAAATGTGATTTTTAAGTTTAGTAAGTGATATATTGTTTGTGTATGGTTCGTTATCGCTGGCTATAAACGCATTAGCCACTGAGCTTCCTAGCTCACTCCACTATTTTTTCACTCCTCAGGTGAAGAAAAAGCAGATCAGCAATAATCTTTGCAAAACTTTGGTAGACTCTAAGGATTTTTGTCATTTGTAACTTCTCTAAGTAGTTTAGAAATTATTGTCACTTAGATTCATTTCAAGCATAAGCATCCATGATGGTGTTTTACATTTTGCTATTTATTTGGTTTTTGGGATTTGTAATATGGAGGGGTGCAGAAACTCTATTATGAAAGTTGAAAGAAGAGTTGCAGAGACTTTCATATGATTGTGTAAAATGTTATGTTTTGTCAAATGTTAATATGGTTTGTGTGATGGTTGTTGGAATGGATTATCTTTAAGTAAAATTGTTTATATAGAAGTGGTATGTATGAAATTAAAAGTTGAAGTTGGATTTCGGGTTTTTGTGTTGAAGTTACTGGTTTTGTATATATATGTATATACATATACATGTAGTTAGCAGATGAACGATTATGGGTTAAAAATGTAGTTGGAAACTTTGAGAAATAAACTGTACTGATCCAGGTGAGATTTGACAAAAATGTCTTCATAAAAGTTGTAGATTATTCTTTTAGCTTTTTTATTGGTATAAAGATTGAAATTTTTGAACTTCAGATGCAAAATTTATGGCCTTTATAATATAGCATTACTAGTATTAGTAGCACCAATTTTTGACTGAAGTAATAAACTTTACTTAAAAAGTTGTAGATCTTTTTTTATCTTTCCAACGACATAAAGTTTGGAATCTTTTTGATTTGTGGTTTGAAAGTTATGGTAGTTTGAAGTGAGGGTGCGCGACTTGTGCAATAATTGCGCCTGTGACTTTTGTGACCTTTGTGACATTTTTTTTAATATATAAATACGTTTACTATTGCTATCATAGCTTTGTGCTATTTATTTTTATTATTAAAGGTCCCACCATGAATTTATCAATTTTATTTTGTTATGTAAATTATTATTAAAATTTTATATCCCAATTCGAGACCCAGGTCCAACATACATTAAAAGCAATATATAGATATTAATTTACTTGTTAATTGCATACAAACTACCAAAGGTAAACAAAAAAAAAAAATGCATTTATATATAATATATATAGTCCATAAAGGCTTGAAAAATCAACGTTTAACATATTTAAAATAAAAAAGAAAATTACATATGCTTTTATTGTTGCAAAATACAAAAGCAAATTCTACAATCTTAAAAAATTGTAAGGAAAGTTACATGTGCTTTAATAACTCTTTGTCTTTTGTAGAATTTGAAGTCGGTGTTAAAGTTTGTCACATTGGCTTTGTAACCTTTCTCAAAGTCCTTTGGAAGTACAATGAACCTATTCTTTCGTATTGTATGCATTACAACTTCTTGACAGATAGTTACAATCTTTCTTGGACTTACCAAGTGTAGCCTGAAATAAAATTTATCATTAAACTTCAAAAAGAAGTACTCAACTTATTTTATTAGAGAGATTACTTTCATGGCACTGATAACTTTTTACCAGAGAAAGATGAATAATAGTATCTTTGTTAGATTTCACCTTAAGAGGTTACCCTGCCATGCTTTCAACACCTAGTAAAAAGAATTACATCAAATTAGAATTTACAAAAATTCCATAGATAAAACACAGTGGATGTGGAGATTTGACTCTTGGAATCAGAGACTAGAAAACTGTAAAAGGAAGAATATGCTTCACCTAAACTCTTCAAATTGTATTGGTATGTTTTCTGAGTTTCAATACCCAATGTTCCTTAGAATTTCCTGACCAAAATCCCTAACAGTCAAACTCTTAGGCCAAATGATCATAAGTCTAAGTTGCTCTCTGTCACCTCTTATAGAAGATCAAATGGGTGCTTTGATCACCTAGTTGACTAGATTACTGAGGATAAGTTAGGCTAATAAGGAAACACTTAAAAGGAACAACAATGATAAAGATCCAAAATGCATATGGAAGCTAAGAATCACTAAGATGATTTAAAAGTTTAAACACGTACCAGAATCTTGGGTTGGGAAGAACAACTTTGCCAGACAAATATCCTTTTGGTAGAGCAATCCCCCTTATTCAAGATACCGTTCAAAAACCAAGGTTTGATTCTTATTTTCTTCTATCTGAAAAATAAGCATTCACTAAAATATGATCAGATTATACGGTGGACAAAAAAAGCACTAACCACATTAAATCATCATGTTCTTCCATAACTGTAGATAAAACCACGTCAAACCATCATGTTCTTTCAAAACTAAAACCTCCATAAAGCTTTTCAAGTATAGGGTCCCAATAATTGAGAGCACAAGTAAGCAAAATTGTATAAAATTACAAGGAAGAGAAAAGAAAAAAAGTTGCCTAAAACATTGAAAGAATAATGATTAGTAACGTTGAAAATAGCATTGGTATCCAAAGACTTGACCTTTAGAAAGTCATCTTGTAGTAAAAGAAGCAACGTAACAACATGTCAACTACAAGACCGCCCATAATCTCCACCTATATGATTCAACTAATTTTTTTGTTTTATTTACTCACCGCGTCATTATTTTGACTCACTTTTGCTATGGGAGAATATGTTTATTTGAATATCGTTCTAACTTGTCTTAATACAAGCTCAATATCTCTTGTACAAGTAATTTAGGAAAGAGAGCATTATTAAAGAGGTAATACCAAAGCTAAGAAAGAAATATGAAATAAAACAATATTTGTATTAACTTAAAGGTCCTAAAACAATAGATACACAAAATTTCAAACATATCTCAATACCCAAAATAAAAAAAAAATCTAAACTAAACCAAACCAAAAGTAAAGTTAACGCTTTAAAATAAAAGAAAAGGAGAATGAAAGTACACAAGTTTTGACTTAATGAGATGATCATCTGGATCAATTCTGCAACTTCTCAAACGCACTAAAAATGAACAAAATTGAATTGAAGTCAACCAAACAAGCCATAAAAAGCAAACAATATATCATCAATCAAATTCCAAACTTCTTGAACACTATGCACAAATAAGTAATAAGGATCAATCGTACAATAAAAAAGGGTACAAGTAGTCTTGTCAAGCAAAAATAAAGACTGGGCACATTGAAGAGGAGGTAATTCAGTTAAGGTATCTAGGTCACAGACAAACAATAACTGAAGCAAATAAGTCTCTACTTCCTCTAAGATCTTATCTGTCTGTGACTGAGACAACTAAGTTGAATGCCTAGCAAAAACAAGGGATATATTGAGATGACATGCCTTTTTAAAATTTTTAAACCTCGTTATGAATATTTGAGACATTATTCACGATTATGTGCAGACAGGCATCCATATCTCATGTAAGTGAAAGAACCAACAGTAGTGTATTTACAATTGAAATGGGATATGATCTGTGCAGCATAGTTCTCTATGCACAACATCTCCTAAAATTTTTCATTTATTGATAAAAGAAGTGAATTGAGATAACTCAACACTAAACGATACTAGCTATGGCACAAGTGCATAAATTTCACTAAACTACCTACAATATATTTTTGAAGATAAATGACATAAGTTCTCAATAACATGAATATGGTTTTGTTTATACTGGATGACAATTAATCAGAAACTCTATTTATAGATTACTAAGAGAAAACTTTTGCAACTGTGTCATAGAACTGCCTAAATAATCGAATCACATTACATCTTTTTCTTAATCAAATTTCGAGTTATATTCACTTGTTTAGTTAATCACTTTAAAATAATGGCATTGCTCTAAATGAGATCTGTAGCAAGATCTAATAATGGTACAATAAAAAAACAGTGGTATGAAGAATATTAAAAGCACCCCAAAGATCTAATAACTTGAGTTGAAAAAACACATATCGCAAACCAGAAACAGTGTGTCATTGCCTTATTTGATTTAGTTCACTAATAGTCACAAAATGTAGTCTCTTATCTTTAATTGTGCTTTCATTTCTCAAGAATCCACCTCTCCATAATGAATGGAAATTTGAAAAAAAATTACTAGCAACCATCTTCCTTAATTTCACCTTAGAACTAGCCAATTAACGGGCCTTACACAGAAACAACAAGATTGAGGAATATAAACTAACCTGAATGTGGTTACAATGGGAAAAATCGGAGGCAACTCTAACAGACCCTAAAGCTCCCTTTGTCTTTCCCTCTTAATCCTCAAAAAAATGAAAGGAGGTGTATGAAGTAAATAAGAAAGGAGGTGTATGAAGTAAATAAGCATCGTCTATGAGGGAGAAAAAGATGAAGTGGTGATGTTGGGAAATGGTGACAAGACAAGAGGGAGGGCTTTGGGCATCGAAGAGTGAAGATATAAGTATTGATTTCCCCATCCTATCAAAGTTGTAATCCATTGATTTCATATGCTCTCAATTTTTCTCTTCTGTTGCTTCTCTACTTTGATTCTCCATTTCGTTTCCTTTTTGGTTCTCTTAAAGATGAGACGAGCAAAGTTACTGTAGGGGAGTATGTTTATTCTCCAACAATTTACTACTCTTCACTATTATTTAATACAACCAATTTTTAATTTTCAAAAAGAAATATGCCCCTCTGATATGCTATTTTTTCATGCCTCTTCTTGTTCCAAACACAACTTGATCCAAAATTTTCACTTTCTCTTACATTTATTAGCTTGTTGGGTGGTCATTTTGGCTTACTTTTCTTATAGGAGAGTATCTATTCTCTAAACAATTTATTATTAATTCTATTAATCAATTTTTAATTTTAAAAAAACAATAGTTATATACTGCATGGAATATCGAAAAGAAAAAGGGCTATATATTACAATTACTTATGAGTATTGAAGAAATTGTATCATATCTTTTTGTTGAACTAAATAAAAACAGGTGGATAATTTAATTTTGTTAGATATATTTTGAATACTCATTAATAAATAGAGAAATTTTATATTTTAAATGCACATTATTAAGTAGCTATATATAGTAAATACCCATTAATAAATAAATGACTAGAACTATAGCAACAATTCTAGATGTTGCATATACAAGACCTTACTGTAACTATTTTACCTTTTCTTATATATAGCAACAAATTATTATTATTGTCGCTTTTTAATATTATTAAAGGCAATACTTTAAAAAATGTTGCGTTATATTAATTTTTAGCAATACATTTTAAAACAATTACAAACATGTTGCCTAAAGATCTTTTTACTATAGTGATAATTTTCACATTATAAAAGAGGTAACTTTGTGCCGTTTTAGGAAAGCAAGCTTTTCCAAATGCATTAGGTTTGAATTAGGCTTTCTTTAGAATTTCATACATATTATAATTACATGGTGATTATATGATTGTCATTTGGATCCATCTATTTTGGATATAGCTAGCTTATAAGTCTAACTCACACTTTCTTGTAAGCTTTTGCCTTCTTGTTGGAGTATAATTATTTTAATTTCTAAAAAAACATATTATAGATCAATGAGTGTCCCTACTATCTGATGATAAAACTATTTGGAACTCTAATAAAAAAAAAGTAAATAGACATCTTTTGCACCTCTTGTTAGCATATTTAATAGTATACAAACAAAATGAAAGTTCAATAAGAAAATTTTCTTGTTTTGGCTAAACAGTTATGTATGTGTTGACAATTAATTCTAATATGCTCAATCAATCTAGTATATTCTTCACATTCATAAGAGTGCACTCATATTTCTAATTTGATTGATTAGTTTGAGGTTAATGACCAAAAAGATAGGTCAATTTTGCAAGTTTTTGTTCAATTTCCCATGAAGTCAAATTCATATAAGTACGCGAATAGAAAATACACATTTAATGCGCCTCCTATTTCCATAATTTCTTTTCAATTGCACACATAATTATATACTATTAAAAAGATTTGGGCTTTATAAAAGTTTATTCTAATTAATATATACAAAAGTACTCGATGAAATACATGCACTTCAATTCATAATTAGGATTATTGTGGAAACAATTAATAATTCCCAAATACATATGTACGAATTTGAAACTATACATGAATTTGTTATGTCTACAAAAATTGGGTTGAATTCTCATTATGATAACTCATATGACCCTATAATGAAAAGTTTGGACTTCGCTTTTGTTACCCCGTCAAGAGGACATGCGATAGGATCATTGTTCAGTGTCCTATAACTAGAGAAATAACTACAATGAAGATAAGTACCACAAATTTTGATCTTTATAATTAGGAAATATTGACAGCCAGATAAAAATCTCAATGATGAACCCTTTCTCCACTCTTTGCCTCACGTTTTCTTAACAGATTTAACCAACTTCTTATTTTTGGATCATTACTTAGTTTTGTGCAGCCTTTCTTCTGCTTCTATAAAAGAACATCATATCATAGTCAACCATAGAATGAGGGGGCATTTCAGGTTTTATAGTCGACAAGTTTAAACAAATCCTCTTCCTTTGAACACTTAGCATCTTCTTTTCCTTCCCTAGGGAATAATTTGATATTGCATGTTCAGGGGGGAAAATAAGAGAGTGGCTCTTTAATTTCAATGAACTAAGGAAGATTTTCTTTTTACTTCTATTTTTTCATTTGATTGTTTCTCCCTCCCTTGAAGGGTTTTGGAAAGCTGCTAGCTAACAACGTCAGAAAAAAAGAACTTTGTCAATATCTTTACATATATCTTGTGCAAGTGAAAAATTAGATGTCTAATTACGGGGATGATGGAAAGAAAAAGAAAAGAATTGCCATTATTGGTGTCTCTTCCTTTCTTCTTGTAGCTATGGTGGTGGCTGTCACAGTCGGGGTTGGTGTTAACAACGATGGTAAAGATGACGAAGATATCAATGGAAGCAGTCATAAGAGTAACCAACCCATTTCTGCTTCAGTAAAAGCCATCAAAGCCATTTGCCAACCAGCGGAATACAAGAAGAGTTGTGAGGAAAACCTAAAAAAATCCGCCGGAAACACCACAGACCCTAAAGAATTGATCCAAGCTACTTTTAAGGTGGCCCAGAATTACATCATTAAAGTTGCCCAGAAATCGACAGTCTTGCAAGATATAGAAAAGGACCCTAGAACCCGTGAAGCCCTGCAAGACTGTAAAGAGCTCATGAACATGTCCATGTCTGAGCTCCAGCATTCTTTCGAGAGAATCGGTGACTTTGATCTTACCAACCTCGATGAATTGTTAGCAGATTTATCGACTTGGCTTACTGCTTCTCTCACCTTTCAAGAAACATGCTTGGATGGGTTCGAGAACACGACTGGAGACGCCGGAGAGAAAATGAGGTCTATAATGAAGACTGCAACGCAGCTTACCAGCATTGCTCTTGACATTGTGTCTGGACTCTCTTCTATCTTCGATTCAATGCAGATTTCAGATGCTGCGCGCCGTCTGCTAACTACTAATTCTGATGACGAACTTCCTGTTCTTGGCCATGATGATCAATTCCCTGAATGGGTCAAGTTTGGTACTCGCAGACTCCTTGCTTTGTCTGCTACTCAGATTAAGCCTGACCTTGTTGTGGCTAAAGATGGAAGTGGAGACTTCAAAACGATTAATGAGGCAATAATGCGCATCGGCAAGAGGAAAAAAAATGCCACATTTGTGCTGTATATTAAGGAGGGAGTTTACCAAGAGTACGTTTCGTTCAACCATTCCATGGACAATTTGATCGTGATCGGAGATGGCGGTGAAAAGACTCGCATCACAGGGAACAGGAACGTCTACGATGGATACACCACCTATGGTTGCCCAACAGTCAGTACGTGGTTACTCTTTAATCCATATTAGGCTAGGCAAACTTTTTTATTAGATCAAATTTGTTTATGAGCTTTAAACTGCTTGCGTGCAGTTGTTTCTGGAGACAATTTCCTGGCCATGAACATTGGAATTGAGAACACTGCTGGTCCTGATAAACATCAGGCAGTGGCTATGAGGAGTTCAGGAGATGACTCTATCTTTTACAACTGTACATTTGATGGATATCAAGACACACTTTATGCACATGTCAAGCGCCAGTTCTACCGTGATTGTACCATCTCTGGCACCATTGATTTCGTCTTCGGAGCCGGGGAAGTGGCATTCCAGAACTGTACATTCTTAGTCCGGAAACCTATGGCCAACCAGCAAAACATAGTGACTGCACAAGGTCGAAAGCAAAGGAGAGAGCGGTCGGGCTTTATAATCCAAAATAGCACCATCACTGCACATCCTGATCTATTCCCAGTTAGGCAACAATTCAAGTCATACCTTGGACGTCCGTGGAAGCCGTTCTCAAGAACAATCATTATGGAATCATTCATCGATGATTTGATCCAGCCAGACGGTTGGACTCCATGGACACCACCGGACACAGGAATGAAAACATGTTGGTACACGGAATTCAACAACTATGGTCCTGGTGCTGACAAGAAAGCTAGGGTTACATGGAATGGAATTAAGAACATAACTCGTGAACATGCAATACATTTCACACCAGGAAGGTTCCTCCGAGGAGATAACTGGATCAAGCCAACAGGAGTTCCCTACATTCCCTATTGGACCCGACCATAAAAGAAAACATTAATTAGAAAGCAAGCCAAAAAAAATAATTTCCAACTGCTTCTAATCTTCTGATTCTTTTTAATATATGTATGTTGGGAGGAAGAATAGTAAGATCGCAAGAGATGATTAGGACCATAATTAAAAAATATAACTTTGAAAATATTTTGGACAGAAGTTGACACATATCTAATATGTTTTATATAAAGACCAACTGTACAAGAATATCGGCATGAAAAAAGACAGAGACTAGTAATTTCAATTTTTTATTAGAATTTTTACATTTTAAACATCATGAACATGCTGAAAGGATTTTTCATGGGATGATTGATTTGTCATGCAAAGACAGTGACATGTACAAGTTATCAAACGGATTCGTAAGTTTATATCCTGCCTTTCACTAGGCAATATTTGTTTATAGTATCTTTTCAATATGTTAATTATTTTTAAAAATATAATGTAATTAATAAATCTACATTTTTAAGCCACGAAATCCACTAAGTAATCCTAAACGTGTTTCAATTAAGTCTTATATCATTTTTTTGTGCAAAATATATCCTTTATCTTTGATCACATGTTGGATTGCAACATTAATGTTCTAATTTTGATATCACGCGATGACTTACAATACCAACATTGTCCTTTATCATAAAAAAATTGACCGGATTAGAGCAGGTTCGCAGTTAAATAAGATTGAAGGAATAGTAATGAACACACAAATTTTATATGGAAAACCCCTAAATTAAGGGTAAAAACTACGAGCAAGGATAAAAGAATTTTACTACTAAGAAAATTGGAGAATTACAAGGAGAAAACTATACTCACAAAAAATTACACACAATATTTTTGTCTCTCTCTCTCTCTCTCTTGTTTATCTCTCTCACCTCATGTCTCTCTTATTCTTGCACTACTCCTCTCCTTTCATCCCCTACTTGGTTATAGGCAGGAGAAGTTTGGGATGGTTGGTGGCCAACCATCTTTGTTTCATTATGTCAACTTTGGTAGGCACTATAGTTATTGACAATTCTCCCACTTGAAGATTTGATTGAGAATCAATCATATCTTCACATACTTCTTTCTACCTTGCCACTTCATGTTGCTTATGTCTCTATCAGGCCACACGAGGATTGACACCATATAAACTTGTCAGCGTTGATTGCTTTTGTCATAAAATATGTCAGGTTATCCATGGTATGAATTTTCTGAATATCCATTGTTCCTTCTTCCACTTTCTCACAAACGAAGTGATACTAAACTTGAATGAGTTTTGTCTTTGACTGAAATGCTGGATTCCTTGCAAGATGCAAAGTACTTTGGTTATCACAAAACAAAGTAATATTCTCTTGTTTATACCCAGGTTCTTCCAACAACATCTTTAACCATACTGCTTCTTTACTGGCTTGTGTAGTTGCTACATAGTCTACTTCTGTTGTTGACGTAGCCACAATTGACTGCAGTTTTGAAACCCAGCTCATAACTCCTTTAGCTAGTGTAAATACATATCCTATAGTACTTTTATCAAGATCACCTACATAACCAGCATCAACATATCCTCTGATAATAAAATATGATCCTCCATAACTCAATGCAACATTTGAGGTTCCTTTAATATATCTGAGAATCCTTTTGATTGTATTTCAATGCTCTCGACTAGGATTCGTCATGTATTGACTAATCACTCCCACTGCATGTGCAATGTCTGGTCTTGTACAAATCATAGTGAATATTAAGTTTCCCATTGCTGATGCATATGGTACTTGAGACATTTCCATCATCTCTTCTTCATTGCTAGGACTCATACTTGAGGATAACTTGAAATTAGCAAGAAGAGGGGTATAAATTGACTTACAATCTTGCATGTTAAATCGTTGCAAGATCTTCTTCAAATAATTTTTCTCAGAATGCCAAATCTTCATATTATTTTTGTCTCGGTGAATTTGCATCCCTATAATCTCGTTTGCTGGTCCCAAGTCCTTCATTTCAAATTCCCTAGCCAACTATGCCTTCAATTCTTTGATAAGATCATTATTGGGGCCTGCTACCAACCTATTGTCTACATACAAAAACAAGACTATGAAATCATCTTTCTCAAACCTCTTGAAATATGTACAAGAGTCTGCATTCAGTCTGCTGTATCCAAGGCTCATGATGAAAGAATCAAATCTCTTATACCAACACCTTGGCGTCTGCTTTAAACCATACAGAGATTTGTTTAACTTGCAAACCAAGTTCTCTTTCCCTTTTTCTTCAAGCTCTTCTGGCTGGAGCATATAAATTTCTTCTTTAAGATCTCCATGAAGAAATGCAGTTTTCACATCTAACTGGTCAAGATGTAAGTTAAATATAACACACATTGCCAGAACTACTCGAACTGTAGTGAGTCGAACCCCAAGAGAAAATAGTTCGTTAAAATCAATACCTTCTTTTTAAGTATATCCTTTTACCACTAGTCTAGCACGATACCGCTCTACTTGATCATCACCACTCCGTTTGATCTTGTAAACCAATTTATGACCAATAAGCTTTCTTCCTTGTAGTAATGACACTAATTTCCATGTCTTATTTTTATGCAAAGCTTCAATTTCTTCCTGCATTGCTGCCATCCACTGAGATTATCTGAATTATTCATTGTTTCTTGAAGAGTTGATGGCTCTCTGTCCTCAGTTAAAAGACAATATGCAATATTGCTCTCCATAATATAATCTGAGTGCCCGCTCGATACTCTTCTTCTGCGAGTTGTTCTCCGAGTATCTGAAACATCAAATTTGACTGGTTCTTGCTCCTTATGCTCTGGTTCAGCTTCAAAAGAATCATTTTATTCAAATTCGCTTTCCATATATACTGTTATAAGCCCTAGATTCTCTTGTACTGTGCCAACATTTTCTGTTTGTTCTTGATCCTTATATTTAATGAAGATAACATCCCTGCTGATAATAATCTTGTGGGCAGTGGGATCCCACAGACGATACCCCTTTACTCCTTCAGCATATCCTAAGAAAATACATCTTTTGGATTTTGGATCCAACGTTTCTTAGGCATTGAACATCATGTAGGCAGGACTTCCAAATATATGGAGGTTGGAATAATCACCTGGTTTACCAGTCCACATCTCTAACGGTGTCTTCAACTCAATTGCAGTTGATGGAGCTTGATTCACCACATAACAGGCAGTATTGACTGTTTCTGCTCAGAATTTCTTATCTAAGCTTGCAGTTCTTAACATCGCTCTTGTTTTTTTTCCAACAGAGTTCTATTTATCTGCTTTACTACTCCATTTTTTTGAGAAGTGTATGTCGTCGTGAACTGCCTTTTGATGCCTTCTTGCCTACAGAATTCATCAAATTCTTTACTAGTATATTCACCTCCATTATCTGACCGTAAACACTTGATCTTCTTACCAGATTCTAGTTCTACTTGTGCTTTGTAAAATTTGAAAGTTGGAAATATATCTGCCTTCCTCTTAATAGGAAACACCCAAGATCTCATCAAATAATCATCAATAAATGATACAAAGAAATTTGCTCCTCCTAAGGATGTAACTGGTGCTTGTCATGCATCATATGAATTAATTCTAGAATTTCTTTGCTTCTGAACTTTGATGTGTTAAACTTTAATCGATGCTACTTACTCACTATGCAATGCTCACAGAAAGGTTGTGATACCTTTGTGAGACTTAGAAGTAAATTCTTCTCTGCAAGTATCTTCATCCCTTATTCTGACATATGTCCAAGCTTTCTATGCCACATCATTGCAGATTTGTTATCTAGACTAGTCACTGTAACAGATGCAAAGTTACTCCCTTCAACATAGACATATTTGTAACAATCTTCTATGCTTTCATAAATACCAATGCTCCTTTAATCACTTTTATGATCTTGTTTTGAATCTCAAATCTGGAACCGAGATCATCTAGTTATCCTACAGACAACAAATTCTTCTTCAGGCCCACCACATATCGCACTTTTTTAATAGTTTGAGTTGTCCCCTCATACATCTTTAATTTGATGGTGCCGATACCAATGATCTTCAGAACTTGATCATTATAGCTATACACAAATCCCCCAAAGACAGATTCATACTAAGGAAACCAGTCTCTTCAAGAGGTCATATGAAAAGTAGTTGCTGAATCAAGAAGCCATACATCATCAAATCTTCTCTTATCTCCAATAGTTGTTGTCACTTCACAGACCATTGCACCTCCATCATCTGAAGTAGTTGCCGCATTTTCTTAAGGAATAGAACCTTTCTTATTTAGACTCTAACAATCCTTCTTCAGGTGCCCTCTCTTGCCATAATTGTAGCTCTTGAAATTCTTCTTACTCCTGGATTTTGATCTACCATTGCTATGACTCCCACTCGGGTCACGTTCTATTGATCTTCCTATCGTCACCATTAAGGCCTCCATTTGCTGCGAATTTGTGAGCCTGTCTTCCTTACTTTTGCATCAATTCTCTTCTTCCAGAATAGCAGTTGCAATATTGTCAAAGACTAGAGTGTCTGTGTTGTTTGTTAAATTGATGACAAGTTGATCATACAAATTTGGTAGACTTTGGATTAGAAGTTCCGCACGTTCACTTATCTCAATTGTGTGCCCCAATAATGTGAGTTGGGAAAATAAAATATTTAAAGTATTTAAGTGCTTCTTCACTAAAGTGGATTCGGCCATGCATAAAGTGTATAGTTTCTTCTTCAGAAAAATTTTGTTGTAAAGTGATTTGGCCTCTTACAATTTTGTGAGATGATCCCAAATTTATTTTTTCATCTTTTTTTCCTCTATGCTTGACAACACGTCATCTTTTGTGTCAGATGAAGATTTGCAATAGCATTCTCATCTATCTCATTCCACTTTTCATCTGTGACTCAGCTGGCCGTTCATTAATGGCTGCTAGACAATTATCTTTTCTCAAGATAGCCTTCATTTTCAACTTCCACAAGGAGAAATTACTCCCATTGAACTTTTCAATCTCAAATTTTACTATCATTGCTTATATCACGAATAGAATTTAGCTCCCACTATTTCACATGAATAGTATTTGTATGTATGAATAGTACCCTTATATATGAATAGTACCCTTATATATTAATAGTACGGTAAACGTATGTATGAATAGTACATCAGGTAAATTCCCAAGAAAGAGAGGTGGGTCACAAACGGATACACTTAAGTACCAAGTCTTTCCTTAGCCAGAACTTTCTTAGACATGCACTTCCACACTACGACACCAAAGTTCTACCGCATCAAATGAACCTTTCTCAAGAAAATCTTTTCTGATGTGGAAGATTAGTCAAAAATGTGACCACAGAGCATACTCTGAATTTTCAAGAAAAACATACTTTGGCTCTGATTATACTTGTTGTGAAAAAATTGACCGGATTAGAGCAGGTTCGCAGCCAAATAGGACTGAAGGAATAGTAATAAACACACAAATTTTACGTAAAAAACACCCCAAATTAGGGTAAAAACCACAAGCAAGGATAGAAGAGTTTTACTACTAAGAAAATTGGAAAATTACAAGGAGAAAGCTACACTCACAAAAAATTACACACAATATTTTTTTCTCTCTCTCTTGTTTATCTCTCTCACCTCACATCTCTCTTATTTTTACACCACTCCTCTCCTTTCATCTCCTACCTATTTATAGGCAGGAGAAGTGTGGGATGGCTGGCCAAATGGTAAGCCATCTTTGTTTCATTATGTCAACTTTGGTAGGCATTGAATTCAGTGCCTACCAAAGCCACAGTTATTGATAACTTTTTGGTGCAAAATATATCCTTTATCTTTGATCTGTGCTGGATTGCAACATTAGTCTTCTAATTTTGATATCTCGCAATGGCTTGCAATACCAACATTGTCCTTTATTATTAAAATAACTTTTTCCATTAGTTTGAGATATCAATTTTATCTTTTTTTTTTGATCATATGACAATGCCTACACCAACCTTTCAATTTTTCAATCTTGGTTTGGTCTCCCTTATCAAATTTTTATTTTATCTTTTATCACTAATTGATGAGTGCATAGTTAAAATATTTATATTAATGCAACCAAAAGTTTCTTATTAAGAATCTATCACTCACTAAGTAAGGATATTTATCATTAGAAGATAAATTGATGTATAAATTGATTAGGTAACTCAATTTATTTTAATATCTTGTAAAATATTTACTAATAATATTAATAATAATTTCCTTATAAAAATTATAAATTTTTTTTGGGACTTTTAAATACATTTTTCAAAATCATAGTTAAAAGTCAAACTTTTGACTGCATTTTCTAAAATTGAAGCAAAAAGTTGCACTTTTGGCACGATTTTCAAAATCATCGCCAAAGCGCATTGCAACAAAGTAGCCTACTAGCTCTCTTTCTCTTGCGACTTTTGGCTACATTTTTCAAAATTGTAGTTGAAAGTCAAACTTTTAACTACGTTTTTTTTTAATCATAGAAAAAATTGCACTGTTGACTATGGTTTACAAAATAGTCGCTGAAGGGCACTACAATAAAGGCCTTCTCTTATTTGATTTTCCCTTTCTACCCCTATTTAGTTCCAATTTTGGAAAGTAACTTCCTACTCTTGGTTTACTAAAGGAGGTCGACGGTAGCTTCTATCCCTCCATGAAGGGCCTATCATAGGCCTACAAGGATCAAAGGGAGTTAGGAGAAGAATTTTTTGCATTGTCTAGTAAATCTTCGACTAGAAATGCAATTACGAGTCAAAATTTTGTGAGTGCTTAGAATAATAAGATAAAGATTACTTCAACCAAAATATAGATGAAACACTACCAAGAAGTGACTAAGGATGGGATTGTTTGTCCTCCTTTAGAGTCACTGAAGGCTAGAGAAAGAGCTTGGTCGACACTGCTAGTAAGTTCTTTCTAGAACAAAAAATCGGCATTTCCAAGCATTTAGACGTGGGCTAAATCGAAATGGAGAAAGAGAGTTTTGGAGAGAACAATGCTGATGGAGGATGATACAGTGTTATTCAAATTTGAACTGGACAACAATCTGGATGAAATTTTGGAATTGGAATCGTGGCAGGTGGTCAACCAATGTTTGTCCAAAAAGGAAAGCTTGAAGTTGAGGTCAACAGAGAAAACATAGAGGCATTTCTGATTTGGATTCAATTTCATAACCTGTTGTTAGAGTTAAGGATAGTGGAAGGCTTAAGCTTTATAGCAAGTTCCGTAGAAAAGCCAATATGCATGAATGTACAAATCTCTAGTATGAAGAGGATTTATTGTGCAAAAATTTGTGTGGAAGTGAATAGAAGGTTTAAACTTCCAGAGACACTTTCCATTATGAGACTTGAGTTAACAGGTAAGATCGAAAAGGTTATCATTAAGCTATCTTATCCGTGGAAGCCACATAATGCCACCAAAAAATGGAGGCCTGCTGGGAAAAAATTTAAAACAGGTTGATAGGAAGAATTATTGGAATCATAACTGAGTATGAATGTGCAGGGAAAAGCACCTGAAATACACCATAATGCTAAAATTGAGTAGATGGTTAATTTGGATAGTACTTCAAAAAATAATGACAATGTAGAACATGGGAGGGGTGTCTATGAGAATATATGTTTGCTGATGAGTCAAATCAATAATTAAGCTGAGATAGCTGAGGAATATATCCAACATTCTGTAGATGTGGGTGAAATTGAAGATACTTGTAAAAACTTGATAATTAGAAATGATTAAAAAAGCAACATATAGTAGATATACTAAGGAGTAAGGAGAAAATTCAATGATTCAGGACAATTTGGATATGGTTTAGGTTATGGAAGACTTGGAGGAAATTCCTAAATTACCATAACAAAGATTAGAGCATAATGATCTTAAGGAAGGAGGATTTGTTACGCCAAATCTCAATGGAAGGAAGTCTGCAAGAAGGTTGCCTAAGTATAAAGGGGTTTCCCCTTAGATGAATATTCTTGTATGGAATACAAGGGGGCTAAATGACCCCCTTAAGAAGATGATGGTTAAGGAAGTAGTAAAGGAGAGAAAACCTATTTTGGTAGGTCATCTTGAGATCAAAATAAAAGCACATTTTGATCAAAGAGGAGTGGATTTTTTGGGTGCTAAATTGAAGTTTATATCTAATCATTCATACCATTATATTTGTAGAATTTTATGCTTGTATAATTTTGATCTTGTGGATGAAAAAGTAATTAGCATGAGTGAGCAATTCATACATTTACATTATTGGCTAATAGGCAAGTTCTACTTTGAAGTAACTATTATATATGCATCGAATTTTGCATTTCAAAAGGAGAAATTGTAGGATGAGTTACAGATTCTTCATTCTGGTATACAGCTTTTGTGGTTAGTAATTGGAGACTTTAATTGTTGTCATAAGTCTAATGAAGTAGAGGGTGGAGTTGGGTTCAATTCTATAATGGGGGAAGAACTCTCAATATTTTTCTAAAGGTGGATCTACTAGATCTTAGAGGAACATGCAGATAGTTTACTTGGTCAAACAAACAACAAGGGAATATGCTAATAAGAAAAAAAGTTAAATAAAGCTTTATCACAAATGGCTTAGTCTCTTGTGTAGAGCTTCTACATTTTATAATGATCCAGTCTTCTCAGGTCGTACATTCATACTAATCTAATAAATGAGTGAAGGGTCAAGAATAGTAGCTCTTTTCAAAATTTTCAATGGATTAATTCAAATGGAGGGTTCTATGGCTTTAATTAGTAGCATGACTATGAATACCGATATGTACCGTATCAAACCTAGACCGGTACAAAAAAAGGGGTTGGTAGTACCGGGTTTAAATACCGGTTGATAACGGCTTGTTTCGGATGGTACCAGTCGATACCGGTCAGTATTTTGAATACCAACCAAATACTGGCTAGTACCAGAAATTTTCAAAAATAGGGGGACTTTTTTGCAAAGTTTTCAAAAAAATTTTAAATCTGCCTCCCTCCTTCCAACCTCTCTTTCCCCCCTTTTCCAAAGTTTTTTAATTAGTTATTTTATTTATTTCAACTTTTATAATTATTGTGAATTTTTAATTTTTGTTTT
The DNA here is from genome assembly GCA_027563595.1 of Erythroxylum suave. Classification (NCBI taxonomy): domain Eukaryota; kingdom Viridiplantae; phylum Streptophyta; class Magnoliopsida; order Malpighiales; family Erythroxylaceae; genus Erythroxylum; species Erythroxylum suave. Next base: position 6,687,235 of record JAOSBN010000007.1, on the reverse strand, counting down.
AAAATAATAATAAAATTTTTTATTACTAATAATAATTATAAAGTAAATAAAACTAAAAAATAAATTATTTTTAATATTTTATATAATATTTATTAATAAAGTATTAATAAAAATATTTTTTCAAAATAAATAATTTAAAAATTAATATTTATTTTATTTTTTAATTATTAAATCAAAATTTATTTGAAATTTATATATTTCAAAAGTAAATTTACATTTAATTATATTTATTAATAATTATTAAATTAATTTTATAAATTAAATTAAAATTGTGATTATTATTTATTATTATGATTTTTGGAGACAGAGTACAACTGTATAATATGATAATGGACTATTTTGTAATTTTTAAAAAAATTCAGGGACTATTTCATAAATTTAAAAAATGACCCAAAACGGTACCCGGTATTAACCGATACCAGTATAGTACCGTACCAGAACTAAATTCGGTACCAAGTCTAGTACGATATTCATAATATTGATTAGTAGGGTTTGGGATCAGGGGGTGCAAGGGTACAAGGCGTATCAACTAATGTATAAATTGAGGTTAGTTAAAGCTACTATTAAACAGTTCAGTAAGGGACAGAACTAGGACATGAAAAACTTGAGCAAAGCATTGGCAGATGCACATCTGAATTGTTATTAGGATCCTCAAAATATGAGCCTAAGGAACATATAAGCTGAGAGGCTGAGGCAATATTAGGAAGTGCTAAACCTACAGAACTTGATTATAAGATAAAAAAGCATGACAATCATAGCTTAAAGATGGTGATGTAAACTCAAAGTTTTTTCATGCTTCTTTGCTTGCTAGGAGGAACATCAACACTATTACTGAGATGAAGGATGAAGTTGGTAATGTTATTTCGAATCATCAGCAGCTATCAAATTATATCGGAAGCTACTTTTTAAATCTTATGTAAAGGTTTGAAATACAGTAGAGAGGTTTTGTTGTAGAAAGTGTAATAGAGTTCATTCCTAATTGGCCTCTCTTAGAGATGCTTAATGCCCCTTTCAATTCTCAACTAGTGAAGGAGGTATTATTCAATGTCAATAGTTTGAAAGCCCTTGATCCAGATGGATATTCTGCTGGTTTTTTTTAAAAAAACTGGGACATCACTGGTCCTCTTCTAACTAATCCTATGCTAGAATTTTTTTTTCTAGTTCCATGTTGAAAGAGGTAAATCATACCTTCATATGCCTAGTTCTTAAGAAGAATAGGCCTATAATAACTTTTGATTTTAGAGCCATCTCTTATTGTACTATTGCATACAAAATAATTGCTAAATTACTGGCAGTTAGATAAATTATTGGCAGCTAGGTTGAAGATTGTGTTATTTTAACTGGTCAATTTGGCATAAGGTGTATTCCTGCCTTGGCGAAGTATTAGTGACCATATCCTGATTCTTTAAGAGATGTTGGTTGAGTATAATTTTGGTAAATGTATTAAAAGTTAAGCGTTAAGGATTGACCTATTTAAAGCCTATGATACCATCAGTTGGAATTATTTATAAGCTTACTAAGAGGCTATTGGATTAGCTGCTACGTTTTAAAATTGGATCATGCAATGTATCCAAACTTCCTTTATCAGTATTTTAGTGAATCGGATACCTACTAGTCCTTTAAAAAATACTAGAGGGATTGTACAAAGAGATCCACTTTCTCCTTACATTTTCACTTTGGCCATGGAAGGTTTTCTCATACTTGTTTTGAAACTTGTGGAGTGCAATAGACTGTTTCAATATCACTATAAATGTAGAGAGATGAATTTGTCACATTTACTCTATACATATGATGTAATACTACTTTGCAAAGCTAAACCTCATTCTATTTGGATGATATTGAACATGGTGCAAATTTTTTTTGGTTGGTCAGGGATGAAGATCCATGAGCATAAGAGTGGAATGTATATGTCCTCTGATGTTAGGAACCCTGAATGAATTGGTAATGAGGTCAGTTTTGAACTACAAGATACTCCTTTAAGGTAGGAGTGCCTATTACATTGGGTAAACCCAAATTTTCAGACTTTCTTCCTTTAATTGAGAAATTGAAAATCAGAATTCATGCTTGCAAAATTGGTTCTAGTCTTTTGCTGCCAAAGTGACACTCAATACTTCCGTTTTGAATAGTATACATATTTATTAGGCAGCATATATGGTTATTCCTGAGAGAATAATCAAGGAAATGTCTAGAGTGTTGAAATCTGATATAACCATTCCAAAGAAACATGGGAGGATTAGGGATCATTCCTACTACTCAATTGCTGAAGGTATTACTTTTCAAGAGGATTTGGAGATTAATAATAAACCATAAAGAGAGATTTTGTTTTTTAATTGGAAGAGAAACGAGAGTGAGAGATGCAGGTGTTCGTACTGTGTTGACTAGAAGCTACCATACTAGCTGAAAAATAATATAAAATTAATGTCTTCAGTACTACCGATATTTGAAACGCCGGCCAGTACAAATTTTTAAATTTTTAAGGACTAAATTGCAATAAAATAAAAATAAAACAATCCACAGTCCACACCATCTCTCTCCTCTGTACCTATTTTCAACGTTCTTCCTCCCTCCTCCATCGTCCGCCACCCACTGCCACCGTGTCACTGCACCACTGCCTGCATCCACTGCTATCGTACCACTCCACGCTCCACCGTGGAACTTGCCAATGAAAGAGACGAAGGTCGAGCTCCATGAGGGAGATCAAACAAGGCTAAGAGATCGCGACACCCTCATCTGAAAGCGAATAAGGAAAAGCCAAGAGTTCAGAGATGAGAGGAAAGAATTAGAAAGTTCGAATTTCACAGTGTTGGCGGCTTCTCTCGAAAACAAAATGTAAGGCTTTGTTTTGTAACTATGCTTTTATTTTAAGCTAAAAGACAAAATGAGCATATCTAACCCACTAAACGTGAAGGGGTCCAATTCAATATACCAATTTTGTAAAATTCTTTTGATGTTGAAATTATCAATCAATTTATATTACAAACCTTAATTTATGAATATATACATTACACTTAATTTCTTTTTTGATTGTATGTATCAAAATTATATTTTAATTTATTTAATGATTTTAAATTTAGTAATAATTTATTTATAAATTTAATTTATGACCAATTATTTTTTTGTCTAAAGAATGATAATACACCTCATTTATTTTAAGAACATTTAACAATACAGTTCTAACCTTTAATAAGGTCTTTTTTTGTTTCAATTAAACCTTTAATTCAAAATTGATTTAATAAAAATATATAAATTATTGTTTTCTTAAACCTTTATTATTATAACTTTTAGAGATAGGGATGATGTAAAATTATAAATTATATAGTACAATCTATTGAATGATTATTTTGTAATTTTTAAAAAATTTATAGACTATTTTATAAATTTAAAAAATTATCTAAAACGGTATTTGATATTGACTGTTACTGGTACAGTACCATACTAGAACTTAATTCGATATCAGTTTTGATACTATATCCATAACATTGGATTGGTGACATAAAATAATTTGTCTCTCTTTTTAATAAAATCTCTCGTGACATACATGTATGTAACTGATGCCCTGCCCTGCAGGAGGTAAAGAAATTTCTGCCTTGTCATTACACTCATGATATGGCACAATAGAAGGAAAGGCATGATCAAGACAAGGTGAACTCGCTTGAAACTACTATAGAACACGGCTAACTGAAACTTCCCACGTCTCTTTTTTTCTTAAACTACAATGCATGTAATATAGTTCACAAAAAGGTCATTGATTCACTCCCTGCAAGTATTCTCACTTTGCAGGCCCAGTTTTCTTCTTTCCATCAACCGACACGAGCGGTTTTGCAGGCCTGGTTGTTGCTGGACTAACCCCATTAGGGACTTTCCTTGATGGAGAAGGAATTAGTGATGGAATCAAGCTCCTGCTACAAAACCAGAACCAGTACAGGAAATAAATAGGTACAAAGCAAGTTATGTTGAACCAGATGTTGGATGCTTAAGATTTAAACAAGGTCATCAGAGGGAAAGTATAAGCTGTCAGCATTCACACTTACCTAGTTTCTGTGCTTTTTGATGGCTTGGGATTACTCTTCTTAGTTTTAGGCCCAGGCAATTTTGGAATTCTGCTCATTGTTGGAAGATTAGATTGCCACAATATGTCAGTCTCGGAAGAATCACTGGTTGCAGCCTCAAGATCATCAGAGTCGTCAGTTGAGCCCATTTCATACCGAGTTCTATGTGCTTCAGTATCCTGGCAGTTTCTTTTGTCCATTGGAGTTTTAATGTAGGGTTGTTCAGGGTAAATTTTTGAAGGTCCTCGGTTGTGTTTCTGGTAAAAGGCTTCAGGCAATTCTCTGCTATCTGCCTCCCACTGCTCCATGGAGTTCTCATCTTTAGTCATAGCATCATGCTTGTTCACCATGATCTTATCAACCCAATCACTAGAGACTGATTCTTTATCATCTTCCTTCCCATTCTGTGCAGGACTGCCTACAGGTGGCCAATACGGAGAATTGCGGCGTAAATCATGTGGATCAAAGCTTCGTCTCCTTGGAAGAGATGAAGGCTTTTTACCAAACTGCAGATCAACATATCTTTGTAAAATTTGGCTATGATTTCACAAGTTAAATCATCCAATACATTGTTATGTGGTACAAACATAAGTATAGAAAGAACATAACAACAGAAAAATTTCGTAAATTGCATGATAGATAATTTTCCATATGAATAAAAAATTTTTTTGGCCAACTAGAGAGTGACAGTGCCTGCAAGTTTGTTGATACGCCAATGACATAAAAAATTAACTTCACAACTATAGGATGCACATATTTACTGCTAAGAGATTGGCAGGTATAATAGGAAATCCCAAGTTTTGTATCCAAGAATATATTGTGCAGACCAAGCCCTACATTTAAGTGATACAGCAGCAACAGAACCTAATATTTCTCTAGTTCATGCTTTCTCCACATTGAAATTCATTAAGACATTGTGTGTGTATCAAAAAACACGAATATATATCTCTACATGTATTTGATATTAGGCTGCAAGGGGAGTGAGGAACAGAAAGTTATACTTCAAGCCGTGATGGTGACTTCAACAGCGATGCTAAATGGTCCATTGGGAAGATCAACATTTTGATTGTTCAGAAAAACAAGAGCCCAAGTACTTCTGCGATGATCAAAGTGATATGGTGCTCACACGAATTGAGCTTCTATGTAAACTCAAATTACCAAGCCATACATGGTTAAGTACACAAGCTTAAAACTGTATTGCTATCAGCTGAGATCATTACCTCCATGCTACTGGCATCCTCTATAAAATGCCTATGGCCTTTTGAGAAATTTCCTGCACCATGCCAACTATGTTGAGAAGGGGAAGACCCACCAGATGTCATTTTTGTCCTTTCAGGTGTGCTGGATCGAGAATTCTGTGACTGGTCGGTATCTCCATCCTTCCTAGCTAAGGCTGCCTTTAGAATAGTAATCTGGAAACAAAGAAAAAATATATATAGGTATACAACATCACATGGCAATAGCAATTACAATTGGCAGGATTGACAGAAGTAGTAGTAATAACCTGCTCTTTTAGCTCCTTCACCTCTGTGCTATCTTTATTTACTTTAGCAGCACCGAGTTCAACACTAGCAACTCGTTCGGCAAATTTCAATGTGCTTAGTGTTTCTCCAACAGCTTCTATCTCAGGACTTATATGCACAAACATGAGTGCCTTTGCCTGACCACCTGAAGATTATAAAAGTAGAAACATGAATCAGAATGCACTGAACTGGAAAAAGGAAACATAACCTTTTTGGGTAATCTAACAATTCTTACCAAGTGAATCTTGGAGTAGTTGTGTGAGTTTACTGTTCCTGTAGGGAACATGTGAACCTTTTTGAGCCAGAGCAGAGATTACATCTCCCAAAGCAGAGAGAGACTTGTTGATATGTTGTGCTTCCTTTAATCTATCCCCAGTTACCTCCGATTTGTCAACTCTTTCACTTCCTGCCAGGTCAACCAAATGCATGGAACCACGAAGCACACCCCCAGAAGTGAGATCTCTTCCTTCAGCATGAACCGTCAGGCAACTGAAAATATATGCAATGGCACAAGTTACAGTAGAATCACTAGACTGAACTCTTAACACCAGCAACACTCACCTGTGAGACCGGCTGCTCCTGTCATTCATTGCTGTGGAGCTCACTGCGCGGTTCTTTTGTCCAAGACTCATCAAATTTATGACATCAGATGTTGATGATACAGGAACAATGGAAGCATCTGGGACATTGATACCATTTTGGGAACTATTTCGAATTTCTAATGTATATACGAGTTAAGAACACAAGAACCAAGAAGAGGTTCCTTATGCAGCATGCAATGTCAGCAAAAGATAACAAAGGATATCTTCTGTTAAGACCATCAGCAGCCAAGAGATCCCTGACTTGCTCATTGTAAATCTCAAGCATTTGGACAGATATGTTGTAGCAAACAACATCCTTTCTTTGATTTGATAGAAGAAATAGATCAGCCAATGCCCTGTAGTTTACACCTAACTCTTCCTCTGTGAGTTCCTTAGGGCCAGTCTAGATTGATAATCAGAAAAGTAGACCAAAATTAACAATCTATCCAGAACTTACAACTAAAAGCTAGAGAACCGAAGCAAAGAAAAGAACAACAATGGTTGTGATGTTCTCATTCATCTTACCATGGTATAAGTTTTGCCAGACCCTGTTTGGCCATAAGCAAATATACAAACATTGTAACCATCAAGGACAGACCTAATCAGAGGCTGTGTGTCTGAGAATACCTCCTCTGCAGGAAACATAACAAATATAACTGTTTAAAAAAAACTTTGACAAGGAGGACACAAAAGAAATGTGCCTCACTGACCTTGTGTTGCTGAAGGGCCAAAAACTCTGTTGAAGCTAAAAGATTTCCTTCCTTCTTTCCCGTATTTTGTTGGGGTAATTATGGTTATGTTTCCTTCATCTATGTGATCCACTGTACTTAAACGGTTTGGTTGCCCAGGCAAGAAGGGTCTCACTCGGCAATATACCCTAATATTTCCTGATGAAATATTGTTGGACGGCCATTAAAATGTGGATTAAGGGATGCATAGTGCATACTAATGAAAAAGGGTACGAAACATAAATTTGAACTTATACACAAGATACCTCTCAAGTCCTGCACCTGGTTGTACAGCTTCCGATTTTCTTCGAGGACCTTTTTGTATCCAGATGCAGCATGAGCCAGACCATTCAAATGCTTACCTAGCACAACAAAAAAGTAATTACTACTTACATTGTTCATTCCTCTTTTCTAACAGTCTTTAGAAAACACCCAGAAAACTAAATTATACCCAGACTGTACAACTCCTCCCGATACTTCATTTGTAAAAATTGCATGCCCTCCTTTGTTATATGAAGAGTATGTTTCAACGCCTGCAGGTCATTTGCCCCATTGTTAGTCAATGTGTAGAGTGTGAAGCATTCTTTTTCACCTCTATAAAATGTCATTACCTGAATATTCATCCACTGTTGTTCAATCAACATCTGGTGGTTGGATAACTTGCCTTCTAATTCCTCATGACCAATAACCTCTGAAGAACAATGTTCCTCCAAGTTGATGCTTCCTGATGTTTCTTCTTGTTCTTGTCCTTCTGTTTCGTCCTTCTGAATCATGGCATTAGTTAAGGCAAAATCACCAATAGCTTTAAAGAAATACAAAGAATATTAAAGCACTACTGATTTGCATGCCAAACAATAGTCCAATTTATGTACATAGACTGCATTACTATATCTTCTTCAAGCAAAACACATACCTTTTTGTCACAAGAAGATGATCTTGAAAGAGGAATGTCACTTTTAGATATTTGGGCACCTATTGCTGTTGTCCCGAGCTGTCATTCCCAAGAATAATTGAGCAGAAAATTTTATGTAATGAGAATTAGATAACTGATCTAAATTCAATGCCCAATTCCAGTAAATAGCACTTGAAAAGTGAAAAGGATGTCTTCTCAGTCATAATGCATGCATACAAAAAGACTAGCCCTGGTAGTACATGATAAAGGACTTTGTAATAGCTGCTTACCATTTCACTGTGGCATGCCAATCGATGCTCAAACTCCTCTTTCAATTTATTTAGCACAGCTTCCACAATCTGTTATCAACAGAGAGTAATGTTTTACCAGATTATAAACTAATATGTCTGACAAATCTCATGTCAGACAGGAATTCTTTGCCTGATACGTAGAAGTAATTGTTCTTACGAGTAAAACAGAAGACCAAATGGTTTCCCTCAAATTTTTCATTCTGGCACATAAAATCACTAATATAACTAGTATACCAGCAACAAGCACTCTTACACTTGGGATTTCTTCTTGTTTTTTATTGGAAAGGATTGAACGAACGAGCATATTGAGGGAATGACCAGTGCCCTGCAATAGTGGAAAACCAAAGATTTTTGTCATTGCTTACTCATTTAAAACAGAATGAAAGATACAGAGAGACAGGAGAGCTCACTGACAGCTTCACTGGGGTCTTGACCAGGATCATCATACGGACTCTGATCAGCGCTAGGCACACTACCCAGTGATGAGGAACGTGGAAAGTTCATAAATGGTTCTGAACTTTTTCTCATAAATAGTTTTCCAGATCCACAAGGTGAAGCCTTATAGTTTCCACTATATTTCCAGGTCCCAACGCCGCCACTTTGTTTCCATTCACTATATGATTTAAGGGCTAAAACACAACTCACAATCCTTGCAGATTTTCCTCCCTAAAATATCAAGGCATTCAAATCAATTTTGATTTTTGAAACACAAACAACCCGTGCAATGAAATGGAAATATTTACATGGAACATTTTCACTTCCAATGTACTGGAGTTTATAGTCTCACCTGTTCCAGATCAGAGGCTTCGAAGGTTGGAATCCCCATTTCCTCCACAGCTACAAGGAAGTTTCTCACATTTTCAAAGTACTGATATGCAGATAGAGCTGCTCCATCAGGTATAATAACAGAATCTGAAGGTCCTTCCACTACCTACAAATATTTTGGCGCCAAATTTCATTAATACAAGGTATAATTACCATTAGTAACAACAGCTAACAAAATTCAGTTGAACCATACCTTTGATACTGAACCAGGATGAACTTTGTTAAGGACGTTACACAAAATTATGCCGCTTCGCAATCCAAGCCTAAATTCTTCTTCTGAGGGCTCAGCCGGCAAATCTTTACCTCCAACAACTCCAATTGTCTTGCGAAGCCATCTAGCTGCTTCGTTCCTTCTACAGGCTGCAAAACCATGTTTAAAATATCAATACGCTTATCTTTTCCCGCATCTTATTTCAATATTCAACATTCCACTGAGCACATGAACAAATTATATTTGGATCCAAGCACTTTTCAGACACAAGCAACAAACATAATACATATATATGTTAAAATAAGAGCTTATCGTTTTTAGACTAGGTGTTCGCGATATCTGTAATGCATGAGCAACTAGGATTCCAGAGCTTAAGAAAATATTTTTTCTCAACATTGCCAAAATTTAAAGGCGACACAAAATGCCAATGTTACTGGGAAAAAGATGTATGGAAGACGAATGCATGTTCACACAATCCATGAAACTTTTTTATTTTCCAGACATCAAATTCAAATGCTTTAATGCGAGTCAGCCTCTCTTGAATCAATCAACCACGGAATCCATTGGAGGTAAGCTACCTTAAACCACCAAAGACACTTTAAGCAGAGGAAATTTCGATCGAGAACGGTTTCTCAAAGTCAACATGAGCAAGCAAGCATAAGAAGAGGCAAAAAAGAAAAAATGGCACATAGACGCGGAAAGAATAAACGAGAGAGAGAAGAAAAGATTGATCATACAAGCTTCGTCAGCTTTTCTTGAAGCCATAGCATTGGTTAACTGAGTCCCATGTTGTTTAAGGACGTCTTCCACAAGAGAAACAACTGAAAAGCTACAAACTTGTGCCTCTTCTGTTGCCATTTTCCCAAAACCAAACCAAAACCAGCAGCAATCTTTCAAGAACCCCAATTCAAAATTTTCCCATTTAACCAAAAAGATTCAATCTTTTCACCAACCAGAGAAAACGTATAACTTCATATGTACGTGTCAACAATTTTGTGTAGCTTTCATTTGTATTCTGTAAGTTAGACAACAAAGAATATGTAGTTGCTGAGAACTTTGATCACGTATAAAGGAGGGAGGAAGATTGAATTCTACGGACAGACAGATCTTCACACTTTCTCAATATTTCTGTTTGTCTAATATTGAAGAGAAAAGCTAGCGAGCACGCCGAAGCTGCGCTTTTGTGGGGGAGAGATTAAAGGGCCTCTTTTAATTTTTGTTTCTCTGTTTACTAAAAAGAGGAAAAATAATAATGACAATCCTGGATTACTCCCTCCAAGCCTAATATTGTTTTGTATTTATTATTTAATCTATAGTATCTCTTCATTACATATTATTAGTTTATTCTAATATTTAACTCTAACATATCCCTCTAAAGTTTAAGTTTGATATTAGCATCTTCCTTTATTTCCTCAACTAACATAATATCATCAGCAAATAACATATATCAAGACATATCATCTTGGATATTATTGGTATTCTCATCCACAACTACCGCATGGCTCAACAGCTAATATCTATAGAAAGATACCCTATATTCCCTTATGTCGTCTTTACACAAATCATATCCTTAATTATCCTCATAATATATACTCTATGTTATATATACATAAATATATTTCTTTTTTTCCTTATAAAAATTTTATAAACTATTAATTAAAAATTTGAATAATAACATTAGAATTTGAGCATATCTTTTAAACACAAGTTTGACCAGTATGCCATACTGATTGATATTAACCGTATTGGCAAACATACGGTACTTAACAAAAGAGTACCATACCGTACTTTGGCACCAATCAGTATTGGCTCTTTCAGTCGATACCGACTAATAGTGATAGGTAATAAAAATATTATTCAAAATTTTAAGGTTTACAAAGTTTAGGACTAAATTGAAAAAAGTAAAAATTTCTCCTACATATAATAAATAAAAAAGAAATATGATAAAATTGTTTATAATTCATTTAATAAATAGTAAAAGTACAAATAAGAATGAATTAAATAAATTTTTATGTAATTAGATTTATACAAAGTGATTATAGATTATATAATTAACTAAATATATTGGCTTAACATAATTTATTTATATTAAATAAACATTTTTTTAAATTTATATATATTTTATATTTATGATCTGTATACTTTTTAGTGTATAAGTCTTAAAAATTATTATAACTTTTGAAATATGTAAGGATAACTTATGAAATTAAATCCAGTTATTATAAATGCATTTTTTTACTTTGTATTATTCTTAATTTTCTATTTATATGGGAGTTAAATGATTTTTTAAACTTTTTTGTGAGAAATATGTAAAAATCATATTAATAGAAATAAAGAAATATTTATTATATCAAGTTTATATTATTATGTTCTTTTGAGATAAGATTAAAGTAAAGTAAAAAAATTATATAAAATAATATACTAAGGAATTTTTTTTAATTTGATAAAATTAAGAAGCTATTTTATAATTTTTAAAAATAATCCAAAACAATATTCAATATTGACCGGTATCGATACTATACTATACTAGAGTCAAATCCGATACGAAATCTAATACGATATTCATAAGATTGCTTTTAAATCTACCAAAGAAAAGATGCTTACTATCTTTTGGCCGGTGAGGTGGTTTGTTTTAAATTGCTTATATTTGCATTTCACATTGAGAATGGAGTATGTTTTGCTTCTGCATAAAGGTTGGGCATAGGCATGCGATAATGATTAGGCAACTTAAATAAAGAAAATAATAGGCAGATGAGATGATTATCACAATTCCCTTTCTCTATTTTATATTTCCTTCAATTTATTTGGTTTCAAAAAGATAATTAGGTAATTGGTTACTTTCACTCATCAACATTTGAGCTGTTAAACAATCAGTTTAGTTGCCCACCTAAGAATGTTGAGGAACCAGTAGGAGGTTAGCTACATGTAACCTATTTAATCAAAAGTGAAGAGAATGGGCAACTCGTAGGACACATAACACATTGTATAAAGAAGAGAAAATGACCAAACTCCATAACTAGTCCCCGAGAGAAAAGGAAGAGAAAATGACCAAACTCCATAACTAGTCCCCAAGAGAAAAGGAACACCACCTTATCCTCAATATAATATAACCTAAAAATACCCTTTATCATAAACAATACAAAGACAAGTGTTGGAGACATGGACAGCTCAACCATTTCCCTCCAGCGCGCAGAAGTATAAGTATTTGAAGTTTGAAGTACACATGGCTCCGAGCCGAGCCAAATATAGAGAAGAAGAGTTGGCAAAAGTGGGGGGCCGGTGGAATCACAGCTCTTGCAAGAAGTGGTCTCCACAAACACCAAAGTCGTTATTAATATCTTAGTACCATATAATATAAGATGTTTACTTCAAATCTTGCATTAATTGGCGGACAAGGTTAGCTGTTTGAAGTTGACAAGGATTTGAGCATTGGAAGGTTTAAAGAAGAGACGAAGTCAAGCCCTCAATTTTCTATTGCTACAACGGTGATGAAGAAGAAAAAAGCAGGCCCCGCTACAACCATCCATTATCGTGCTTTTCTCTCCAAAGACCTAAGCTTGCATTGCCTATTTTGTCGCTTGCTGCCTTTAATATCCTAATAATGCTATTCTTATATGTGTATATATATATATATATACATATGACTTTAGGGTACAGCCACGAATAAAGTTTCAAAGAGATCGAAGGATAGGAGTGAACGAACTCGTCGAATGAAGAGAAGCCTACGTCAGCTTTTCAACCGATTCGCCATGATATGAAAGATGAAAGCCTCATGTTTGATTTGGAGGAGCAGTAGGGGTTGATAACCTGCTGAAATCAATCTAATGAAATGATAAGTAATTATTGGTACTTCTATATTTGGAATTGCTGTTTTGGTAACTACTGAAACGTGAAAATAGGTGTTTGGCAAGTGTGATTGCGGTTGGTGAAAAGAGATAAAATGACTAAAAAGTCTATTGATTTAATAAACTACTAATTTTTGTATAAATAATTAAAAAACATATTATTAGTCATATAAATTTAAAATTATAACTAATAAAAATTAAATTAAAATAAAATAAATTTAGTAAATAAATATTTCAAAAAATACATTACTAGTCATATAAATTCAAATTATAAATATTAAATTATTAAATTAAAATAAGAAAATATAAATAAAATAAACTTATAAATAAAATAACCTTATTTAAATATTATTGGAAAAAATTTCTTTCTATTAATTAAGTAAGGGTATAATGAAAAATACTAAAATATCATGAGATTGTTATTACAAGATAAAATTTCTACCATATAAGCAGTCTCCCTTTCTGCTTATCTATTTCTGCTGTGACATCACAGTTTTTTCCAACCTATAATTACCGGTCGCAAATTCAAATGTGTGATTGCGTTTAAAAACTTCGGTAGATAGGTACTTATCCTCACCGCACCACAGATCTAAACGCAATCTATACCTGATCTCTTTATTCTATTAGGGGGACTAGCTTGACATCAAGACATTTGAATAATTTATAGTTCATAAAATAAAATGTTATGCCGAGACATTTGCACTTGGACTTTATCATCGACCCTAAACTAAGATTAAATTATTTGACTTAAATTCTCGAGCTATCCCACAATTGTCATTTTAGTTTCTTCTAAGGAACACTGAATGGACATTTCGAACAGGATAAGAAGCACATGGTGCAGGAGATGAGTCTAAATCAGGAGGAAGGCAAATCAATGTTGGTAACTACCAAAAAGATGTGTCCCTCTAAGCTCGGACATCAACAGTCCCATAGCTTTTAACTTTTCAGACATCAACATTCTTAATGTGGAAAGAGTACGACTCCGACTGTAGGCCAAACACACTATTTATTTACACTATTCCAAAGATTGTTTCTTAAGCTTGTTATTTGTCACTTTAGGTCCATGCTTAGCTATCTGTGTTATACCGTTTAAATGTGAAGTGTTGTCTAATATCAATTAGGCTTACCTACGTTTGCAAGCGTAACTAGTCCGATGGCTTCGTATGAACATTTGAGGATAATCAACTATGATCCCAAACAACAATTTGCTGCAAATCGAGAAGAAGAGGAAACAAGGAAATTATAAAACAAAATACATTTAACTTCATTTAGCGATTAAAGCTATGAAATGCTTAAGATACTCATTTTGGTTCATAATTGGTTTTAGGTATAAGTTGGAAGCATAAGAGCTCAAATAGGATAAAACATCATTGCTTGAGTCACCCTCTTGATGTTTAAACTCATTTGTCTTTGTGAAATGAGAAGGGATAGATTAGGGTGAAGATGGGCAAGAAAATGCAAGAAAATAAGTGCATAGATGGTGGGTGTAGTATGTGAGGTGTCGATCTTTCAAGGAGTTGTCAAACTAATCTAATTCTAAGTTATCTAAGGCCTAAAGAATTATTAAAATGAAAATAAAAACTGCACAGAAAAGTAAACATGTGATGATGATTGATTGGAATTAAAACGTAAAATTAACACAAAGAATCAAATTGAGCACTACTAAATTAACAATGGAAATCACACAAGGAAGATTAGCCGATTATAAGAAGGGAAATTTATCCTATCATCAAATGCTAACATGATTACTTTTGAGTTAATACGGTATTGATTTTAGACTTTCAAAGGGTAGATTACTGTCTCTATTTATAATAATTAAACCTTAAATCATAACCCCTAATTGAATTATGGAATTTTCAATCTCTCAATTAACAAAAAACCCACAAATCCAATCAGCTCTTAAGCCCTTTAATAGACTACCAAGTCCTCGCATGAGATCTCTCTTCTTCTAAATTCCCGATTTGATTATTTGTGTGATCTATTATTTTGTTTAACTCTTATTACCCAATCTAATCATTTTGCTATTGGTTCACTCTCTCGTTTTGTTACCAAAGCATGCAAATTCAACAAATAATCACAACGTCCAATGTATTAACACAAAAAGAAATCATATTAACATTGATTAAAGAACAAATCCCTAGAGAAGTTTAGAACATCATCTCCTTAGAGAAGTTTAGAACATCATCATCAAACCCAAATCCATCACTATCAAATCCATCTTATACATTCAAAAGAATGAACAATAAAGATGAAATAAAATGTCACTTGGAAGGTTCAGAATAGATCGGGAAGATAGCAACAATGTAGCCCTTCTTCCTTTCTCCTCATTCTCTCTTCTTATTTCTCTCTCCTTGGATCTTGCTCAAAGTAGCAGAAGTTGGAGTTCCCCCTAAGGTTCTTTCTCTTTCTTTATATAGTCTTTTCCATTTTAGGTAAACCCTAGGGTTTTCCTGCTAGGTCAAAAAAAGTCCTAAATGTCCCAAATCTGTATCTAAGTACTTTAAACCAAAAATACATACTAATCAAGATCTTAATGTCAAACTCATTCACTCCTATCACTTACATACACAAATTAATAATTATTCGATCAATCAAAATTGTAATTATCCTTAAGTAGCTTTTCATGAAAGTTTGAGCTATTCACTAAGATCAGTATAATTTATTAAATAACACAATATTTTTGTTGCTTTTAATTGACATATACCTAGCCTTTTGATGTGGAGGTAAACCTTTATGATGAATGTCCCTTGGTTACTCTACTAGGTCATGTTTTTATTAAGCGGCTTAGTTAGAATGCCATTATAGCCTTTTGAAGCGAAGGCAAACATTTGTGATGAATGTCTCTCAGTTACTCAGCTACTTCACATTCTCAATTGGCTACTAGGTCTATTCATAACCTGATTTGTTTCAAAAATGGGCTAGCATAATAGTTATTTATTAAACAACACACAATTTTTTTTAATTGCCTACCTCATTTCTTTAGCTAATGATTCTCATGAAAAAGGTACTAACAATGCTAACAATGCTACATATTTAATTGATTTAAAATCATAAATGCATGCGATAAATTTCTAGAGTAAATAAACCATCATCATATCCTAATTAACATGCATATTTAACCGAAATAAACTAGAATACTAATTTCACAAGATAATAAATATTCACAACCTAAAAGACTATTTTCAAGGATAAATCGATTATGTAAAGTCCTAGCCATTGACTCATTCACACGAACCACATCATGCAATCCTAAACAAACTAACACACAACATGTAAAATTCATATTCAAATAAAAACATATAATGCACACAACCCTCCCCTCACATGGATAACACATTGTCCTCAATATGAGAAGAACAAACAAGTAATACATAAAGTGGGAATAAAATGAACAAAATAAGATAAACATGAATAAATTAAAGATAAGGGTTACAGTATCATGGTGATTGAGGTGGCGATAGTGTCAGAGGTGATATTTGTACATCTTGAGCCTCAAAATATCTGTAAATACATCGTATGTCTCAGCTTTGATGTCTTCGTTCTCTAGCCATCTCCTTTAACAGCTTGGAATTTTCTGAAATGACTTTGTTAGTGTTTGCGATGGCTTCCATTACCTTTTCTCATCATGTTGGCTCTCCTTGTTCTTACTCCTCATTGGTTTAGTCCTCCTCCTATAGCGGTGATGTTGAGCTCGAGCTAGCCTGTCCCATCCTGGTTTTGACGTGAGATTTTGTGGTGATATCTCGAAGTTCCATGTTATGGACCTCCAAAATCTCAGTTCACCTCAAATGGCAATGGTTATGAAACTAAGGATAATAGATAGTGAGTCTATTGTAATTGACACCTTAATATTCCGCAATGGCTGTGATCAAGTACCCCATGCCTAAATTATTGCTTCTCTTTCTTAGAGAAGCAGTAATTGCATTAAAGATATGAGTGGAGGTATAAACTTGGACGCTATGATTCATACACCATAATATAAAAAGTTCTTTTGTCAAACACTTGTTATTTTTGGTTTTGTCAAAGATAGTTTGACACATAAATTTGTTCAATAACAACTATTCAAGGCTTTGAATAATGTTATTGTGGGCATTTTTAGCATCAAAGCTCTCCATCCAAATCAATTCTGTCCAACAGTAAGTGGCACAAAAGTCATTGTGCTGATCTACTTGGATGAGTTGGGGAATCCAGCTATTTCAAAAAAAATTTCATAATTCAAGCTGTATGGTTGACCTTGCAACCAAAACGACAAGTATTTAGGTTTGGTTGACTCAAATTGAAGAGTTGTGAAGAATTCTAGGGTTAATTCCTCGTAAAATGGAATAATTAAATCACAAAAATCTATCCCGATGAATTCTTCCTCCTAAGGTCTCAACGTTCTCTCTCAATCTTATTTTTTCTAATTTATCAAAATCAAAGTGTTTAGGCACACTTTATTTTCTTATGAATAAGGGTATAAAACTGGTTACCTTCCTCCTTTGAGAAGATTGGGAAAGGTGAGTTGTAGTTTGCTGCCCTATTTTGTTATCCACAGTTTGATACTTGGACTTTGCCTTTTGGATGGGTGCCCTTAATCATTTGCTTGATGCGCGGTCCTATTGGAATGGGAGTTGTGAAAAGTTTGGAGAGAGTTAAAGACTTGAAGATGGGTAGAGAGAAGTGAGAGGAGTTGAGTTACTAGGTTAAAAGAGAGAGTGAGAAAGTGAAAGGTAGGGATGACAATTTCGGCCCGACCCAGCCCGTTTTTGGCCCGGGTTGGACAGGCCACAGGCGAACCATTGGCCAACCATGGTCTGCCTGCGGCCTGCCAAAGTTGGACAAAACGACGTTGTTTTGTCCAAAACGATGCTGTTTAGTAATTTTTTAAATTAAAAAATATATAAATGGGCCGGGCCGGGCCAGTCGAGGGTAGCCCCGAATCGGGTGGCCCAGCCCGGCCCATTGACATCCCTAGTGAGAGGTGTAAGAAAAATGAGGTTAGCTGTAAATATATAGGATAAGAAAAATGAGGTTAACTGTAACTCAACTTCTTTTGCTTATAGTGGGTCGAACAAGTTCTATAATGGTAGCGTAATCATAGGTCTTATAAATTACAAATGAGCTACCAAACTGTGATTTTCACCACCCTTCTTCTTCGTCTGCTTCTTCCGTTTATTCTTTTGGGATTATGATTTTTTATGTGAATCCTTATGATCATCAATATGTTTGACCTCTCTATGAGTCTTGGTTCTCTTAATGAGTTCTACAGAATTTTGAGAGCTTCTTCTATCATTGGACACGTTAAAGTACACCTTCTCATTCCCTACCCTTAGAGTCAACTTGCCTTCATTAACATCTATAATAGATCAGACGATGGCTAAAATTGGTCGTCCAAGGATAATTGATATCTCCAAGTCTTCCTCTATGTCTAGAACTATGAAGTCTGTGGGAACGATAAATGTTTCCACCTTAACAAGAATGTTATTAATTATACCTCTTAGACAATAAATTGGTCAATAAACCATCTGCACACTCATCATGGTTGGGGCGATTTCTCCTGACTTCATCTTTTAGCATAAACTGTAAGGCTTCATACTTATGCCAGCTCCTAAGTCTGCAAAAGCCTTATCCACTTTGACATTACCTATGGTGCAAGGAATGTAAGAATCCTTTGGATCATTTTGTTTTTATAGTATTGTTGCCAATTCATTAGAGTTCTCCATGCTCCCTACTTCACTTGCTAACTTTTCCAGCTCCTTTCTATTGATTAATCTCTCTTGTGTGGATTCCACAAGAGTGAGTCATGATTTTAGCTGCTTTATTACCTCAAAGACTTCCTTCAACTCCTTTTCTTTTTCCTTCTTCTATGCTGAAATAAGGTATGGGATTGTAGGTCGATACTCCTTGATTTTCTTCAGGTTATGTTCATTCAGTATGAGATTTTTGTTAGCCTTTTTCTTTTCTTTCTCCCTATCTTCTCCAGCTTGGTCAAGCTTCTCCTCATTGGCTTGGGTGATAAACATGATCCTTTCCTTTGGGTTTGTTTCTGTGATACTTGGAAGGCTCCTTGCATTTTGTGCATATAGTGCATCTACCAATTGGCCCATTTTGACTTTCCAAGTTGTGAATGGAGGATGCATAATTCTTTGTTAGTTGTTGAAAATTTTCTTCCAATATCTTATACACATTATCCATGCTTCCAATCTTATCTATTTTTTTGTCTAATTTGTCATCCATGGAATTAGTTTCTCTTGTTGAAAACCAGGTGGCCACTGAGGTCATAATTGACCTCCATCATTATTTGAACATGAAAAGTTTAGATGATTCTTCCATCTAAGATTGTACATGTTTGAACAGGGGTTGTTCACTCCACCACGACCAAACTATACTCCTATATACTTAATTTGATCTATTTCATTATTTTGCATTAGGAAGTAGCCAATGATATCATGATTATCCTAGCCCTATAGCTCGTATTTTTATTAAATGGCTTTAATAGGGGCTGAAGAAGAAGCTTTCATGTTGTTTAGCTATCGTCTTAAGCTATAATTTTTTCTTACATCTTTGTCATTTAGTCAACAACTATAGCTCCCTTTTGTTCTTGGATGGTTATGTGTTGTCTACTTCGGTCATTCGTCCTATCCATTTCTTCAAGCAACTCCTCCATTTCGTCAATAGTCTTTCTCATAAGAGATCCACTCGAAGTTGCATCTATGGTACCTGTCGTGGGTGGATTGACTCCATCGTAGAAGGTTTACAAAAGAAAATATTTTGGTAGGTTGTGGTGTAGACACCTCTTTTGTAAATCCTTATATCTTTCACATGCCTCATAAAGTGCTTCCCCATCACTCTATTGGAAGTTTGTGATTTCTTTTATAATCTTCTTAGTTTTAGTGAGGGGAAAATACTTGTCTAGGAATGCATGTACCAATTGCTCCTATAGTGTGACATTTGAGGGACTGAGAGAGTGATACTAAGCTTTAGCTCTATCCTTTAATGTAAAGGGGAAAAGCCTCATCCTAACAGCATCTTCCGACATCCCATAATATCAAAAGGTATCATACATTTGATAGGTGTAGATTGCATTGTATTTTTATAGGTAATTTGATATATGTTTAATGGTTAAGTTGATTGTTTAGTGTGTGTTTAGCTTAAGATTTGTGTTAGTTCATAAACATTTGTGTTTTAAGTGTTCTTTAGGTGAGAACATGTTTTCGAGATTTAATTATATATATATATATATTTATATATATATATATATATAATTGAATATATATATATAATTGAATCTCGAAAACATGTTCTCACCTAAAGAATATATATGAGGTGCCATGATGAGTGTGTTAATGTTTTAGGGCATTCGAAAGAGTTTTAGAGAAGAACTAGGCCAAAACATATGGCTATGATCGTGGGAGACCTGCCACGATCATGACAGAAGCACCAACTTAGGCCCATGATAGTGACAGAAGTTCAAGTATAGGGCCATGATCGTGGGGAATCTGCCACGATCATGACAAAGAGTAGGTAAACTAGCCACGATCATGGCTTACAGGTGGGCAGATGTGGAGTCACTTTCGGATTCGAGTTTTCAAAGGACATTTCGACCCCCAGAAAGACACTTTAATTACCTTAATTGGTAAAGACTATAAAAGGATTATGATATATTTGCCTACTTTTGAAAAGCTACAAAAGAAAGAGAAAGAAGAGAGAGAGCAAAGAAGAAGAGGGTTCTAACGCCGAAGTTTCCCGGAATAGGTGATCTCTCGACACCGTCACTCTCCCTAGTCATCCAACCTAAGTTTCATTTCCTCCTTATTTACTTCTTTATTTAAATGTGTAAGATTGAGATGGGTTGTATTGTTATGGATTTTAAGTTGATAATGATGTTCTAACTTTACCTTCGGGAATTTGCTTATCTTTAATGTTAATCTAGTTGATTTGTGTTTAATTAAGTTGGGTGTTGTGATTGATTGATGTATATACATATTTAATTAACAAACTGAGAGGGTGAACTGGATAAAAATGATTAGATTGGATTAACGAGAGTTAGGCAATCTAATTGACCCTTTGATCAATATATTCGGTAATTTCATGAAAAGAGATTCCATGCAAGACCCGATTGTTTATTCAAGAAAAAGTTTTTAAAGAAGTTTAGAACATCATATCATCAAACCCAAATCCATCAGTATCAAATCCACCTTATACATTTAAAAGATAGAACAATAAAGATGAAATGAAATGTCACTTAGAAGGGTCAGAATATATTAGGAAGACAGCAGCACTATAGCCCTTCTTCCTTTCTCCTCCTTCTTTCTTCTTCTTCCACTTTCTTTGGATCTGTCTCAAACTGGCAAAAGTTGGAGCTTCCCCTATGGTTCTTTCTCTTTCTTTATATAATCTTTTCCATTTTAGATAAACCCTATGGTTTTCCCAAGTCCAAAAAAGTCCTAAATGTCCCTTGGTAAGTCATGTTCAAGAGGCCTCCATTCTTTCGATATCTAAGCTGAAACATTAACAAACCAAAGCATCTCAAATACACAAAATTTAAGCTCAATAGTAAGCTGTAACCCATAAAGCACTCATAACACAAATGTCTAACTAAATAACATAATCCTAACCTAAACATGCACAAATCATTCAATTTAACAACTAAACACTTTCCAAACTACCCATTAAAACATTATGCAACCTACCACTATCAACCTGTAAGATACGCAACCTTGTATAATTGCGAATGTGGCATGTTTGATAACCAATAAATAGACATTTGAGTAGTCAAACATAATATGAATCATTTTTGGAGCATAAGAAGGGGCAGAGATCTTTCTTCTTTAAGATTTATGGAGGGCTAATCTTCCTTCTTTTTGTTTGCAGGGGAAATTGAAGTTGAAGAACTCGTTTGCGTAACTCTTCATTATGTATCTTTGATTCTTTCTATCTCTAATAATTGTTTATGTTATTCTTAGCTTAATGTTTCGGGTGTTCCTGTATGAATGATTAATATTCTTGTTCACAACATATTATTTATGTATGAACCAATTGTCAAAATATGGAATACAATTTAAAATAGTTTGTATTTTCAATTCATTTCTGGTAAACTAATGGTGATCAATCATTAGGGATAACATAGGATAGGTTAAATAACATGAGTTTGTGTGGTTTATGCCCAAATTTATCTATTTTCATAGTTCATAATGCTATTATCCTAGTAAATCCAGAGAGCTTATTCTCGGTTATTTGATAGCTAGGTTTAATTAAAGAGCTTATTTTGATTAAACACAAGCTAAATGAAAATTGGGATTAACAGAGGTTATTATTAACCTATGATTAATAGCTTCTAATAGATATATGAGAACAACGAGATAGTATTCTTATTTGTGTGTAGACTGAGATTGAACCAAGAATTAGATTCCAAACTCATTCATCAATCTTATCACTTCTTGACTGTTTGATTTAAATTGCTTTAATTAGTTCAATTTTACTTTATTTTGTCTTTCGATTCTAACCAAACACTCCCATATCCTAAACACAAATTCTTTTCATTACAAAAGTTACACACACTTTCTCTATAGATACGATCCCTACTCATCACTATTATAAATTTAGTTATGAAGAGTTAGGTTTTATTTTCTAGTACATTAGACACGTATCAGTCAAGCGGTACAACTTGAGCAAATGAATTATATAGAGAATGATGCTAGACCAAAAAAAATCCATATGCCAACATATACAATCTAAGATAGAGGAAACACACAAATTTCCCTTCGGGAAATCAAAGGTAAGTAAGGAATAACCTTCTACCAAGATTTTAGCAACAACCATCTCAAGTTAAGAAGCCTATTTGAAAGAGATGATGATCAAATTTGTTCAAGAATTAGAAATGAGACATAATATGATAGAGGCTTCTATATGTAACTTAGAAGTTCAAATTGACCTATTGGTAAAAATATTCTTTGAAAGAATTTCAGCCCACCATCCCATATCCAAAAAAGTTGAAGAATGGATGAGCAATTTGGTAAATTTCTTGAACTGTTCAAACAACATCATATTAACTTACCTTTTGTTGAAGTTCTTGCACAGATGCCCAAGTATGCAAAATTCTTGAAGGAGCTATTATCTGGTAAGAGGAAGTTAAAGGAATTTGCTACTGTGAGACTAAGTGAAGAATGCTTGGCAATCCTGCAAAACAAGTTTCCTGAGAAGCTTAAAGATTTAGGGAGTTTTACTATCCCTCATTTTATTGGTATTTTGTTAGTAGAAAAGGCTTTAGTTGATTTGGGGGCTAGCATTAATCTGATGGCCTATAAGTTATATAAGAAACTAGTGTTAGGGGAACCAAAACCCACTAGAGAGGTGACAGTTTTGATTAAAGGATGAGGAAAACACGAAAAATACATCATAAGATTCAATAGATAAAAACATCCAATCCAAATTGTAAGAAGATCCATTAGAAGAAAAAGGGAGATTTAGAATTATGATTTCATTATTTTCTAGCTATTAATCTACATATTTGTCATTGGTTTTGTTTTCTATGAGTAGGGACTAAATTTTTTTAGTGCTTAGGTATGATGAAACCTAAGTTGTGATAACAATATAATTTGATCTTTTACTTAATGCAATTTTATTGATTGATTTATTGAGATTTAATTATGCATTCAATTCTTATTCTAATTTATTGAGATTTCATATGATTGAGATTGAAAAATATTTTTTTGTCAATAGATCTACCATAATTAAAAGGAGTTGTATACAAACCTAAGATAGGTCGACATAAATCCTTTAGATTATGGTCAAACCTAATAGTGAACTTCACGAATCAATAATGCAATCTTAGGGGTTTTAACTAAAAAGATTGTTGTTAACCAACTGATGGATTAGTTGTTAGTAGTCTCAAGGAAGATATTAACATCAAATAGGAATTTCCATGGTCCAATAATCATTAATTGCATGATAAAGGGTTGATATTTAAGAATTCTTAAGGAGATTCATCACTTAGGTACTATTTATTTGATAAGACTTTTCAAAGTATTTTCCTCTATTTTAATTTCATTATTTTTAATTTATTTTTTTAATTTAATCAAAAATTAAATCCACAATTTGAACAAACAATAAGATAATAGGAAAAGGGTAATTTTTAGTATTACAATCCTCTTAGGATTGACTTGTGCTTGCATGTGCTTGATACAGCTATGTCGTGCACTTGCGATTTTAATATTGATAAATTCTTATAATTGTAGAATTAAGCCAATCATCAACACTTCTATAAATTGTGTCCAATTTTCATTTTCTAAGAGAACTTGCAACTTGGCATTCTGAGGAAAACTGGAGAGAGTTTTCAATGCATATTGATTCTGTATAAGAGCATATTGACTATTCCAATTATAAAATCATAAAAAGGCATTGTCTCTTTTCCTTAATTTACAAGTTAAATTTAGTTCCAGTAAACTTCTTAACTTTAGGAGTTGGTTAACGAACTAAGAATGTGAATCTTTTAGAACCACATCCCAATGGATATTTCCCTTAAGCATGTAGTTGTGCTACCACTTGATCTATAATAATTCCTTGTCCATTAGAATTCTCCATATCCTCTTTAACATTATTATTTTAATGCTACAATTTATAGCTTCCAATCCCAATGCACCCTCTCCCTTTATTCTATATACATCTTTCTAACTTACTTTTGTAGCTCCTCCACCTCCTCCCACTTTTCCCAATAAAAATTGCATCCTTTCCACATTCTTGATGAGAACTTTTAAAAGGAAACATGGGAGCACTAGTATATATACATTGAGGAGATAAGATATTTCAACAGTTGCAACTTACCTTAATAAGTTAATGCTTTGAACATCTATTTAGCTAGTCTTTTTTGAATTTTCTCAATCAGTGGAGACAAGCCGTATATTTGAGTCTTCTGGTGGAGATTGCTAATCCCAAATATAATAGAGGGGGTTATGCTTAGTCATTCAAGTAACTCGAGCAATATTTTCTAAATGGTTTGAAGCACTCTCTGAACAAAAAGGCTTTTGTGGAGGTTAACATAAGACTTGATAACTCTTTAAATCTTTGTAGAATATTCATCAATGAGGAGACATAATTTAATTATGTTTTATTTAGTAAAATGAGGTCATCTGTAAAACATAAGTTTGTTAGATAAATTAGCTTGCATTTGGAGTGTTAAAGAAAGGGAAAATTGAGATATTTTGTTTCAATAGAAGAGTGAACACTTCCATGAATATGATGAATAAGTGGGGGAAAAGGGGGTTATCCTACTTGAGACCCTTAAGGCCCTTAAAAATTTATGTTAGACCTCATTGATTATAATACCAAAAGAGGTAAATGTAATACATTCTCTGAACTAGTTTATTAACTTCTATAGGATATTCAATAATTCAAGTGCCTACAATAGGAAAGACCAGTTTACATTATCAAATGCTTTATTAAGATTCATTTTAATAGCAAAATTTTGTGGGAGTTTTTCCTTTGATATCCCTTCATAAGATCATATACTTTTAAAATGTTTTCTCCAATTTCTTTGCTGCTTTTCCACTAATTATAGTATTCAATACTGATTTCAATCTGTTAGCCAAAAGCTTTTCTATGAATTGTAAAAGAAGTTGGTATAAACAATTAGCCTAAAATCACTAAAAGTGGATAGAATGGAAGATTTAGGAGCTAAAACTAAGTATATTTTGTTGATTTCTTTATTGAAGAATTCATAAACTAATTCATACACTACTTCGTTAATAATTTTTCCTGTCTTTGATTAAGTTTTTTTATAGAAATTTCTATTAACTCCATCTGGTCCTGGAGCTTTCTTTCCATTCATTTTGAATAGAAAATTTTAAATTTCCTTATCATTAACTAGTTTAATTAAATTGGTAACTTATTCCTCAGAGATTTTGATAGGAATAAACAACCTTAGAGCTTTTAGAGAGAAACTTATAGGTCTCTAAGTTCCCAAAAGACTCTTAAATAATTTCACTACTTTCCTTCTAACATCCTCTTATTTTCAAGTTGCTATAACATTCTGATTAGTTATAGAGTATATCTCTTATAGTTTCTTCTAGTTGAGAGAGCAATAAAAAAAATTTGAGCATTTGTCTCCTTCATTTATATAGTTAAATCTAGCTCTTTGATGGATCAGAGAATTATGATTATCAAGTACTTGCAGATAAATTTTGAGAGCTTATTTCTCCTTATTTAACAGACATTAATCTCCAAGTCTATCTACTATTGACTTTTGTATAGAAAAAAAGTTTTTCCTTAGCGTTTTCTATCTCGATTATGATATTTTGACTTATTTTTGATTTAGGAGTTTTAATTTTTGTACAATTGCTTTTAGCTTCTGCAAGCATAAAAATTGCTTTGTTCTAATCATTTTTAATCATTTTTTCTTATAATACTCTATCTATAGCCTCCTGAAATCCTTCAACGTTGAAAAGCAAGTTATTAAACCTAAAAGGGCAATTAACTTTGAGTTTTGCAAATAAATTTTCTATTTTGATTGAATTATGATCATAGAAGTTTGGAACTATAAAAGGAATTTTGCTTTTAGTGAAATGAGTTAACGAGTCCATATTCACCATGACTCTATCTAGTTTCTTTCTAATAAACCATTTGGAGAATTGCTTGTTGCTCCATGTAAAATTATGACCCTTAAAATTAAGGTCAAGCAATTTTGCCTCCCTTATGTATCCAAAGAGAACCTTTTGTAATTGAGTAAATTACAATTGCTATTAGCTTCTGATCTGTATGGTATGGTGTTGAAGTCTACATAAACTATCCAAGGTCTTGAACAATCTCCTTTTACTCATTCTAAGGTTTTACCCATTTTAAGGTGCTCCAAATATCAGTTCTTTAGAAAGTAATTTTCAATCCATAAATAAAGGTTGTAGACACAAAAGAGTTCTCCATATTAGAAACTACCTTGGAATGTATGAATAGCTCGTTAGCTTCCACTTGCTCTACTTTCATGAGATCATCATTATAGCAAATGATGATCTTTCCAAAACTACGATATTAATGATTGGAGAGTAATTTCCAATGTGATCCCAAATAGTTCAGTTTATTCAAAATTTCGTTCTTGATTTTAATTTCTAATAAACAAATTAACAAAGCCTTAACCTTTAGTTCAAGTCTATTAAATCATTAAGCTTATATAGGTAGTTTAGTCCCCTCACATTCCAAACAATAAAATTCACTTTAGAATACCTTTACCTTTGGAGTTTTTTCTATTGCTCCTATTAGATCCCCTTATTTGCAACTTCTTAAAATGTTCCTCTGTATTCCCTTCTAGATGTTTTTCTTCCTCCATTTGTATTGGCATTAAAATTGGAGTGGGGTTTGAAGCCCTAATTATGGGATCACTTTCATTTCTTTTCGTTGATGTTTTGATTTGCTCCTTTTCATTAGAGTGAGTATTTTCCTTATGTACTTAGGATTGGGAAGTTTCTTCATCAGCTTAAATTAATCCCTTTTCTTAAATACTCTTCTAGTTGGTTTCCATTCCTTCCTATGTGCTTTTAATGAAGGTCTCCATTGATAAATAACATACATTTTATCTTCCTTTAGCCAATTTCTAGTTAACAGTCTCATTATTGGTATGCTTTCCTTTAGTTCTATTGAAATGTCCATGTTGACACATATCTATACAATGCCAATACAATTTCTTTTAGTAGTTTTCATATATACACAAGGACTTGCCCAGATAACTTGCTAGCATGCTTAGGCCTTTAATTTTTCAATATTCAAAGGAAATGTTGTAAATATTCACAATAGTGGGATGCTTCTTAGCTTAATGTCTTACAACTCCATTCTTACTTAGCATGTTTAAAGGAATAAAGAGAGTTAGAATATATGCCAAGCTCCCTCCTTGACTATCTTTAGAGCTTTATATTTGGAGCTGAAAGACAACACTAAAGTTGTTATCTTTAGTTAGCATAACCTCCTACAAGCCCCTATTTTTCCATTATCTCTGAGCCCATGTTTGGATTGCTAAAGAGGTAGTCTTTTGTCCAAGAAAAATCCCACTAGTTTTGCTTCATAACTCCTAGATCCTTCTTAAAATACTTCAATAGTTGGAGCAACCATTACTTTACCATCTACTTCAACAGGAGGGCTGTAATGCAGTGAGATGTTTGAGGTATCTCCTATTACGTGCTTCCAGCTTTTCAAAATAGAGTTTCTACTTAAGATTATTGGGGAGTTAGGTCGTGTTTGAGTTTGGAGAGATAGTACTCGAGGGTTTAGGTTCAATGGAAGGTTGAGGTTAGCTTGGAGGGGACGAGGGTAAGGGTAGAAGAGGGAATTCAGTTTGCATTTTGTTAAAAATGAAAGGCTGTAGAACATAGGTATGGTTCAGACAAAAACTATTACATACAATGGTAAAAAGGCAGAGGCATGAAAGATGTAATAAAGAGAAGACCAAAATGCCTCTTATCGTAGGAATGAAGAGAAACCAGTGGGGAGAGGTTTGAGATGCAATGAGGAGAGATGGAGTAACTTATAAGGAAGATGAGCTATAGCTTTGTTAGGAAAAAGGAGTAAAAAGGCAACGACTTATCGCCATAATTGAGCGTTCTTCGAAAGAAGGTGGAGAACATGATTATTGCCTTCCATTAGTATAATAATAAACTAGAGTTTTGTTTATAGTTAGGCTTATTGAGCAAATTTAAGGACACTTTAACTCACATATGTTTAGTGTGATTTAGATGAGCAAACTTATGATCAAATAAATTTATAGGCAAGGTTAAGAATAACATATAAGATGTATTTTGACAAGAGTTGTCACCTAATTGATAGGAGTCATATATGATGTGAATGACAAAGTTATTATCTACCTACTTTAAGTTTAGTTGATTTGTTAAGCAAACGTAAGATCAACTAAACTTAAACAGGATCCTAGCTTACTAAAAAGATTAAAGTAATCTTTTTGAAATGTTGTGAGGGATATTATTTCAAATAAAATAGTAGGAGTAACTAATAAATGATTAAAGTATTGATCTTATTTTGTATTTATGGAATATAATCAATTACGTTCTTTCTTATATTTAGATTTTGTTTTGAGTGGAATTTACCTTATTTAGTATTGTTAATACTAAGCTATTGGATCAAATTGTTATGTAAATTTTGTATGTCTATTGTGTAATTTTTCTATTGATCCTTGTTGAGGATTTGGTGACAAAAGTTTTATAGATATGTCAAAATCATACAGATAACATTACGCAATAATGTTTTAAGCTAACTAATATCTTGTAAACTTTAATGGCATTATATAAGATGTATTTCAACACCATGATAGGAAGATCCAAAAGGTTGCATGAAGTTGAGTTAAAAGGTATAGTACATTGAAAAAATTATTTCACTGAATTTAGCCTATTAAAAACATAAACATGGATTATAATTAACGGAATTTGCTATAATATGATAATAGTTTCCATCAAAATAAAAATGATTGCGTGAATTTTCTGTTTAACGCGTGATATGATAAAGATCATTGGTATTTCTAGTTCACGTTTATGATTATATGATACTAAATATAGATTCAACATTACTATAATGTTCAAGATAAAAAATAGGTTATTAAATAAAAGTAGTTGGTTTAAGTTTATATAAATAGTTTGTATATGTTGGATCAAAGGAGATTTATGCTTGATATAAGTGATAAGAATACAAAGTTAGATAACTGAGATTATCTTTTATGCCATATTGGTTTAATAAACATAACAAGAATCATATATTACATATAAGGATATATTTGATTATGAATCGTATAAAGCTTATGAAATTTGTTAAATTGAATAATGACCAAATCAACCTTTAGTGAAAGGATGATGATTTTATTAAATTGTTAAACCTCGTACATGTGATGTGTTGGATGTGATAATAGTTCAAAAAAGGATTATACTTTTAATTTCATTATATTACTAATGACTTTATATTATATAGTCATATGCAATAAATAAAATGTTGATTTAAATTTTTAAAAAGTTCAAATTATTTAAATCTAAGTAGAAATTAAACATTGAAAATCATAAATCACTTTGATGAGATTGATGTGATGAGATGTAAAGTTTTTTAGGAAAGAGATTCTTTGGTGAACATATTAACAACTAAATTCCATAAGAGTATAATTTATATAAGGAGGACTATACAATTTTATATATTGTGCGAAGCAATATTTATTTCTTTTATAACTATGCCTAGTACAATAACTTACCTTTAAAAGTTCCAATTAAATCAATTAGCAATATTTAATATTAGATATGCTATGGTATGAATTTTAAAAGAGTTAATGGTTTTCAAATGTAATGCTTAGTTGAAGCATATATTATCCAATAAGTTTAGAATTAAATTAGATAATGAGGTTATCAGACATCCAAAATGTTGGATATAATCTTATCGAACTATTGAACAAATTGTTTGTTTTAATTTATACTTATAGAAGAATAGTTCCCAAGATAAGTAGTGGGGGTAAGACGAAATTTGAAATGTTTAAGACTCATGAAAATTCATCCAATATAGCAACAGTTGCTAATTAAGCCAAAATACATTTATTATTTAGTAGAAATGATTCTCTGGATCAAATTTTCTTTAATGAACTTGGTATAATTACTTACACTGTTAAAACAATAATGTACTATAAAACATTAGGGTTATTAGGCTAACAAAAGGAACAAATGTCTCATTAAAGACCCAAGTATGTATTTAGCCAGTTCTCTTAATTATGATGATAATTAAGAAGAAACATGTAAGATTTAAGCAAGTTCTTACTATAGAGAATCTTGTGGAATTCTTCTAAGCCATTATCTTAACCGTAACATAATCGTCATATGGTGATATGGTATAATATGCTTAAACAATTATCTTAGTGCATTTATGAGATTGTTGGTTTATGCCTACAAATAATTGGTTGGTTGTGGTTTAATGTCATATTATTTATAGATATTCTTTATCTTATACATATTTATATGTATATGATAAAGTCCATAGGATAAATGTAGTTTATTATCCCTAAATTGCTTATAGTCATTGTTTTATTAAATACTAGATATTAACATAGCATATCAAGATTAGCACACGTTATGTTTCTTCTTTATGAAGGAAGTTGTTAATCTCATAGAATAAAGTATAGAGATATATAAACAAACGTATAGGTACTAGTTAGAGAAAAAATTTATCGAACTAATCCCATATGATAATATCATTTTTATCATTACTTGTATGCCTATGAAATTCTCGTTGTGATGATTATATAAATGATCATTTAACTTGAGATCTCCTAAGTTATCTCATAAAGAGATTGTTATGTTTTGATAATACTTATGACCAATTTTAGCCAAGGGTAGCTCAATTGGCAGTCATTGGATATAGCATGACTTCTATAGAGATACCCCAAAGTAACTAGGGAGAATGTTTCATTATTCTCGATTAGTATTGATTTGGAAAATCCTTGACCAAAGTAGAATAACATTTTAAAAATAGTTTTCAAATGTTATTAATTGGATCAATTACAAATGATGGCAAAGTAACATTATTGGACTCAAATAGAGTAAGACAATAATTACATGCTTTATGTCTAATTAGAACAGTTATTGATGAAATAATTGAATTATATAGAAAAAATGCATATAAACATTAACCAAAACTACTTTGACATTCCTAAATATTTGAGTAGTCATTGATACGTTGCTAGATGCCAATGTTGTTTTATAGCTATTAAATGTTTAATTAAAGAATTAAAAATAAATTAAAAGAGTTTAATTTATCTTATCCCTAATATGATTTAGAGTTACCATTTATATCCATTGGTAACATATTTGGGAATCTAATGGATTTACACACAAAGAATATGTTGAAGAGAGAGTTTTTTTTTAATCAAGTTAGATTTGATTGTAAATTTTGAAAAACTTTATTATTAAATATAAAATACTTAATAAATAAGGACCAATATGAGATATTGGATCTTATCCTTATTTGGACATAATTATTATTTAAATAGAATTTAATGAAATTCTAATTAAAGTTTGATTAAATTTATAATTTTATTTCAATTAAATTACAAAAATATGTAAAACTTACTATAAATAAGCTTAAACTTTAAAGGGACTAGCACTTCTTACCTAGCCCTCTCTATAATAGTTTCAGAGTTTTCTCAAAACATTCTATAGACAATATTAGAGGCCAAATACTTATCTAGTTATAGTGGTTGAGATAAACCAATTTTTAGAAATTATTTGAGAGAAACGACAAGAAAATAATAAGTTTTAAAATACGGTACAAATTATGATTTATTCTTGATTATATTTTATATATTACTTTGCACGTAAGATCGAATTTCGGCCCATTTCTCAACAAATAAACAAGTAAAAAATGATTAGGGATGACGTGAACAGTAGGATTACGCCAACGTGTTGAATCATTCTTTTAAAGGTGCTCGTCCAATCATGACATCAATATACCACTAATGGTGTATGCACACGTTAGACAATTAGATTTTTATAATACGTAGTTAATTACTGACCTAAATTGAAGACCTATCCAGTTTAGATCCGTCCTTTCGATACCCACACCAACTGGGTAGGAAGATAGCCTCTTTTCTTTAAAATTTCATAAATTTAGACAAACAGGCAAACTTAAATTATTTTTATCCTCTCACTGCTTTCACTAAATTCAATTAAATTAATCAAGACAACATAAATTATTTCATTTTTAATTTACAATAATTATGTAAATTCATTTAGAACATTTATTTGGAGTAAATGCATTACTCAAATCAAGACATAACATATTCTTTTTTTAATATACAGTGATTGTATATAATTCGTTCTGTACTTTTATTAAAATAAATACAATTAAGAAATCAAGATGTAATGTCCACTATTTTTAAATAATAGAATAAAAAATTGAAGTGGAACATAAATTTATTAATGTACTTTTAAAATTTTTAATATTTAAAAATCATGAGATACAAGATAAATGGTGCTCAATTTCAGCATGATTATTATTATGTATAAAAGCATAATATCATATTTTTATACTTTTGTTTGGCTAAGTATGGTAATATTAATTATTATATGTAAAAATATTTCAAGACAAAATATAGTAAAATAAAACTGATATGCATCAATCTCAAAATTCAATATTGTAAATGATCAAAATTAAAGTTGGATTAGTTCATGTCATTCAAAATAAATATTTCAAAACATTGAGACAACTTGTTTGAATAAATATATTAGGAAATGAAGATCCAACATAAATTATCCATATATTTTCACTTGTTTAATTAAATAACCTTTACAAATAAAGAGAAAAAAAATCATGTTCATGCTTTAATATATACACATGCATATTATGTATAATTTATTTTTGTAAATACATTTATTTAAAATTAAGACTTAAATGTCCATCCTTGAATGTACAATAATTATGTACTATTCGTCTTATATATTTATTTAGAATAAAAAATATATATAAGATCAAAAGAGAATATAAATTACTTAAAAAGAAATATTTTTACTAAATTGGAGTACAATATAAATTTATAGTTAAAATTTGTTTTAAATTAAGAAGTTTAGTGAATGGTAGTGTTGTAACACTATGTAAAATAACTAGACTTAAAACTATAACTAGTAATAATTCTTGGTCGATCCTACAGAGAGTGTGTGTAAAGCATTTTTAATAAAACGAATTGGTGTTTAGGATATTTGGGGGTTTTGTTGGTTTTCAAATAACAAAATAAAATGGAATTAAACTAGCGAAACCAAATTAAAGAAAACAATCAAAAAGTGATACAAATTATGAATGTGTTAAGGATCTGACTTTCAGTTCAACCTCGGTTTACAGACGAATAAGCACATTTCATTGTTTTGTTATTCTTATACCTCTTATAGCAACTATTGATTGTAGATTAACAATAAGCTCTGTTAATCTCGATTTTCCTTTAGGTCGTGTTTAATTAAAACAAGCTCTTTAATTAAACCTAACTATTAGACAACCTAGACAAGCTCTCCAGATTTAGTTAAACAGTCACATTATGAATAAGGAAAATAGACCAATTTAGGCAACAACTATATAAACTCGAGCCATTTAACATAGGTTAAGTTATCCCTAATGATTCAATGTCATTAGTTGCCACAAATGAATCCAAACATAACGATTATGTATTGCATTAACGATTCTAGCAATCGGTTCATACATAAATAATCTAACGATAATAAGAATAATGATCGTCCATACATGAATACCCAAATCAATTAAGCAAAGGATAACCTTAACAATCCCTAGGAAGAGAGAGAACAACAAACAAAATGGAGAGGCGCCCAATCTTGTCTTCGACTTCAATTTCACCTCTGAATTGGGTTGGGAAAACTTAGCCCTCCATGGGTCTCCAAAGAATGCATGCTCTACCTTCTATTTTCTCCAGAAATTGATACATCTTTGTTTTGCCGTCAAAATGTTCTATTTATAAGAAAATTTAGGTTTTTAGGCATATACACAGTTTGTCACATAACTGTGTATTAAACCATATAAGTTGAAAAAAGTGAAACTAGTAAAGATACACAATTAGATACACAACTTTATCGTCCAAATGTTTACAATGGTGTATAAGTATATACACGGCCTTTTATCTCCCAAGTTCTGCTAAATTGTTGTTCTTCCTATGATTTCTTATCCAATCCTTACCTTAATCCATCTCCTTCTGATTCCTAATGGACAATTGAGTTGTAACATCAATATGTTGGCTCAAATCATACAACTTTAGGAGGAAAAATTAATGATAAATAAGTTTTCAAAACAATTGCATGTCTTCCTTGATACTTTTGTTTAAACATATTTTTATTTTTATTTTTATTTTTATTTTTATTTTCTTTTCTCTTTTTTTAACACAACTTGAAAGAAGCTACATCAACATTTGGAATTCATTGAAAAAAGATAAAATGACATTTGAAAAATTATAACCAACCCACTGCATATGCCCAAACTTATACTTTTGTGCATCCACAATTATCAACAATCAACAAATGCTCTACTAGCTTTAAGGCTTAGGTTGAAAATTTTGTTAGGTTTAAGGCTTGTCATGTGGATAAAACAAAAAGAAAAGGAAAATGAAGCTCAAAGGCTAAACAAAGGGAAAATTCATATAACCAAGTAGGCTATTTGGCTGATTTAGTTTATGAAATAAAGAATGCTTATGTCATTTCCATGTTAACGCATGTGATACAAATGTGGTCTTGAATAGAAAATAAAGGCAAAGTTAGGATTTACATGTCATGAAGGTTAAACTCAAGACAATGAGACTAATATGGATTTGTCAGTCTATAAAGGCTCAAAATCTCTCTCGCTTATATCTACCACTTGTCACTATTTTTTTAAAGATAATGCATATTGACCAATCACAAAAGTAAAAAGTACATGTTTTAGTTCCTATGAATTTTTCTAGTCAATTCAATCTCTAATTATGATTATATAGTCATGTAAGCAATAAGTAGAAAATGTTTGTTTGTTTGTATTGATTCTCTCTCTTTTGGTCTGATAACTTAAAGACATGTAAGACATAAACAAACTTAAAAACACACATGCATATCCTAAAAAATGGAAAAATGTAAAGGAAAAGAAATAAACTTCTCTTGAGTTGGCTCCCAAGAAGCACCTTTGTTTATTATCACTGGCTTGACTCCTTGTTTTCCTCATCATGTGACAAAGTTTTAGTCCTCAAGTGTCAAACCATGCGCTTTCTCTACTTAAGGAAATTCAGGATATCATTAGATTAGATGGCCCCTCATGTTCAGTGTCTTCGCAATATTTAAAATTTTAATCTTTACTGAGTCCCTACACTCTCGAAATATCTCTTCACACTTCTCTTC
This sequence comes from Erythroxylum suave, assembly GCA_027563595.1. Lineage (NCBI taxonomy): Eukaryota > Viridiplantae > Streptophyta > Magnoliopsida > Malpighiales > Erythroxylaceae > Erythroxylum > Erythroxylum suave. The sequence continues at coordinate 6,651,426 of JAOSBN010000007.1, read as the reverse complement.
CTTGTCTAATTTCTCTAACCTACTAGGTAAGGTGAAGGGTTAGTCTTAGTAAGAATCACTATAAGAAAATGGATGTTTAGCAATGGAAATTGCTGACAAAATGTGAAGGTTTTCCATTGCCAAGTGAACTTTTCAACAGAAATTACTGACCGCATGAGTCGTCAGAGAAACGACCATCAGTAATCTTTAGCGACAAAATAGAAATATTCAATCATTAATTTATCGGTGAACAATTTTTTTCACTAAATATAGCAAAGCAATAAATCCGTCAGTAACTTTACCGATCGAATATTTCTATTATCTTGTTAAATATTATCGACAGACAAAGTATACTATAATCTAAGCATAATGCATTACAATATTTTTATTAAGCAAAAGCATAAGCATGCAACTGATACATTATTTTTATTAACATAATTACCAAAAATATCTACAAGAGCAAAATCCTTTTCCGAACCATATATATGTAATCTATTTATACTTAAAATAACATAAAACATTCATTAAAAACAAAAACTAACCCTTTAATAGCTTAGACAGTAGCATTGATCAATTAATTTTATTACAAACTTATGGTACATGTTATTAAAAGATCAATACAAGGAAACACAAAGGAATAAAGTGTATTAAACCTTACATCAATCAAAAAATACACAAAATTAAAACTTATTATGAAATATTAACAAAGACATAAATACTAGTAAACTAAATATGACTAACAAACTAAATATAATCTAGAAAGGAAATAATTATGACTAACAAAAAGAGGAGAAGCTAACAATCTTACTTGCCAAACAAAACTGATGTTCTTAATCTTAGGAAGCTTATTCCGTCACCTTAAAATTTTCCTACAGAAACAAATTCAATTATCAAAAACCAAGAACATCAATTTAAAATAACAAAGTAACTTTTAGAGGGAAGAATAATAGTAACTCTAACCTTTTAGATAGACAAATGAAATGATACATTTTCAAATAGGGTGGATTTTTTTAAGTTAGAGACTAAATTATATGGATTAAGTTATTATTTGAAAGGTTTGTTAGATTAAATTAAACTGATTAAGAATTCAATGCAAGTATTTGAATGCTTTTCTAGTTAATGAATAATGCAATTGAGAAGATGATGGATAACCTTAATTTCTTTAATATATTTGTTTCGTTCCCTTAAAATTGTCACCTATTTAAGTTAAGAGTGATTGAAATTGATTTACTTAAGGACAAGCAAAAGCATAAGTAGTTTTAGGTTTTCTAATCCATACCATTTCTATTACAAACTTTTATTTATTTACAAATTAATTATATTACAAACTTTTATTCATTTACCAATTAGTAGCTTTAGGTTTTCAAATCCATTCCATTTCCTTGAGGGATCAACTCCTACTTACTACTACATTACTTGCTAATGAAAGGTACACTTGCCTTTATTATGAATAGCAGATACCTAATACGAAAATTTATAACTAGATAGAGAAAATAATGATCCATTAATATGCAAATTTACCATAAATAATAGAAAAGTATATTTTGTAAAGCATGGAATCTTATAAAACATAATAAAGAAAACTACCTACCAATGTTTATGATACTAAAGGTTTGCATTACAACTTAATATTTCAAAAAAGTTCTAAATAAGCCCCTATCCTTATCTTTGATGTCATTTTGAAAGAAATAAAATATTTATATTTCATTGATGAGAATGAAAACACAATCACATGATACACGGATAATTACAAAAAACACCCTAAAAATAATATGAGGTTGAAAACTCGGTTTAGTGGGATTTAATGTAACTTAAGCCTAAGCAGTACTCATACCAAAATAAGCTCTAAAAGCATCCAATTGCTTGATGATTTGTCAAATGGTAAGAAAGTTCAAAGTCAATAGGCAACCACTCTCTCAATTATTTACTCAATGATGGGTATATTTTATTTGTACTGATAAATATGAACCTCCACCTTCGTAGACAACATTTATTGTTTCTTCACTTTCATAAACAAATTATCAACCAAATTAGAATATAATGTTCAAATCATCAATTTCAAAAGCATAATATAACGTTCAAATTCTTAACAAAATCATAACTTCAAGTTCAAATGCTTATCCAAATCACAACATGATATTTAAATTATTAATGAAATCATAATATAATGTTTAAATCCTTAACTTAATCACAACTCGGTGCTTAAACACAGTTCAATTTGTTGATCACCATCATCAATATGAGATTTTGTGAGAGTAAATTGTTTTCCCTTATTTTGACAACTTATATCAAGATGCTATAACTTTGATTGAAAATCTTTTTTTCTCTCAAAAGTTGCTTTCTCCTTATATCAAGATGCTATAATTTTGTTCTTTAATTATGTTGTCTTATCTTCTCACCAAAACTTTGATTTTAAATAAAAAAATCGATAATTGTCAATCTATTACAAAAATATAATCTAACTACAACCAGTGCTTATACTATAATCTAAGCATAATGCAATACGAAAATATCAATGTATGGGTTTGTACCTCAACCGATGATTAAACCACTATCTCAACTTAGTAAAAAAATAAACCAATGATTACCTATATAATTAAACAAAAAACAAAAACCCAAATGATCAAAGTGGTACACGAAACCCATTAAAAAAAGACCCACTTACCTCAATTGATTATTAAACGAAGACACAAAAGGAAGAAGGGAATGGTAGCACGTAAAGGAATAAGGGAACTGAAGCACATAAAGACATACAACAAAGACGCAAAAGGGAACTGAAGCATACGAAGTAAGAAGATGGATGTAGAAGGAAGAAGATGGACGGAGAGAAGGGAACTGAAGCACATATGGACAACAACAATGACAAAGAACTGGCCACAAAGAGAAAACAAAAGAGAGGAGAAAATGAGCATCGAGGTGGGGCGAGGTGGGTTTAGTGGGTAGGTTAAACACTCAACCAAAACGATGTTGTTTGGTGCTAAAACAAACATCGTCGTTTTCTATTTATTAAAAAATGTTGAAGTTGAAGCTAACAACGACATTTAGGTTTTAATTTTACCGACAGAATAACTCTTTCGTCGGTAAATCACTAACGACATCTAGTCCCATTGGTAAAAGACGACGTTTAGGTTTTAATTTTACCTCGATGCTTATTTTTTTTTGCAAAGCATGCTCGACAAATTGACAGACAGAAATGGCTATTCCATCACTATATTTTGTCAGAAAATTTGCTAGGATAATTTCCCTCCATTTTTACCTACTGAAAATTTTTCTATTACTAAATGCAATTTTTTTGAAAATTTTGCTAACAGGAATTGATTTTCCATTGCTAATTGCCTATGGTATTTTTACCAACGGTAGTATTATGTTGGTAAATTGCAATTTTCTTGTAGTGAATTAGGAACTCAATATTTACCTTTAAGCTAAATGATATATCCTTTTCTTTCTCGAGCTCCTTCTCCACTTCTTCTTCTCTAGCAATCCCTTGATTAGTCTTTTTAGGATTCTCAAGTTGCTCTCCACTTCTTAAGGTTACTGTGTAAAAAATTCCTTGGATTCACCATGGGTTTAGATGGTTACATCTCTCCTCTTTACGATTCTAGGCAATTGATAGCTTTTGTCAACTAACCCATTTGGCTTACCAAGTTTTGGATTCTAGATGTTGTATCTTTCTAAAATTGTATCACCTCCTACCAAAATTGTAAAGTATTGGTAGCAAGAGACATAAATAATTCTTCCAGAGATGTACTTGAGTTAAAGAAGAGGCTTCTGGTCTATGCAGAAATTATTATGTATCTTGTAGCTTGTCTAGGAAGTAGTCTTATTAGTTATACCTTCCATAACTGAAGTTCAGTTGATCACTCGAACCTCAATTATAGGATTGGGAATATACGCTATAGAAAAAATTTCCACCAACAACATCAATATACTCTTCCCTTTGTAATGTCTTTTTTTAATAAACAAACATGAAAAGTTCAAGAAATAAATAAAAAATAATTAAAAATATACAAACACCAATTAAAATTAAGAACAAAAAATAAAGCACCATACTCCCCAATATTGGCGTTAAAATTGGTAGCGCATCGTAACTCTACACAAAATAACTAAACCTCAAACTATAGCTAGTGATAATTCTAGGTCAATCCCACAGAGTGTATGTGTAAAGGTTTTAAAATAAAAAGAGTGTTTAGGATACTTGGCAGTATTCAGAGGAGTTAGTCAAGCAGTGCCAGCTAGGATGATATCCTTTATAAGTGCATTGAGGTTGATACAGGGAGGATGTGAGGCTCATTTGACCCACATCCTGGATATATTTCCTGATGAGCTACTCAGTTTACCACCAAATCAGAAAACGGAGTCCACAATTGATTTAGTTCCAAGTGCTGCTTCTATATCTATTCCTCCATATAGGATGACACCTATGGAACTGAAGGAGTTAAAGGCTCAGCTTTAGGAGTTGTTGGAAAAAGGTTTTATTAGACCCAGTGTTTCACCTTGGGGAGCTCCAGTGCTATTTGTGAAGAAAAAGGACTGGACTTTGATGTTATGCATTGACTATAGGCAGCTGAATCGGGTGACAGTGAAGAACAAGTATCCGCTGCCTAGAATTAAAGGTTTGTTTGATCAGTTGCAGAGAGCTCAGGTATTCACTAAACTGGATTTGAGATCAGGGTACTATCAGTTGAAGATAGCTGATGCTGATGTACCTAAGAGTGCATTCAAGAGCAGATATGGGCATTTTGAGTTTCTAGTGATGTCGTTTGGGCTGACTAACACCTCGGTAGCATTTATGGCCTTGATGAATAAGATGTTTCAACCTTACCTGGATTGATTTGTGATTGTTTTTATTGATGATATCTTGGTGTATTCGAAGAATAGAAAGGAACATGTTGAGCATCTGAGAGTTATTTTACAGATTATGAGGGTAAAACAGTTGTATGCTAAATTCAGTAAGTGTGAATTTTGGCTGGATCAGGTTGTGTTTTTGGGACATATAGTGACTAGATATGGCATATAGGTGGATCCAAAGAAGATAGAGGTAGTGATGAATTGGGAAGCTCTGAGGAATGTGTCTGAAATTCGAAGCTTCCTAGGATTGGCTAGATATTACCGGAGGTTTGCAAGGAGTTTTCTTTGATCTCAACCCCTCTATCAAAGCTTCTGAGGAAGAATATAGTGTTCAAATAGAACGAGGAGTGTTAGAAAAGCTTTGAGGAGCTGAAACATTGGTTGAGTACTGCACCGGTGTTGACTATTCCACCGGGAATCGGAGGATATGTGGTGTACAATGATGCGTCGCATCAAGGATTGGGATGTGTATTGATGTAGCATGATAAGGTGATCGCCTATGCATTGATGCAATTAAGGTCTCACGAGATCAATATCTGGTATATGATTTAGACCTAGCTGTAGTTGTCTTTGCTCTAAAGATTTGGAGACACTACTTGTATGGAGAAACCTTCTAGATTTATACAGATCATAAGAGTTTGAGGTATCTGCTGAGTCAAAAGGAGTTGAACTTAAGATAGAGGAGATGGATTGAGTTACTGAAGGATTATGACTGCACAATTGAGTACCACCCGGGGAAAGCAAATGTGGTGGCT
>JAOSBN010000007.1:6612301-6623374 GCA_027563595.1 Erythroxylum suave | reverse complement strand
GTTTCTTAGAGGCCTCAAACCATCAATTGCCGAGAATGTTAAAATGTATGAGTACTACACTTTGAATGATGTTAAAAGGCTTTCTTTGCAATTGGAGAGCAATTTGAAGAGTGCACAATCTAGGAGAAGCTCTTTCTTAGCCAGATTTGCAAACACTTCACCAAATTCACCCAAAACACCCTACACCGCACCAAACACCAACAAGCCAAGTTCATCCAACACTAACACATCCAAACCGAGCCCATACACCTCTAGATTCCAAAACACTAACCCTCAAACATTCCAAAAAGCCATCACCACAAGCTATAGCGCTTAAGCCCCAAAAACTAACTAAAGATGCTTCAAATGCCAAGGATTTGGACACTTCCAATCCGAATGCCCAACCACCAAAATTATCACCATCCAAGAAGATATTGAAATGGATAATGAGCTTTTGAAGGTGAGTGAGATGGAGGATTTTGAGGAGGGGCTGATTGTAGGTCAAGAGTTGGAAGATGAGTTGTGTGATGGAGAAATGGAGGTAGAACTTCTTGTTGTGATGAAAATGCTTAGTGTTGAGAAGAGTGAAAGTGAAGATTGGAAGAGGAAGAAATTATTTCACTCTTGGTGTTTGTCTAAGGGGAAGTTGTGTGAGTTAGTTATAGATGGAGGTGCATGTGAAAATGTTGTCTCCACCAACATGGTTGAGAAGCTTGGCCTTAAAACTGAGCCTCTAGAGAAGCCATACAAATTCTCTTGGCTTGACATAAAGCATGAAATCAAGGTGTCAAAGAGGTGTTTAGTTCCATTTTCCATAAAGAAGTACAAAGATGAAATTTGGTGCCATATGGTGCCAATGACGGCTTACCATATTCTTTTGGGTCGGCCATAGCTCTATGATAGAGATGTGAGCCGTCAAGGGAGAGCCAACACTTACTGTCTTGTGAAGGATGGTGACAAGTTCACTTTGTTGCCACTTGATCCTAGTTTGTTGAGGAAGAAAGGTGATATCGGAGGAACCGTGGGGTTGATTACAAATGAGGAGAAGAGTTTGGTGCTACAAAGCTTGCCATCTTATGTTCCTATTGAGGTGAAAGACAAGGAGAAACCAGTTAGCCCTATTCCACCAATTGTACAATCTCTTATTGATGAATTCTCAAAGGTTTTCCCAAAACTTCCTAAGGGGCTACCCCCTTTGAGAAAGATTCAACATGAGAATAATTTTGTACATGGGGCCACTCCACCATATAAGCAGCCTATAGGATGAATCCAAAGGAGCATGTAGCCTTGCAAGACCAAGTGAATGAGCTTTTGGATTGAGGCTTCATTAGGGAAAGCTCAAGCCCTTGTGTTGTCCCGGCCTTTGTGGTGCCAAAGAAGAACGGGAAGTGGAGAATGGTGATTGATAGTAGGACCGTGAATAAGATTACTATCAAGAATAGATATCCAATTCCAAGATTGGATGATATGCTTGATCAACTTAGTGGAGCTCAAGTGTTCTCTCGGTTGGACTTGGCCAATGGCTTTCACCAAATCCGAATGAAGGAAGGAGATGAATGGAAGACGACTTTCAAAACTAAGGAAGGATTGTATGAATGGCCTGTGATGACAATGGGGCTTTCTAATTCACCTTCCACGTTTATGAAGCTTATGAATGAGGTATTGAAGCCTTTCCTTGATGAATTTGTTGTTGTCTATTTTGATGACATCCTTATTTTTAGTGAAAATGTTGATGAGCATGTGGAGCACTTGAGATTAGTTTTTGATGTGTTGATGTAGCACCCCACTCCCGCAAGACCTGAACCCAACATCGATGGTGATAAACTGAGCTCATGTACCGTGAGGGTGGCGTGCTAAAGCACTCGATCATTCAGAAATTGGTATAATTTTTTTTTGATACACAAACACAATATGTGGAAATAATTAAAATCTAAGTACATTTTTTTTCAATGTACAATCAACTGTAATTCATAGTAAGCAGAAATCAATCATCAAATATGGCCCACTTTTATTCTTAAACATTTTCAATCAACAACAATACAATCAATAGAATTTCAATAGCCAAATTGGGGCCCATTACAAATACAAAACCCTTTATTTGTTTCGGAATACACTTTTATACAAAAAGTTGCGGAATAAACAATTCAATATAAAATAAGGAAATGCAATGCAGACGCGAACTGATCCCGACCTCTATCCTTCACTTATGCTATAGGGATACTCCCGTTTGCCTAACGGGATATTCTTCTGATCCTGAAAACTATTGCAAATTTTGGGTGAGTTTTGTGAACTTAGTGAGTGACCATCATCGATGGCTCACCCAGTCATATAACACAATCATATTCACAACAATTCACATTCCACAATCAATTACAATTTAATCATTCATCATATGCATATGTAGTGCATATGAGACTCACTTTCCATTTCTTACTTTGTTGAGACCGAGTGCCTAAACTGTCCCATATAGGGCTCATTAAATATTGAGCCTGAGGCTCTGAATCACTTTTGAGCTCGAGGCTCTTTTTCACTCGTTGAGCTTTAAGCTCTGATCAGTAGTTACTCTGGTCACAACTCCATCATGTTTCATGCATTCATGAAATGAAATGCATCAATCACATTTGCATATCCCATTCAATCATTTTCCTATGTCATTGGACCTTAGTCTGGCATTCAACATTTAAGTTAAGAATCACATTTTCATTCATATGCAAATGCCCTTTCAGAACACATTTGACATCACATTATGTACACTTAATTCATCCAATTCACATTCAATGAGCACTTTAATATTTCACTCATACAACACATTCATCGGCCCTCCTGTCCGGAACCCAACACAATCAATCACATTCATACAAGCATTCAGTAGTCGATCAATACCAAAAATTGAACCAAACAAAACAAACAATGAAATGAGACCATCTAGATCTATTCACAACACGCTCCAGATTAGCGGTTGCTTTTAAGATCCGGAAACGTCTGAATGTGCACATTTATCTTGCACATCAAAATTATGCAATACACACATTGCACACATATTAATAATTACACAATCTTAAGTATTCATTTATGCACAATTGTGTATATGGACTATGTACAATGCATGCTCAATGACAAACTCGGGTACTGTAACAAACTTTACCTCTTATGCATATTTCCATTTCATAAGTTAATCACTCATCAGTTCTTTGAACTACATCCTCAATCCTTTGGTACTTTGATATCAATAACTCATTCACTACTTTACCGATATGATCCCATTTATGACTAGTAAAGAGGAAAATAGAGTATATCACTATGTATATATCATTTTCAACTTTTTGCTTTAAGCTCAATATTTTCTCTAACTATCACTTTAATCATTCTTTCACACCACTACACACTTTCATCGATCTTTCAACTCCCAAAACTGGTTTATCACTATCTCATAATATTCCAATCATCAATCCAAAGAAAATCATTATGCACCGTACACCAAATTTCCTCACTCATTTTCCATCACATAAGAATATCACTGCTCTTAACCATTTAGCAGTGAACTAATGATGCATGCTTCATTTCATGTAAAAATTACAAAATCATAACAAGCTTACTTGTTTAAAGCTGCAATCTCTACAAATCACGTAACCCTAATCTCTCATGCATCCACGTACATCAACTTGAAAATTGACAGGGAGGCTCGATCTTTCTTAGAATGAAAGAAAGGAATATTCAAGTAGAAGTGGGGACAACAGAGAAAAGTAAGGAAGCTTCGGTGAATATTTGATAAAAAGCTCTGGGTTGGGGGATTTCTAAAGAAAGAAGTTTTAAGAAGGGTAAAGACAAGAACAGTAGCTTGTCTTTTATAGGCAAATAAAGATCTTAATTAGCTAAGACACCTGTCCAATTCTTATCTACTTATCCACTTCCCTTTATCCAAACTCACTTAAGTATAATTTATACTTAAGTTTATTACTCAGTAAATACCACTGCAATCATAAGTCACAATCTTTCACTCACTTTCAGATTTTTTTAGCACATCATTTCAGGTCAACTTTACATTCTCTTCTTGACCTCGACACTGAAGTCATTTTGCAACACTTTCTTCTCGGAACATATTTCCCTATGTCTTATGTTTCAATTGACACCAAAATCATTCAATTTGGTTTTGTCCTCAATCATATTGAACCTTTTTCTGTTGGGGCAACTAGCATAACTTTCACTAGAGGTATCCGATCAAGATCATCTTAAGACGATTTTAAAGAAGACTTCAAGATCTACAATTTTCATGAAGATCTCAAAGACATACTCTATCTTCTGAATGGTCAAAAATGGACCAGATGATATAAATGAATAGTATACAGAAGAAGAAGTCTCGGTCACTTGGGCAGAAACAGACGAACGCAATAAGCAGAAGAAGCAATAAACAGACGAATGCATAAGCAGACAAAGCAATAAGCAGTTGAATCAGAAAGGTAGACGAAGTTCGTCAAAAAGTAGACAAAATTTGAAAGACAAACGATAGGTTCAGATGAAGCCAAATAATAAGGTAGACGAAATTCAAAAGACAGACGATAGGTTCAGACGAAGCCAAATAATAAGGTAGATGAAATTCAAAGACAGACGATAGGTTTAGACGAAGCTAAATAATAAGGCAGAAGAAATTCAAAAGACAGACGATAGGTTCAGATGAAGCCAAATAATAAGGCAGATGAAATTCAAAAGACAGACGATGTGTCAAAAGACAGACGATAGGTGGTCAACTTAAGATGAAGGAAGTCAACCACAGATGATGCGCATAACACAGACGATGCATCTTTACCTTGCGTTTGTGTTATAACGTCATCATAGACAATGCATCTTTCCTTGCGTCCATGTTTTTCCTTGCGTCTTTGTTTTGGTGACGTCATCACAAACGATACGCAAAACACAGACAATAGGCAGTCAACCTTAGACGAAGCAAAGTCAAACACAGATAATACATCTTTACTTGCGTCTGTGTTTTCCTTGTGTCTGTGTTATGACGTCATCAGAGACGATACAACACAGACGATAGGTAAAACACATACGATAAGTGGTCCACCTTAGACGAAGCAAAAGTCAAACACAGACGATACATCTTTACTTGCATCTGTGTATCGTCTGTGTTTTCCTTGCGTCTGTGTTATGACGTCATCACAGATGATACAACACAGACGATAGGTAAAACACAGACGATAAGTGGTTAACCTTAGATAAAGCAAAAGTCAAACACAGACAATACGTCTTTACAGACGATATGTTTATACTCCAGAACATCTCCCCCTTATTTAGACCATAACTTTCTACTCCACCATCTATAACTCCCATACTAAATATTCTCAGTAAACTTCTTCAACACATTTCTCTTCACTAGGTCTAACACGTAGATTTTATTTCTAGTCTTCCTACTCCATTTCATTCTAATCATTTGCTACAACCACAATTCTCAATCTATCCCATTACTATTCACTATACCTGAAATGTTAATGAGTGCATGTACAATATTTCATGTGTGCAAAGACTCAAATTCACATGCATGCATGCTAACATTCCGATGAGCTTGAAGTGAAAACTTTCCTCTAACTCTCTCATTGCCATTCTCCCCATTATTAAAATCGAGGTTCTAATCCTTAATATAGGGATCGGATGTTACAATTCTCCCCTCTTAATAAATTTTGTCCCCGAAATTTTCATTTGATAGATCACTAAGGTAGAGGTATTATTTCCTTATATGCCTCTCCATTTCCCATATGTCACCACTCAAATACTTTTTCCAAATGCCCACAGTGGATAAACTCAAGAGGTCCTTCAATCACTTATCTAGCTATCTCACTATCTTGACTATTTCATTGATATATTTCAGATTACTCATCAACTTTTACTTCATACGCTGTCAGTCTATCTCTGTTGGTCATACCATTATTTCTTAACCTTTTTACATATAACATGTTATGAATCTAAGACCTCTTTCACCAGTAACACTAACTCATAATAATTTCATGCAGACCAATTCATATCGGGCTTAGCACACCTTACCAAGGTGATACTCTTAGAAATAATTCATCTTTCCTTTAATAATCCACATCATTTCAATGATAATACACTCCATTCTTATGTCCCTCACACAATATCCCGTAACCTCGATGTTGGTTCACTTAACTCATTCATCTTTCTTGAATCACATAATTCCTATTACAGATTCATTTCGCATAGTGACATTGTCTCAAATCAATTCTGGCCTTTAACCATGTTGTTGGTTCTCTTTATTTCAATGTAAAGGCGAACCAAGTAGCTCATTGGGAAACATATCCATAAATTACCTAACTACGGAAATGTCCTGTACACTCTGCTCAACTCTAGTACCAATGATGTGGGCCAGATAAGCCTTACATCGTCCCTGCATCAACCTCAGTGCACTCATAAATGATATCATCCTGGCTGGCAGTGCCTGACTAACTCCTCTGAAAACTGCTCTCGGCTGACCAGGAGATTCCAGCACTACTTCCTTAGTGTAGCAGTTCATAATAGCCCTATGGGCAGTGAGCCAATCCATGCCTAGGATCACATCTATTTTCCTCAACTGTAATACAATCAGGTCTGCCGCCAACTCTACCTGATCAATCCGAATCAGACATCTCTTACAAATTTCTCCTATCACTGTAGTACTGTACTGCCTATTGGTGTACTCACCTCTAACCCATACTATAACAACTCCCTCTCACAATGCAACCTATATGCCAAATGCGGTGCGATAAAAGAGTGTGTGGACCCTGGATCTAGTAGTGCAAAAGCTTCAAAATCATAAATGAGAAGCGCACCTGTAACCACATCTGGAGAGTCCTGAGCCTCCTGCCTAGTCATAGCATAGACTCGGGCCTGAGAATGTGGTTTGTCGCTCCGGACCTCAGTCCTGACAGAAGGACTCCCAGCACTCACTTTGCCTCTACCTCGAACTCTCTGTCCTAGCCCACTACTGCTGCTATGCTGAACAGTAGCTTCACTCCTAAATCTCCCGCTCATACCAGACTGAGCTCTAGCAATGACGGGGCAATTTCTAATTCTGTGCTCTACGAAACCACATCGAAAACACCCTTCTGACAAAGTCCAGCACTCACCACCGTGCCTCTTCCCACAATGCTCACAAAGGGGTAATTGACTCTGTGCTATACCTCTTCCCCTGCCAGATTGTACAAAACCACCCCTCTGTCTGAATCCTAACTGCCATGATCCTGCTTGTGGTTTGAAAACTCTGTTCGGGCACTTACTGAAACTCTTGCTAGAACTGCCTTGACTCTCATTAGGCCTCTTCAATCTGGACCCTTTCCCAAGCTCTGCTTGTCCTGCTCTCAGTAGCTGTTTAACTCTAATTGAAGCAGCCCTCAACTCAATAAAAGTACCCAGATAATAAACATTCATTGTTAAGTCAAGAGGACTTTACGATGATCAATTTTGATGACATTCAAATAATAATAATGTTAGAAACAAATGAATATTTTGACAAGTGTGTTAAGTATGTAGACGAAGTATAGGACACAGACTAAGTCAAGATAACATAAACGTAAAGAGATAGAGGCAAAAAGATAGACGTAAGGGCATAGATGCAAAAACATAAACGCAAAGACATAGACACAAGTCAAGATAGACGCAAAGACATAGATGCAAAAAGTAGACGCAATTCAAGATAGATGGAAAAAGATAGGTGCAAAAACATAGATGGAAAGACATAGACGCAAGTCAAGATAGACGTAAAAAGATAGACGCAAAGACATAGACGCAAAGATGATATTGTAGCACATCCGATGGTTACTTAGTTGGAGTTAGTTATAGAACTCAACTAAACGACGGTTATCAAGAATCAAAAAGCAGTTATCAAAGATCAAGAAACAGTTAGAGAATGAGGCTATAAATACAAGTCTCAGTTGAAGCTTTCGGGCTAATGAACGTACGATATCAGTGATCTTTGAGTGCTTACTTAAAAGAATTTCTGTAGTGTGATATCGAGAGGGCTAAACATTCTGTAACAATAGCTCACGATATCTTTTTCTAGTGAGAGAAAGAGAAGGAAGATAGCCTGGAGAGGCTAAGATAGCTGAAAGAATACTTGGTGTAAGAGAACTGAAGAGGCTCTGAAAGAGAAAAGAATACTTGTAACTATTTGGAGTATAGTGGAACACTTAGACGAACTTTGAGGACTAAACGTAGCCCATGGTTTGAGGTGAACTAGTATAAAAACCACAGTGTTTTCTTTATATCCTTACTTCAACGGACTTTGTTGTTAAACTATAATATAGTAAGTTATTTATGATTTAAAATACATAATAATTTTTGTGATATCTTCTCAACAAGAGAAATAGAAGTTCTTATCTTTATTGTTTGTAAAGTTTATACTAACATGTGATTTACTTCAATTGGTATCAGATCTTGGTTTCCAAAAACCACCTTTACAAAGTGAGGACAAAGATCCATGACAGAATCACAGGTTTTTATAGTTGAAGGTGCCTCTATCACAAGACCTCCTGCGGTCAATGGTGAAGATTATCATTATTGGAAAGACAGGATGTGGCTCTTTATAGAATCTACACACATTGATCTTTAGGATGTCATTAAGAATGGACCATATGAACCAATAAATGATGAAGGAAATGCCATTCCTTGGAACAGATGGTCAGCTGATCACAAAGCCAGATTTCAACTAAATTCAAAGGCCAAGTTCTTCCTGAGTTGTGCGTTGAGCAGAAGTGAATATGATAAAGTTCATAGATGCGAGACTGTGAAGGAGATGTGGGACACTCTATCCATCGCACATGAAGTCACAAACCAGGTGAAAGAGTCCAAGATTAGCATTCTTGTACATTAGTATAAGCTGTTTAAGATGCAAGAAGATGAGTCTGTTGATAAGATGTTTGGACGATTTCAAACTATCATTAATGGACTTAAAGCTCTTCGGAGAATTTATGATAATCAAGACCACGTGAGGAAGATTCTCAGAAGTCTGTCGAGAAGATGGAGACCCAAAGTCACTGCTATACAAGAAGCCAAGGACTTGAGCAAATTAAAACTAGACGAATTACTTGGTTCCTTGAAGATATATGAAGTTGAGCTAGATGCTGAAGATAAACCGAAAAGAGACAAATCCATAGCATTAAAAGCTGGTTAGAAAAGTCACAAGACTCAAAGAAATAGAAGTTCTTCGTCTAAAGCTTTAAAGATAGAAGAAGTCAAGAAAGATGATCTTAGCGAATCTGATCGTGATTCAAGTGAAGATGATGACGAATTATCTTTCATCTCAAGGAAGATCAGAAGGATGTGGAAGAAGAAAGAAAAGGGAAGCAAGAATTTTTCTTTTAAGAAAAATAGCAAAGAAGACGTAAAGAACGAATTCTATCATTTGCTACGAGTGCAACAAACCAGGACATTACAAGTCTGAATGTCCGTTGCTGAGAAGAGAATAAAAAAAATAAAGGAAACAAAACGAGTATGATGGCAACCTGGCAAGATTTAGATTCATTCGAATCTAATTCTGATTCAGAAGCACCAGAACAAGAAAATATCTGCTTGGTAGCTAAAAATGAAGGTGACGAGGAGGTAACTTCTAACTTTAATAAACTTTAAGATGCATATTTAGAATTGTTAGAAGATTCTCATATCATACTAAAAAAGTATAGATCTCTGAAAAAGAGGTTTGTTGAAAACTTGAAGAACATAAAAGCATTAGAGAAAGAAAACATTTGCCTTAAGAAACAAGTAGATGATATGAAAAAAAAATCTTTATTGGTAGATTTGAGGAAATTAGTTAGTTGAAACTTAGGATTAATTCCCTTTCAGTAGATTTATCATCCTTTACTAAAAGCACGAAAAGAATGAATGACATGATTAGTAATTATCGTCACCCAAATGACAAGAGTGGTCTAGGGTTTAATAAGAGTAATACTGGTCATAAGAAGAAGCTTGTTCCTCATAGGAATAAATTTCATCAGTCATCCTTTTATCATTCTATAAATGTTTATAAGACTAACCCTAAAGGACCCAAGAAAATCTGGGTACCTAAAAAGAACATAAAATCTATTACAGAACTCCTTCCTTGGAAAATGCAGCCAGTACCAATGGTATTTGGACAGTGGATGCTCGCGACACATGACGGGAAGAAGATCTATGTTCCTAGATCTTCAAGATAAAAAGGGAGGATCGGTAATTTTTGGAGACAACTAGCACGGCGAAATCATTGGAATCGGTAAAATTGGTAAAGATTACTTTGCATGCATTGATAATGTTCTGCTAGTTAAAGGTTTAAAACATAATTTGATTAGTGTAAGTCAATTATGTGACTTTGGTTTTGAAGTATCCTTTAATCAAAATTCTTGTTTAGTCAAAAACAAGGATGGGTCTATATTCTTTTCTGCCAAAAGACGAAACAATCTTTATAAGATCAATTTAGAAAATTTGCAAATTCAAAATATTTCTTGTTTTTTTATCAACGAATGAAGAAAAACTGATTTGGCATAAAAAGTTAGGTCATGTTAGTTTTAAACATATTTCTAAGTTAATTAAACATGATTTGGTAAGAGGTTTACCAAAAATAAGTTTTAACTCGGATTTCTTTTGTGAAAGTTATCACAAAGGAAAACAGGTTAAAACATCTTTTCCTTCTAAAAATATTGTAACTTCATCTAGACCTCTAGAGTTGTTACATATAGATTTATTTAGTCCAACCAGGACATTAAGTCTTGGCGGAAAGAAATAAGGTCTCGTAATTGTTGATGATTTCACTAGATTTTGTTGGATATTATTTTTGTCACATAAAGATGAGTTTTTTAAGTGTTTTAAAGATCTTTCCAAAAGATTACAAAATGAAAAAGGAATTTTTATTGCTAAAATTAGAAGTGATCACGGTGGTGAATTCGAGAATGAAAAATTTAGGATATATACTGTGAAGAGAATTGAATTTTTCGTAATTTCTCTGCTCCTAGAACTCCACAACAAAATGGAATTGTAAAAAGAAAGAACAGGACGATCCAGGAAATGGCAAGAACCATGCTATGTGAAATGAATCTTCCTAAGTATTTCTAGGCAGAAGCTGTAAATACAGCTTGT
>JAOSBN010000007.1:6589010-6606296 GCA_027563595.1 Erythroxylum suave | reverse complement strand
AAACAGTCAACTGACTTTTTAAGAAAGCTCTTCTCAGAAAAGCTCTGCTGACAAAAGCTCTACTGACAAAAGCTCTATTGATATAAGCTCAACCAAACAGGCACTTAAAGTGATTACCAATGATTCATCGGTAGTTTCCTTATATGGTTCATCAACTAGCTTTGCCCACTTTTCTTCTTCCTCTTCTTCCAAGACAAAGGTTTCTAGCTCAGCTTCTTCCTCAATTATCTTTTGCCACATCTCTACGTCCTCTTCTTATCCTCTTCTTGGATCTAGACTTCCTCTTTTTTTGTGTTTGTTGCCTCTGCCATACCTTTGTCCTTCTCTACAATAGAAAGAATTACCTCCTAATCTTTTAAAATGTTATTTCATCCATGAAGCCAACCTTTGTCTTTTTTGCACTCCACTATTTTAATAGGATCAAATAGTATTATGTTTTATGCTCAAGATGTTCAAATTAATAAAATTATTTTTTGAATTTGCATTGGCTAGATTTAAGTTTGGCAAGGCATTCCATTATTTTATTTTCAATGCTTTCTTCTTCTTCTTTAAGAGCTCATTTAAGTTTGACAAGGGTGATTGACTTATGATTGATTCTTAAATAAAACTAGCCATAATATCATCTCGAGTTGGCTCCTTAATTTAAGGTGGTTGGTACTGTAAATATTCAGATAGAGTGTAATCATTTGATCCATAAGTATAAGAGTTGCTCCATTTTGAATTGTAGCTATTCTTGTATAGTGCACCTTGAGGCTTGACAATGCATGTCAAGTGCACTATAAAATTTATCTAACCATGCACACTAAAAATTTGTAAATATGGTGAGTGGGTATTGTATCCATAGTGAATGTTTGGTTAATTTTTATAATAGAAATAATTGATGTTAAGGAAATAAAAGGAGGATTTTGAGTTGATGCAATCAAGAAAACAAAATAAAATAAAACTAATGCAAGCAAATTATAGAAAATAGTCAAAAGTGACAAAAGTGTTAAATAAGTGTAAAACCTAGTTCTCGTATCAATCTTAGCCTGCACAAGATTAAACACATTTCATTGTTATAATGCTTTCGCGGCACTCCAAGGACTATTGATTATGGACTAACATAAGTTCTACTAATCCCATTTTTTCTTAAGTTGTGTTTAATTAACAAAACTCGTTACTTAAACCTAACTACCAAATAACCTAGAACATGCACTATAGATTTAATTGGGAAACTGCATTATGAAAAGGGAAATAGACCAATCTAAACAACAACCACATAAGCTCGGGTCATTTAACCTAAGTTACATTATCTCTAATGATTGGAAATCATTCGTAGCTACAAATGAATCTCAAACACAAAAATTATGGGTTATATTCAAGTTTCTAATAGTGGGTTCATACATAAACAATCTAAAATAACGAAAATAATAATCATCTATACATGAAAACCCAAATCAATTAAGTAGAGGATAACCTAAACAATCCATAAAGAGAGATTCAACATTAAACAATGAAAAGATGTTCTCAACTGTGACTGGCGTGACACCTCTTTGTATAGGCATGCATGGAGTGTCACACCGATGACAACTGGAGACATTGGTGTGCAAAGTGTTGCATTGAGTGTCACGCCTATGACATCTTGTGTCATGGGCGTATAAGGTGTGTCACGCCCATGACAAATTTTTCATGGGCATGAGATACATTGCATGGCCATGAGTGATGATTGATGAGTCACGACCATGACAAATTAAGTCATGGTTGTGACTTACAATACACCATATAATCTTCATTTTCTTATCTCTTTTTTGCTCTAATCCTTCTTTTTCTTGTTCCATGAAGATAAGTGAGTGTCAACTTTAAGAAGACAACTCAAAGATTGTGTTTTTGACTCACTTTAGCTCTTTCGCTTCCAAATTGTACCTAAAACCAAATAGGAATTAAAATGAATGTCTTAAGCATTTGAAAGCATTAATCACTAAGTGTAATAGATTAAATGTATAAAAAATTAAATGTATATCAAGTTCCCAAGCACTTAGCTTTTGGCTGTTCTAAAGCAAATCATCAAAATAAAAGTCACAAACCAAAACAGTTACTCATTTTCCATATTTCCTAAGAATGGATAGTCATAAGCAAAGAGAAATAACTTCCAAAACCATAACAAGAACTCAATATTCAACCCTTCTACTCATGATCAATCAGCATTCATTACCTTTATAAACTGAGTAATCTAGAGGTAAACTCAGGCAAAATGTGTTGAAATAAGATAGATCTATAGGTACACTCAAAAACCATTCATGAACATGACATTCCGTAAATTTTCAATGTATAGGCATGCAAGGAGTGTCACACCCATGACAACTGGTGTCATTGGTGTGCAAGGTGTTGCATGGAGTGTCACACCTATGACAACTTGTGTCATAGGTGTGCAAGGTGTGTCACGCCCATGACAAATTTTTCATGGGCATGAGATACACTGCATGGCCATGAGTGATGATTGATGAGTCACGACCATGACAAATTAAGTCATGGACGTGGCTTACAATACACCATATAATCTTCATTTCCTTGTCTCTTTTTTGCTCTAATCCTTCTTTTTCTTGTTCCATGAAGACAAGTGAGTGTGAACTTTAAGAATACATCTCAAAGATTGTGCTTTTGACTCACTTTAGCTCTTTCGCTTCCAAATTGTACCTAAAACCAAATAGGAATTAAAATGAATGTCTTAATCATTTGAAAGCATTAATCACTAAGTGTAATAGATTAAATGTATAAAAAATTAAATGTATATCAAGTTCCCAAGCACTTAGCTTTTGGCTGTTCTAAAGCAAATCATCAAAATAAAAGTCACAAACCAAAACAGTTACTCATTTTCCATATTTCCTAAGAATGGATAGTCATAAGCAAAGAGAAATAACTTCCAAAACCATAACAAGAACTCAATATTCAACCCTTCTACTCATGATCAATCAGCATTCATTACCTTTATAAACTGAGTAATCTAGAGGTAAACTCAGGCAAAATGTGTTGAAATAAGATAGATCTATAGGTACACTCAAAAACCATTCGTGAACAAGACATTTCATAATTTTTCATATCATTTCATTTCTCTATTACTAAGATTCACATGCATAATCATAAATCAAAGGACTTTTCTAAGGTTGTAATGTAGGAAAAAATAAGGTGAGATGTATTTGGGTAATGTAATATAAAAGCCGTCAAAGCTAGTAAAGCAAAAGTAACACTCAATGCAACATCAAGTGCACAAGCTAACATTTATTCAAAATTGGTTACCATCAGCATGATGAATGCAGCACCATATTTCACAGCTCAAATTCAAGTTCTCACATTATAAACCACATGAAGCATAACCAATTAGAAGGGTCACTCATGAAAATTGATGATAACAATACGTTGAAACTATAAGTGATCCTTCAAAGCAACTTCTACCTTATATGCATTATACTCAAATCACCCATGCCATACAACTTTAGGAGGAGAAATCAATCATATATAACTTTTCAAAACAATTAAACTTCCTCCTCGATACTTTTATCTAAACATTTTTCTTTCCTTTTCCTTTTCTTTTTCTTTTGCTTTTCTTTTTTCTTCCTTTTCTTTCTTTTCTTAGAGATAAAAATTGAAAGAAGCTACATCAACATGGGAATTTCATTGATATGAAAAAAATATCATCCTAATAATTATAGCCATCACAAAAGTGTGATAATTCCTTAAAACAAAGGAATTCAAAAAGTACTAAACTAATTTCCTGACAACGAAGCCAAAAACTTGTTAAGTTTTAATCTTATAAAACCCTCAATATTTCGCAAGCCTATGAGTTGTATAAGATTTCGATCTCATGAAGAATTAGTGAACTAATCGAATCCTAACTTGTCTAAGGCCTAAAAGTGGTAATTAAATTGAAAATAAAAATGAGCATAGAATTAAGAAATTGCATATAAATAGATTGAAATTTAAATTCTAGATTTATGCAAGGAAGTCAAAATTGATCACAATTAGTTGACAAGTCAAAAATCACACAAGGAAGATTACCAATTATAAGAAAAAGTGATTTATCCTATCTCAAATGCTAACTTGATTACTTTTGAGTTAATTCAGTATCGATATTGAGATTTCAAATGGTTGATTATTCCATATTGAGTTCTAATCTGTGACCCTAATTGAATTGAATTAAGGAATTTACAATCTCTCAATTAGCAAATAACCCACACATCCAATTAGATCTTAAGCATTCTAATAAAAAATTAAGTCCTTACACGAGATCTTTCTTTGTATAAATTATCGATTTGATTATTTGTTTGATCTATTAGATTGTTTAACTCTCATTACCTAACTAATCATTTTGCTATCAGTTCACTCTCTTGATTTATTACCGAAGCATACAAATATAACAAGGAATCACAATACCCAACACATGGACATCAAAAGTAATCAAATTAACAATGATTCATGAACAAATCCCTAAAAGAGTTTAGAACATCCTTAAAACTAAATTCATCATCTTCATACCCAACTTATACATCAAATGAAAGAAGTTCACTTGGAATGGACTAGGAGTGGCAACAGTAACAGTAACAACAGTACCTCCTTCCTCTCTACTCTTCTTTCTCTTCCTTGACTCTTTCCAAATGTAGCAAATGGAGGCTCCCCTTTAGGGTTTCTTTCTTTTTCTTTTATATGTTTTTTCCATTTAGTGTAAAAACTAGGTTTTACCCAAGCCCAAATTTTTGAAATAACCCTCAAAAAGTTAAGTTCAGAAGCAATCCCTACGTCTGTTATAGTGCCTATCATGATATTGGCCAATGATTCATGATCATGACCTAGTCTTATTTAGCTTATGTCATGATCATGATTCTAGTTGGGTTGCTTCTGTCATGATCGTGAATAGTGTCTTAGCACCTTTGAACTTTCTATAAATTTTCTTCGACCTTTTTTACTTGATATCAAACACTAACAAATTCATCAAAACACCTCAAACACATAAAATTAACGCTTAGTACTATGCTCTATACCACATAACATTAAAAAACATAAACATACAATTAAAATGACACAATTCTAAACATAAATATAAACAAATCATCTAATTAATAACTAAAAACATACTAAAGTACCCACGTAAACATAATACAAACTATAACTATCATAACATTAGAGGAGCTACTGCATTATTGGACAATTTATCTACTTATAGTTCTAATCAATCTAACTATGATCATGTCATTTGGTTAAGAGATATCTTTAATAAATTTACAAAGAGCTCTTATCTTAACTTATTTAGATATCAAGCTCCTAAGGTCCCTTAGTATGAACTGGTTTGAACTAAATCTTTTATTCCTAAGGCATTCTTTAACCTTTGGTTAGCTATCAAAGGAAGATTGAACACTAAAGATCAACGTAATAGTATTTCCAACCCCTTTATGCTTGCTTTGTAAGCTACTACCTAAATCAACCTCGAATTTATGCAAATTTTTACATTCCCTATGGTCCAGATCTCAACCTCTTCTTTAGATGCTTTACAATGAGAGGGATTAGATTTCAATAATACAATGGGCTACATGAAAAATTTAGTCTATAAGACAAGAAGCATGTTTTTTGAGATATCTCTCTCATATGGAGTACATGCACTATGGTGAGAAAGAAATAACAAATTGGACAAAGATTTGGCCATGAGCAAGCACAAATCTACCATTAAGACAATTCTTTGGATCAAAAAAATTATGATAGCAAATAAAGGATACATAAGGGCATGCTCATGACTGAAACATATATGAGACCTAGAGAATGTAGAAAATAAACAATAATGGCCTAACTTTGGATCACTAAAGGGAACAATCTACAAAAGTCTAACTAAAAAAAATTCGAGTTATGGTCTTGCATGTAGATCTAAATATTCAGCATTATTCAATCATTTTGGACAAAGAAGTACTAAAGTGAGGGATAGTGAATTTGCCTAGTGGAGTGAGTGTCCTTAAGAGTCCAGTGTAAGTTACCCACCCCTCTCTCCTCTGATCAAAGTTGATAGCCCCTGAAACATATGGAATGAGACCATTAGTGCTCTCACTAGTGACATGAAATAACTTAAGAATTGTCGAAATGAGTAGTTAGAGAAAAAGTTAAACCTTCGAGAGTACGTTGCAAATCAAGCTTCTAGATTCTTCTTTACTCTTGGAGGTTTACCTTTTTCTCTACCTGCTCAATAGGTTGGAGCACTTTGTTCCCATTAGGGTGTTTCAACCCTGTTTCTCTTAAACTGGTCCGCCCATTTGTGTGGACCCCATATAAATATGTGAATGAGTTTTATGGAATAAGGTTAGAACTGGTCAACTGGAACAAAGTATCTAATCCCCTGCTTATTCTAACAATTCTTAAGTTATTTCATGCTGCCAATGAGAGCACTAATGGTCTCATTTCGTATGATCGAGATTCTAGATTCTTCTTTACTATTAGTTAGAGGAAAGAGAGAGTTAACTCGTTTAGATGGCCATCTAGAACAAAAATCTTCTATTCTTGCACCTGCTCTATTATGGTGTCTCAAGGTTACTTGCTTTTTTCCTATTAGCTCAAAATGCTTAGCTGATTTAAGGTTTATGTCTTGGTTTTCTAGACATTTGAGGCATCTTGACATAAAACTCTCTTTTTATATATTTACGAAATTCTCTCATTGTTTATTGTTCTTTCTCTTAGGGGTTGATTATGCTATCCTAAGTTTAATGTTTGGGTGTAAGAATGATTGAATTCTCTATTTGATTATTTTTATATAATAACCCATTGCTATAATTTCAATATAATATGTAATTGTTATATTGAGATTTGTTTGTGGCAACTAATGGTTTTTAATCATTAAGGATAACATAACCTAGGTTAAATAACCCAAGCTTGTGTGGTTGTTAGCTTGATTAATTTTTTTTTCCCAATTTGTAATGCAATTGTCCAATTAAATCTAGAGAGCTTGTTCTAGGTTATTCTATAGTTAGGTTCAATTGACGAGCTTAATTAAATACAACCTAAAGGAAAAACAAAGTTAATAGAACTTATTGTTAACCTACGATTAATAGTTGCTAGCAGAGGTATAAGAACAACAATTCAACGAAATATGTTCAACCGTGTGTAGGCTGAGATTGAACCGATGATCGAGTCCCTAACAAATTCATCACTTTTATCACTTTAGCATGTTTTCGTTAATTTGTTTTCATTAGTTTAGTTATATTTTATTTCATTATTAAACCAATCCAACCCCCACCCCCCAAAAAGCTTAACCACTTATTATTTTCATTTTAAAAGCTTTACACACTGTCTGTGTGGGATCAACCTAGACTCACCACTGCTATAGTTGTAGGTTTAGTTATTTTGAGTAGTGTTACAACATACATAAACCATTTATGATCATGAATTCCATAACTTTGCAAATCATTTCATTTCTCAACCATTAAGTTTCACATGCATAATCATCAATCAGCGGACTTTTCAAGATTGTAATGTGGGTAAGGGTTAAGGTGAGATTTATTTGGATAGTGTAAAGCTAGTGAAACAAGAAAAACAGTCAATATACCATCAAGTGTAAAAACTAACATTCACTCACAATTGTGTACATCAAGTATAATGAATGCAAAAACCATGTTTCTTAGCTCAAATTTAAGCTCTCATACCACAAACCATATCAAGCATATATCGTTCATAAAAATTAAACATAAATAAGATTTTGTTACCATAGGGAGTCATCATTGAAAAAAAATTCACTTTATATCCAACATATTCAAGTAACCCGTTCAATACAACTTTAGGAGAAAAGACCAATCATAAATAACTTTGCAACATATATTTATTTCCTCATTTATAATTTTATTTAAACATATTTTTTCTTTCTTTTTTTTCTTGTTTTTCTCTTTTTCAATTCATATAAACATTGAAAGAAGCTACATCAACATGAGAATTTCACTGATTAGACATAAAATAGTATCTCAACAATTATAACCATCCCACACATATGCTCACTCCCACACATAGAATTTTTATACATCCACAAATTCAACAATCAACAATTGCTTCACTAGCTTTAAGGCTTAGGTGAGACATTTGGTTATGTTCAAAACATGTAATGTGGTTAACACAAAAAAAGGTAAATAAAGCTCAAAAGGGCTTAACAAAGGAAAACTCATATCAATAGGTAGGCTATTTGGATAATGTAGCTCATAAAAATAAAGAATGCCTAATCATTTTCATGTTAATGCATGTGATAAAAATATGGTCTCAAATGAAAATTCAAGGAAAAGTCAGGATGTATATGTCATAAATGTCACACATAAACCAAAGACAATGAGATTGATATCAATGTGTCAGTCTAACAAGGCTCAAAATCTCACTGACATTTATCTACCACTAGTCGCTACTCTTCTAAAGATAAGCACATTGATCAATTACAAGAGAAAAAGTTTGTGCTAAAGTTACCATGGATTCTTCTAGTCAATTCACATTGTAATCGTGACTATATAATCCTAAAAGCAACTGAAAAAGAGAAAATGTTTGTTTATTTTTTTTATTCTATCTCTCATTTCGTTGAAAACTTAAAAATAAGAAAGAAACAAGCAAACTTAAAAACAAACATGCATATAAAAAAATGTGAAAATGTAAGAAAAAATTAACTTCTCTTGGGTTGCCTCCCAAGAAGCAGATTTGTTTGGTGTCGCTGGCTCAACTTCATACTTTCCTTATGTGAAAAAATTATGATCTTCAGGTGTCAGATGGGCTTCCTCCACTTAAGGTAGTTCGGGATAGGGTCTAAGTTGATGATCATTCACTTCCAATGTCTTACCTATCTTCAATTTTCCAATCTTTACTGAGTCTATGCACTCTAGAAAGATCTCAAATGTCTCTTCACCTTTTTCTTTTTCGTTCAATTTCTCTAACCTACTAAGTAAAGATAAAGATTTAGTCCTAACAATAATTTGGAACTTAGTATTTACCTTTAAGCTAAAAGATGTATCCTTTTATATTTCGAGCTCCTTCTCCACTTCTTCCATACAAGCAATTCCTTGAGTAGTATTCTTAAGATCCTCTTCACTTTGTAAGGCCTCTATACTAGTTTCGTTGGGTACACCTCAAGTTGAGATAATTGCACCTCTTTGCTTTATTATACCAGGCAGTTGATAGCTTTTGCCAATTGACCCACTTGGCTTGCCAAATTCTAGATTCTAGAACTTGTTTCTTTTTGGAATTCTATAAAATCCTACTGAACTTGCAAAGTATTAGCAACACAATCATTAACTGATTCTCCTAGAAATGTACCTGAGTTTTTCTGCCACTCTAAATCTTGGAAGTTAAACTAAAATTGTCTTTCCTCCTGCTAAAATTAAAAAGTGTTAGCAATAGAACATTAATTAGTTCTTTTGGAAATAGACCTAAGCCGTAATAAGAAGTTTATGGTCTATACAGGAATTGATGTGCATCCTGCATATTATCAGGAAAGTAATTTTGTTGATTATTCCATCCATAACTAAAGTTTGTACGATCACTCTAGAAATAGTTATAAGATTAGGAATATGAGTATAAAAAAATTACTACCATATAATTTTATTTTTTTAAATCATGAACACTAAAAACAAAGTCAAAAGGTCATGAAATAAATAAAAGGAAACTAATTACAAACAAATATGTAAAAAAAACACCAATTAAAATCAAGAATAAAAGCTAAAACACCACATTCCCCGGCAACGACGCCAAAATTGACGTAGCAGTGGTGAGTCTAGGTCGATCCCATAGAGAGTGTTCAGTTAGTTCTTATTATGAAATCAATCAGTGTTTAGGTTATGGGGGTTGTGTTTTCGTTTGAAAAAAGAAAATAAAAATGAAACTAAGATAATGAAAACAAATTAAAGAAAACATTGAAAAATGATGAAAGTGATGAATTTGTTAAGGACTTTGATCTTTGATTCTATCTCAGCCTACACTCAATTAAACATATTTCATTGAATTGTTATCTTCACACCTCTTTTTGAACTATTAGTCGTAGATTAACAACAAGCCCTATTAATCCCGATTTTTCCTTAGGTCATAGTTAATTAAGAAGAGCTCGTTAATTAATCCTAGCTATCAGATAACTTAGGAGACGCTCTCTAAGTTTATTTGGATAGCCACCCTATGAATGAGAAAAATAGACCAAGCTAAGCAATAATATTGCAAGCTCATATTATTTAACCTAGGTTATGTTATCCATAAGGATTCGAAACCATTAATTTCCACAAACGAATCGTGGAAAAAATGAATGCATATTGTATTCGATTTTAGTAATGAGTTCATACATAAAATCAATCAAATAGAGCATTCAATCATTCTTACACAATACCGAATTCACTAAACACAAGATAGCATAATCAATTTCCAAAGAGAGTAAGAATAATAAACATAATGAAGAATATGTTTAACTGGGTTCGTCGGCATTGTTGTCACCTCTGAACCTCAGGATGTCTAACCCTCCATAGGTCTCCAAGTTATCTCCTCTATCGCCCTTCTCATCGTCTCCTGAAACCCCTAAACATTTCTCAAACCTTTCAAGTCTTTGTCTTCACAAAAAACAATGATTTTATACCTAAAAGTAGGGTTAAATGAGACAACTAGCGCTTCTCTCGCCCGTGAGTGGCTGCTTAAGGGTGTGACAAATGTCTCACACCCAGCAACCTCATGTAAGCCATGAGTAGCTCTCTTCACTCTTCTCTCTTCATGTTCTTCGTATTCTTCATTTTCTTATCTTCTTCTTGATCCATAAAGACAAGTGATTGTGATTCTTCGAAAAATGTCTCAAATATAGTGCTTCGACTCGCTTTAGCTCTTTCACTTCTAAATTGTACCTAAAATCATATATGGACTAAAGTGAGTATCTTAAGTATTTTCATAACATTAATCACCAAGTTTTATGGAATAAATGTACAATAAATTAAGCACGTATCACTTTGTTGGCTAGTTTACTTAATTTGGATTGAAAGAAATTCTCAAATCGTAAAAATACAGATAGCCATTTTTCTATTCTGCTAAAGGATTTAAAGCTTAGAATAATGGAGCTTGCACTCATCCATCAACTGCATATAAAGTGTTGCATGAGCTTTGCCATTAATTGGAGACTTCAAACTTAAGCATCCTTAATGTGCATGAGCTGACTACAATATAATTTGAAATCTAAAGTCTCAACTTCTAAGGCCTAGAAGCTGCGTAAATTCCCTTGTTGGTGGGCTGTAAAATAACTAGACTGTTTCTTGTAGTTCTGTCCCTTTTGTTTCAACCTGATAATTAGACAAAGCTTACCCTTTAGGTTAGTTAACTCGTACTTATCTATTCTTGACTAATTATAAATTCATTTTAATTTCTAAAAACTATATTAATTCTTAAAGTTTAACTAAAAATTAATAAATTTAAAACATAAGTTTAGGAAAAAATGATTGTACCTTTTTGTCAAAGTTGAAGGATCTACTTAAATTTTTAAAAAATATTATTATAAAAGATAAATCTCATAATCAAATCAATATAAAGCTATCACATCATCCAAATTTAGAATAGGTGGATCGCACATTATAATAAATTGAAATTTGAGTTTGAAGATGGTTTAAAATGGTTGAAGGTTCAATTGATAAAAAAATATTTAAAGTAAAATTTGAGGAACTAAATGATTCTTTTTTTCTTAAGCTATTTGTAGAGCTAATATCCAAGTTCATAGTTCATACAACTTTGTTGATTACCCTAGATCAGAAACTTTCCTGCTCTAACTCTAGTTTCACCGCTTGAGCTTATGATAATTGTATCAAATTACACCTATAAAATATCATATCCAAAATCTAAGATCACGGTTACAATTAAAGTCACTCATTTAACCAACAATCTTGTATCTGCTTAATCGTAAGCATGAACTAAGCGATTACATATATTCAGTAATCAATTCAAATAGTTCAACTTTTTTCTGGTGGCCGTGGTGCTGGGTGTATCTTTTAGTCAGATGTTGGGACGATGTTAAAGAACTAGAGCGGAATAATGTGCCTCAAACTAGCGCCTTTCTTCTTTTCTTTTGATGTATAAAAATTTTCCACTTCCAACCTATTTGCTGCCTCTAAGGAATCCATCTGATTGAAAGGATTTATTATATAAAAGGATGCTTAATTTATAGCTCGAACATTAGGTCGGTAGCTCATGATCATACGACGGGGATATCCTCTTAATAATATTCATCACTACAAAGAGAGGTTCACTATTTAAGTTTACACTAGTCTGTATACTTTTGTTTATGTGGGCATCTTTAAAGCTGGAATCTGCTTTCTCTATAGGCCACTCCATGTTTTACTTCTTATTTCCCCACGTATAGATTGAAGTGAGTTGAGCTGTCCAATTCAATGAGACTTTGAAGTGTTAATGATAACCACATGCCAAGTCTCTCAAAGTTCATACAACAACATCATACACGAACTCCAGGACCATCCTACCCATCCTACCTTACTTATATAATAGTTTAGGGGAACTGATAATCCTAGGAGTAAAGCTAAAGGTGGTGCTTTAAACTTCATTTCTTAAAGTCTTCGTCCCCAAAAGAAAAGCATTCTTTTAGTTACCTCCTTTATGTTAAAAGGGACATTATTTCTTTTCATAGGTTTAGCTTAAATACCGTTCGGCACAAGGAAGCTTTACAAGATTCGATTGTTTGGTTTTATTCGATGAGTAAGTTAGGAAATCTACTCATTGGAAAGTCAGAGTTTAACCTTTAGAAAGAAAAATTTTATCTATCTATATATATACATATATAGCCCAGACCCGTGCCTTGACGGGACTTCAATTGGGTGTTGATAAAGATATATATATATATGTACGGATATCTCAGAAAATTTTTAATTCTATGTATACATATGTACTGCAAGTCATAATTACTTTTACTACCTGTAGTATGTAAAAAATGAAAAGGCATAAAACTCACTGTACAACGATTTTATATTATCATATTCAATCATAAATGTAAATCTTCCTCCATCAAAACTCTCCACTCAATACGACACCTTCACTTTAGAATATAATATTCTAATGTGAAAACCAATTAAAATGGAAGTATAAGCTAATATATATCTTTTTTAATTAATTATACTTTTAGTCCAACTCTTTTTGTATTCACCAATAATTTGTAAATGTAAGAAGGATAAAAAATAAATTTAAAATATATAACAAAAGAAGTTTTGTAGTGATATAAATATAAATTCGTTCAATGAAAGAAAATATAATCTCACTACAACAAAAATAGCTTTAGGCAATAACATGTTCGTAACAGCTTAAAAATGTGTTGCTAAAATTTAATATAATATGATAGTTTTTAAAGTATTGCCTTTAATAATATTAAAAAGCAATGATAATAATAATTTGTTACTACATATAAGAAAAGACAACAAAATTAAAAAAATGGTTGTAATAAAGTCTTATACATGCAACATCTGGAATTGTTGTTGTAGTTCCAATCATCTATTTACTAAAGAGTATTTACTAATGTTACGTATTTACTAATATAACTACTTACTAATGTATATTTAAAATATAAATTTCTCTATTTATTAATGAGAATTCAGAATATGTCTTCAGAAATTAAATTACCCACTAATTTTTATTTTGTAAAATTAAAACTCATGACACAATTACTCTAAAACATACAAAAATATGTGTAATATATACATATGAAGGTGTCGAACTCTTTTACGACATACATTTGATACTTTTTGATATCGAAAGCCTTGTAGAACGAAATGTTGGACTTTCATTACCTTTGGATCAAATGTTTTGTCTTTAAACTTAGTCGACGAATATAGTAGCATAGCTCAACTGAGTTTTCAAACTATTTTAAACTTGATTAAAACTGCAATTAATGATTGTCCAAGGGGCAGATTGTAAGACATTTTTACCCCTAAGGGCAATTTTGTCAATTTCACATAGAGTGAACAATTATTAATTGTAATTTTGGCTTTTCAATAGATTATCGGTTAAGTTACGTAATTTGATTAAGATAAAGGTAATAAAGTGGCCTAATAAATGACCTAAATTAATGAGTCAAAGTCTGAATAGAAAATGGATCCATTTTAGTGTGGTCTTAGTCCATATTAGCCTTGTGATGGGGAAGCCCAATATGGAAGTTATATATATAGTTTAAGGTCTCCTATAGTTGCTCATGTCAATCATAAGCATAAGGAATCTCTAACCCATTAGGAGAGCTTACGTATTGAGAAAACTGTAGAAAGGACTAAACCACATGTCGAAGAATACTTTCCGTAAAGGTGCTGGGTGATTGGAGCTCGTTTGGTGCCCGAAAACTACTTCGGAATCAAAGATGGAACTGAAATTAGGTATTTCGCATTCCTTCATTTTTAATCCTTTCATGTACGATCCTGGATACGTAATAAGGCTAATCCTTACAAAACAACATGCTCCATTTTTTAAATTAAGATTCTAATAAAAAAAGACATTCAAATTCGGTTAAGGGGTTATAAAGTTAAGGGAAAAGGCAAGGATGGGGTAGAAAAGACATGAAATGACCATGAAAGCACCCCTGTTGTTCTTAAGTAAAGGGACAAAGGCAAGGAAGGAATAAAGCAAGCACTAAAGACCACCAATGTTGTTCTCCAGTAAGGAAATACGACCAAATTGATCTTCTTTCTTTTTTATTTTTCGAAGGGGCTCACTCTCTAGAAGCACAAGCGGTTTGAATCCTTAAAAGCTACACCTCCTGGTCCAAAAGAATCCAACCACAACTCAAATGCAATATGATGTTTAGAAATATTAATCATGAAGAAATCGAGAATAACTTAAGAAATCTTATTTTATGTTTCTATCTCTTGCTTCTCTATTCTTGATCATTTATATCATCTAAGAAGCGATGTTAGATAAAGTTGGGAGGAAGCCAAAAAAGCATGTTTACGTCAAAGGCTATACTCAGGTATTATTCAATTTCCTTTTATTGTTGAACCGTATCGTGGGACACGAGAACCAAACTAGGTCATATAAACAATAATATGATCTTTGTCATTATGACTCTTTAGCTGAAAAGATGTTAAGAACGAGCTTTTCAACTTTGATTTCTCTCATTGGGTTGGATAACTTCTTCCCCAAAGCCTAAAGAAACAAAGACATTCTACATAGTAAGTACACACAAACATGTACAAACATACATAGGAAAGAGCTGTGATGTAAGTGAAAAGAATGGTGATCACCCTTATAAGAGGAGACTAAGGAAGATGGTGGCTATTGGAGGCAAGAGGTTGGCTTTTATACTATTAGGAATTGGCTAATATAATACTTGGTTAGAAATTTTCATCAATTTATTTGGTTTAACAATACTACTTATTATTACAGTATGTTTGGTGATTGATTTAATGGAGTGTATAGTTTGTGTGAAAGGTATAAACCACTTATATGATCACGTTATCTCTTTCTAACATTTTCGGTTAAATTTGCTATCAAAAATTTATACCAAACAAATTTTCTCCTTTTTTGTTCTCCATTTCTCCATTTTATTGTTTTAATTATCTTTTATAATTCTTCAACTTGATATTGTTTCATTTTGTAGATGAAAATTTGGTAGGACATTCTACTTCCTAAGTTAGCTCATCTACTATATGTCAGTGGAGGTGATCTAGTGTAAAGCTCAAGTTTGCAAAGAAATCTACCATCTCAAACCAAAGACAAGAAATCCATAATTTCAAATAAAGTTTCTTTTTCAAACTATTCTTCTCTGCTCAAAACTAACAAAATTTCCCTTTATAAGACAATGCAACAACCTTAAAGGACAAGAAAATTAAATAAAAAAGTTAGCCTTAAACTTACTTCAACATGCCCTCTTTGGGTGATCCATATGAACCAACACTACAACAACTATAGATTCCATGTCAGTAACCTCCACTCGAGAAAACTCCTCCTTGAGTGTTCGATCACGTTTACAGAATCAATGGATCAATAAAAAGGATATATATCAGCAATATTAAATGTCTTTAAGATATCCACTATATAAGCGTTATTATTGATTTTCTTAAGAATCTTGTAATAACCATATTTCTTGGATTGTAAGTTGTTGTAACTACTAACAGGGAGCTACTCCTTCTGCAAAAACACCATCACATCATCACAAACTTAGAAACCTTGCTTCCTGTGATGTCTATCAACAACCTGCTTATAACTGGCATTGATGTCATCTAACTTATGTTTGAATTCATTGTGCACATTCTGAGCTTGAACAACTAGGTCTACAGTGGCAACATTAAGACCTAGAACCTTTGGCAATCTGAAAAGATCTAAAGCATGTTGTGGAGCTTTCAAGTTGACAATAGAAAAATGAGCCTTCCTTGTAGCATTATGGATAACATTATTATAAGCAAACTCCACTTATGTGAGAGAAAAATCCCAGTTTTTCAGACGATTGCCATAAATAAACTGAATTAAATTTCCCAATATCTGATTCATTAACTCAATTTTCCTATTAGTCTGAGGATGTGTTATAATACTGAAATTCAAGAAGAGTCAAATAGCTTCCACAAAGTTCTCCAAAAATGACCGAGAAACTTACTATCCCTGTCAGAGGTAATTGAATTTGGGATGTCATACAAACGACACTCATATCTGCAGTCTTCTTATAAGGAATAAAATGTAACATCTCATAAAGAAAAAATCCATACCTCGTTGTGTACGAGATAAGCCAAGTACAAAATCCAAAAATAAGTCTTCCTAAATATTTTTAGGAATAGGTAATGGCATATACAAACTAGTATTTTATGACTGTCCATTGGAGATTAACACACATAGCAGCATTGAACAAATCTGGTTACATCCCTTCACAAATGAGGCCAGTAAAAATGATCACTAAGAACCAAAATGGTCTTGTCTAATGACTTTCTCCATCAAAGATGAACAAGGAACACAAAGTTGATTACCTTATATCAATTAGTTGTTATGAATATGAAAATCTACACCCAGCTTATTCATCTTGCACTTTGCCTACATTTCATGGAAGTCTTGTAAAGTTTTACAGCAGAATGTATACAGAAAATGTAAAGCTGAATGAGAAGATGAATTGAATCAAAAGGAAGCTACTGCATGAATTGAATCAAAAGGAAGCTACTGCTTTCATTGCATTTTGAATGTATATACGTTGAGTGTGCTGAATACATTAGCTTCAAATTCAAAAAAATACAATGATGCTTTTACTTGACAAAACATGATGACTTACTCCTAATACACGTAATCTACACCTACTACATTACAATACAACTTAAACTTTTCAATAGCACT